>CM040243.1:10020342-10520342 GCA_022545495.1 Chrysanthemum lavandulifolium
GGGTTTCTTGATAAAATTGAGTTTTTTAAAAATTGATTGGTTCTTGGTCAATTAACTTGTGTTAATTGATAGATCTTGTGGTGAATTTGGTTAATCTTGAAGGTTTCTGGAAAACCCCTAATTTCTGAAAAATTAGGGTTTGGTATATTTTGGGGCTTTTGTGATTAAAGGCTTCTGGAATCGATTAAGTTTGGTTAATCGATAAGATCTGGTGTTTGGTAAAGTTTGGAAGTGGTTTTGGTGATTTTCCCTAATTCTGCAAATTAAGGTTTGTTGGTTCTTGGATCTTGGTACTGGGTTCTTGCTTTATATCTGCTATATCTCTAGATTAAGTGAATCTAGAGTATAGTAGGTCTGTTATTCCGCTGCTGATTATTATTGCGTGCTCTGTAACACCTCTCGCACTCTCTCTTTAATTTCTGTTCTTATTTTTCTGTCTAGATTGCTGGAGGATAGGTTTTGGGATTATTGGAAGTTGTGATTGGTTGTGGTTGAGTTTTTTTATTATTGTTCTTGATTCTGTACTTGTGTGCTTGTGTGCGCCCTTGACCTACCACTTTAGTGGCAAGGAAAGCCTGGGAACTACTTTCTTTACTTTTCTCGTGTGCTTGTTTATTTGTTCTTGAATCATGTCTGTTCATAATTCTATTCATGGTTATACTGATGATGAGTATGGACCTGTTACTTTAATAAGTAAATTGGATTTGAGTCATCCTTTACATTTACATCAAAATGATTCAGCTTCTTTAACTGTGGTTTCAATAAAAATAAAAGGCACTGCGAATTATAATGTCTGGTCTTGTGCTATGATGTTAGCATTAGAAGGAAAAAATAAAATTGGTTTTATTGATAGCACTTGTAGAAGGTCTAATACTGATGAAGTTTTGGGGAGACAATGGGACAGGGTTAATGCTATTGTTTTAGGATGGATTCTAAATTCCATCTCTGAAGAACTGTTTCTTGGTCAAATTTTTTTAAGAGTGCTTCTAGTGTCTGGAATGAGTTAAAAGATACATTTGACAGGGTTGATGGTTCTGTTACTTTTAATCTGCATCATAAAATTAACTCTTTAACTCAGAATGGCACTACTATTTCTGAATATTTTAATAAGCTTAGTACTTTGTGGAAACAATTTGATGCTATGGTTCAATTACCTAGATGCACTTGTCATGCTGCTGATGATTTTAAAAAGCATAACCAACTTATGAAACTTATGCAATTTTTAATGGGTCTGAATGATACTTACATGCAAATAAGGAGTAATATTCTTTCTAGAGATCCTTTGCCTGATGTTAAAGGTGCTTATGCTATTATCAGTAGTGAAGAGAATCACAGAAATGTTGTGTCTGGTAGTTCTAGTAGAAATCATAATTCTACTTTTGCTACTAGAGTTGTGAATCAAGTTAATAATCAAACTAGTCTAAATACTAGACCTATTAATCAGAATACTCAGGCTAATAATCCTATTGCTAATTTTAATAAAGTATATGATAATAGGAGAAACACTGGTTCTACTCTTGTTTGTGATCACTGTGGTTTTAATGGACATACTCAGGACAGATGTTTTAAATTGATTGGGTATCCTCCAAATTTTGGAAAAAAGGGTAACAATAACAGACCTCAGACTTCTCAAAAAATATTTTCTAGTAACAATTTTGTGGGGTCTAGTTCATCTTCTGGTTTTACCGATGAACAACTTTCTACTCTTATCTCTCTCATCAAAGATAACTCTATTAAAGGGAATAGTGTGCAGGCCAATATGGCAGATACTTATTTTAATACTAGTAAGGTTTTTAATCAAAATTTTCACAAGTTTTTTTTCCACAAATACCAATTTAAAATCCAAAATTAATTCTGATGGAAAGATTGTGGATTCTGGTGCTAATCAACATATGATACATTCTGACAGGGACTTGATAAATGTTTTTGATATTTCTCATCTTCAAATAAAAGTTGGTCATCCAAATGGAACTGAAGCTTTGATTACTAAAATTGGAAATCTTAAACTGGCTGATTCTTTAATATTATATGATGTTCTGGTTATTCCAGAATATTGTGTTACTTTAATTTCTGTTCATAAATTGGCCAAAGATAATAAAATTGTAGTTGCCTTTGATGAGAACAAATGTTATTTCTTGAATCAGGATTTGAATCTGGGAAATGTTCTGGGGACTGGTAATCAGTGTGGTGGTTTATATTATTTCAATTTTAGAGGTACTTATTTTAAAAATAATAACTCTCTTTCTTATTATGACTGGCACTGCAGGCTTGGTCATCCTGCAGACCTTGTTCTAAATGTTTTAAAAACTGATTTGAAGTTTACTTCAAAGGATAAAAACTTATTTTGTGAAACTTGTCAAAGAGCTAAACAAACTAGAGAACCTTTTCCTTTAAGTGATCATACTTCTACTGTTTTAGGTGAACTTGTTCATTTAGATTTATGGGGACCTTATAAGGTTGCTAGTAAGGAAGGTTACAAGTATTATTTGACTATTGTGGATGATTATACTAGAGCTGTATGGGTATACTTACTTAAAACTAAGGATGAAACTCTTCATTATATCATTATCTTTTATAACATGATTGAAACTCAGTTTGATAGAAAAATTAAGAGTTTTAGAAGTGATAATGGTACTGAATTTGTTAATCATTCTTTTTCAAAGTCTGTTTTTCTTCATTTGGCCTATGCATTATGTGTCACATTGTGTGCATTTTGTATGCAACACTGTAGTTATGCATGATAGATATGCATGAACACAAACAAACAATTAAACATAGGATAAACATGGTGATAGATTGGATTAACAAACTTATCTTTGAGTGTATAGAAGGGTTTGAAACCCAAAAATACTGCCCAAGTCGGACTATGAACGAACTAGGGCTTGCTCTCCAAAATACTACACACAAAATATGGAAAATTCGAAGTTTATATATAGATTTACACATGCGACAACGGCGTCTTTTGATGGTGACGCCTTCTGGTCGCCGTCATTAGGGTTTTGTTATGGCCAAGTCATCATTGGGATGGCGTCAGTTGAGATGTGTGACGCCGTCTGGCTTCATTATGGACGTCGTCTTAGAACGGATCTTGGTCGTCTGGTGTAAAATAAAGGGCGACGCCCTCCTGGAATAAATCATGATGCCGTCATATTGTAAAACCAAAATCAGGTCTGAGTCGTTGCTTGAAATTTTATTAGAAAACCTTGTTAGCGAAGGCGTCGCCTATTGGTTGGGACACCGTGAGATATGAAAATCAGCCTTGAAATCTTGACTTTATCGTTTTCTTCATGTTTTCGCTCTTTTTCATCCAAAAGTGGCTAATTCCAGCAATTTGCTTTCTAAAGACCTAAAATGTGAAAAGGAACGATTTTAAGAAGTAACAGATATAAAATGTATCGATTTAGGGCTTAAATGACCCCCTAAAAACATATGTTTTAAATCCTTAGCAACGTTTAATTCCACCCTCACTGTCTTCGCTAAGGTTTGGTTTGATGACCTTCCCCCGGAATCCGTTGACAGCTATGATGATCTAAAAGAAGCATTTCTAGCAATTTTCCTCCAACAAAAGAAATACATAAAAGATCCTGTAGAGCTTCAACATATTAAGCAAATTGGAAGGGGAATTCACAGAATACTTCATATAAAGATTCAAGGAAGAAATCAAGGATGTAAAAGGAGCACCAGAATTCATGAAAATCTCAGGATTCATGCAAGGAATAACTGCCCGGAACTAATCAAACAGCTGCACGACAGAGTTCCAAGGTCAGTGGATGAAGTAATGAGTTTAACCACATCCTTCCTATGGGGGGAAGTGGCAGCTGGAAATAATAAAAGGAGAAAACCGTTGCTACAAATGCCGCGAAAGCAAAGTACAGCCGGACGAAAACAAAATTTCAAGAAGAGATTCAGGAACAAATATAGGACGAAAGGAAAGAAAAACGGCTTCCTCACTCCCTCTAAACCCCCAAAGGAGGGTTCGGCTCCCAAAAAAGCAAGATTTTCAAACTCGCCCCCAACAACGATCCTGGCCGAAGAAAGGAATTGCAGCAAGTTTTGTGAATTCCAGGGAAGGGCAAGACATAATACAGATAAATGTATGCATCTAAAAAAGCAAAAAGAGGAAAGAAATGAAGCAAAAATGGTCGAGAAAAAAGAAACACCTGGGAAAACCAAGCATTGGTAATAAAAAAAACCCCAAGAACAACACAAGAGCCTCCCAATTTCAATTCTTACTCTCAAAAGTGAAAATAGAAACAAAAGATATAATGGTTACTAAGTATAGGAAGCACCTCACAAAACAAGTGCATAATGGAGGATCTGCTGTCAAAATGTCATGTGGACCTAGGCGGAAAGACCGCGTGATCCCGACCATAATATCTCCCATGGAAGGTGATGCTCCTAGCAATAGGATCACAACCTCCGCATAACAGAATGACGGGGAGCCTAAATACTCGAAGAATACGACCGACACAATGAAAAGTCCGCAACGTGATTAAATCCTTAGTGTAAAAGGAGTGCGGACACTCTAAACAAATGAGGAAGTTCGGCTAAAACATAACATAGACTTTAAACAACAAGCGCAAGGAATTACCAGCTGGCATAAGGACAAATCGAGATAGCAATTCAACAGTGGCTTTAGTCTGATGTCTCCACTTTAAACGCAAAAGACCGAAAGCAACTGTGCCACCCATGCATAACAAACTCAAACGAATATATCCAACATTCGACAAGAAATGATAATCATTCTGCAATAAACAATCGGAATACTGCGTAAAGTGCACACGAAAGATGTACCAACAAAAGGATAACTAAAGCAAAGCCTAGTTTCAAAGTGAAAGAGTGGGAGCCACGTCAAAAATAGGAGAGGAAGATTTTTCATTAAGCAAAAACAAAAACCGAGTACAAGGAACATTCACAAAAACAATAGCCGTAGGGGAAATAGCCATGCAGATACTTCCACTAGCAGAAATAGTCAAAAGCTAATAGTCAGCAGACACGGTAATCGGAGTGTCCGGGTAAGAAAGTTCGTGAACAAACCAAAGAAAAAATAGAATAACATACTCGAAACGGTGAAGTCGATCCATGAATAAATCATTTTTTGAGAAAAAAGGTTACAAGGCCGGACCAATGCTTACTGAGTTAAACAGGAGTATACCCCACACTTTGAAGTCCAACCTCAGAGTAGCTAGGAATAAACCGGAATGCTTCATCACCGTTAAAAAGATAAACCAACAATATAATCAAGGCGAACAAGCAAACGGCTCCAGGAAAGTGAAGCCTCCGTCAAACTCATGCTATCCAGCTAGCACGAAACAACTTAAAGGATAAGCCTTTTCCAAAGATTCAAACAGGAAAAAATCTAGGAAGTACGAATTCGCGTTCCTTCCCAAGACACTTTATGTCAAATCTAAAAGAGCAAGCAGAAGCTCAGGCTACAAGCCTAGGCACGTGCCTACCTACTAAAACAATAGACCAAGGTCACTGCTCACGCATGCAGGAACAGTGAAATTTCCGCTATAAAAACCCGTAACAAAAGATGGGAAAAGTAGGAAAATCAAAAAGAAAAAGATTACAAATAAACACCAAGGTCATTGATAGGTAGTCACTCATGGAAAATTCAAAAAACACCTTGAAAGAAGCTGAAGATGTTATTCATGGACCAAGAAGGGTTATTGAGAAACAAAAAAAGGCTGTGCATCATGCATCACAAGTGTAGCCTCTATTCAATAACAAAACGTCATTCATCCATGATCTTTTTTAGCAAATTTATGACTTACTCTAGCACCAGCTCCCATACCAAAAGAACCAGAAGATGGTGCAAGAGTCAAGTCGATGCCTTCATGGTCCAGAGCTGCTCTTAAATGACAACTAATAACAATTAGTCGCCCTTAAATGACGACTAATAACCCACCACCACACTCGACTACAAACCCGCTTCATCTAAATCCCCTTCCATAACATCCTCGAGCGTCTCTCTGAGCAATATGGTAAATTCCATGGCAGGAGTCTTATTTACAACTAGACTCCAATTAGCCATTGGAAAAAATATCCATTACAAATATTATTTCTTTACAATACTTAAAAACTTGAAAGCAGCCTGAATTTGATGTAAATATATGCATCTATCTTGAATTTACAAATTTTTGGTGTTGAGAATTATAGTTTGAATATGTTTGTTTTAATCTGATTATGATATCTAAGTTATTCTCTTTTGTGTTTGTTTAGTTTTATATGCTAAGAGAGTGGTTTAGTGCTCGATATAGAAGATATATGTCTGGAAGGATTGGAAGTGTAAAAGTCTTTAGCTTGGATTATATTTTGGATGGTTTTCAGCAAGGTTGAAGGATGAAGGGGCTCAATGGAATTTGGAGATTATATAAGCTAAAGTCATGAGACTTCTCTCATAACTTTCATATCAGCTATTCTCTCTCTCTATAACCTTACGATATCAACACTCTCTCTCTCTAAAATAAAACCCTAATTTGTATTTTGATTTCCTTGATCAAAATTCTTTGTTACTCATTGTTACTGATTTGTTGTTATTTGATTGATATCAAATACTGATTGTTGTTTGATTCTATTTGAGAATAGAAGATTTGGTTTGTAATATTGGTTCTGAAGTAATAAAAGTATTTTGTTAATCATTGAAGTCTGCTTTTCTTCATGGTATCGAGCCAGTTGCTCGAAAATCGCTTTTGAAAATTAGGTTTCTTGATAAAATTGAGTTTTTAAAATTGATTGGTTCTTGGTCAATTAACTTGTGTTAATTGATAGATCTTGTGGTGAATTTGGTTAATCTTGAAGGTTTCTGGAAAACCCCTAATTTCTGATAAATTAGGGTTTGGTATATTTTGGAGCTTTTGTGATTAAAGGCTTCTGCAATCGATTAAGTTTGGTTAATCGATAAGATCTGGTGTTTGGTAAAGTTTGGAAGTGGTTCTGGTGATTTTCCCTAATACTGCAAATTAGGGTTTGTTGGTTCTTAGATCTTGGTACTGGGTTCTTTCTTTATATATGCTATATCTCTAGACTAAGTGAATCTAGAGTATAGTAGGTCCGTTAATTCTTGATTATTATTAGTGCTCGTAACACCTCTCACACTCTCTCTTTAAATCTTATAACATCTAGATTGGAGGATAGGTTTAGGGATTATTGGAAGTTGTGATTGGTTGTGGTTGAGTTTTTTTATTATTGTTCTTGATTAAATTGACCTACCACTTTTGTAAAACCCGAAAATCAAAAATCAATAAAGACTAAAATACCCTTGGAACTAAAATTTATAAAATACGTAAAATATATTTATAACATTTAAAGAAATTAAAAGTTAACTTATGAATATTTAAAACCTAACTAAAATATATTACGAATTGATTTTGGTACGACGAAGAATTAATGTTTCGTAAATGATTTGGGTCGTGTTTGTTTGTGTTCGTGAGCCAAGGGCCGAAGCCCATTTGTTGCGTGTGATGGTGTGACCGGTTGGACCCAAACCAAACCCAATTCCCTTTCCTAGTTTAACTCAAATACTACAACTATATATACCATACATAATCATAAGTTTGGAACCCTAGTTTATTTTCCTCTTTCTTTTTCTTTTATCCCTATTCGGCCGAGACTCAACAAACACCCTTGGTGTTGAATTTTTGCTTCAACGAGTTAAGGTATAACGTTTATTCGACTTCCTTTAACGTACCTTGCATGTATATGTCAAGTTATATTTTGTTTACTCGAGTTTTTCTTGTTTCTTTTGTTGGCCGAGAGGTGTAAAACAAAACCAAGACAAACCCTAATTAATTTAACCTTGTAACTAATAAGAGACATGTAACGTAAGATGTAATATTGAATCGGGTTATGTTTGTGTCGATTTAATGAGGACCGAATCTTATGAGTTAGGACCGAACCATGTTTAACTTTCGAATAAGGTGTATAAACTTGATAACTTGAATATGTGAAGTGTTTAGATGAGCTAAGACTAGTGTAAAACCTAATATCCGAAACCCTAGATTGAACCGAAACATATATATAAGTTTTGAAGATGCATTAATTAAGTAAAGGTTATGTTAACGTAAACCCTAGTTTTTGATATGATAATTTAATAAGTTATGCTAAACCCTAATAGAGTAAATGTGTAATTAATACGAGTAATAAGTAACTTATATGTCACATAAAATCATGAACGTATATGGTGAAACATAAAAGGAAAGATTATTTTGTGACGTGTTAGGTTAAGTAACGAGTCATTAAAAGAAGTAACATGTAAGTTGATGTATATTAATGAGATATTAAAGAATGAGAAACCCTAAACTTTAATAAAAGACATATGAACTTTAATTTACGATATTAATATTAAAACCTTTAAGTCTCATCTAATTATAGAAACCCTAAAATATTAAAAGATCATTTTGACGATTGTGGAATCATTAATAATAATATACGACATGAATGTATATAGGTTCTGTGAAGAAGGAGTAATTCTTTGCTTTCCTGTTTCGACTTTTGATCTTTTGCTTTGGAATAAGGTACGGATATTCATCTTACTTTAAGACACTTATGTTATCGTACAAACATTTCGACCTTTTCAAGAAAGGTTTCAGTATAAAGTTTTCTTTTCGTTTTCATATTAGGATTTCCTAAGCCTTTGCTATGAACCCTAATGTGTCTATTTGAGTGTTGCTTATCCGAACTTTGATTTTGAATCATAAAACATTTGATTTTGAACTATATGATATGAAGACCTTGATTTTGAAAACATGATTAAACATTTGATAAAATATGATCTATGTCGGTTATGACATTCTTATTTGACCTCGAGATAGTTTGACACCCGAGCCAATTATTAACTAGTCATGGGGTTCCATGTCCGTGTCAACAAATGCACTTCGACATGACTCTAGGCGATGAGAGTGAAGTTTCGCCACGTCCCTTATCTCGTTATCTGTTATGAGCTCGGTTTGAATTATATTATTAAAGTATGTCCGTGGGCGATGGGTGCATCCTAGATCCGTTATATGCTATATATTATATGTTTATGCTATATGTTGTCGATGATTGATGCGTGCATGCACGCCCTTCATAACTCTGGTAGGTCTCCCTACAATTGTTGCCTTATGTGATTATGATATGTTTCGATATGGCATATGTGTCGGGCTCGAGGTAGTTAGCTATAAAACTTATTCTTATATTTCGAGTTATCTTTTGAAATGAATATGACTTCACTATTTTTCTTTCACTTTATTTCGTATTCGTTTTCGTTTCGTATTCGCTTTGCTTGTATATCATGCTCTTTGGGCTTTTGAAGCTCACCGCACTTTTCTTTTCTTCCGGGTGTATCTAAGCATTGAGCCGGGTATTGCTTTGGGATGAGTGCTGAGTGGACTTACCTTAGAGATTTTAGCTTTGATCTTATGATGCCATTTAGACTTTATATTTTAGACATTTCATTTGGAGTTATTTTTCCGCTGGGACCTATGTATTGAAGTCATTTTGACTTGGATTATTTCAATATTTATGTTGAGATTTCTTTTGGTTTATATGTTTGCTTTGATATGACACCATTACTTGTGATTCCTTTACCCTTGTGGGGTCGGGGCGTTACAATTTATGGCATCAGAGCCCAGGTTTACGACTTGTAGTCAGGACCTGTGACATATGGAGCCTAGGTTTTGAGACCTTAGAGCTTAGGATTTGACCTGTGAGGATTTGGGTAGACTTTAGGATTCCTGCGTGTTTTCATTTCGTATATCACCTTTGTTCATTTTGCTAATCGTTTAGATGGTTCGAACTCGTACTACTGGTGGCGCGGATGGAGACGATGATGCTGTTAACATGGATACTGCGATTGCGAATGCTCTCAACTCTCTTTTCCCTGGGTTGACTACACCTGAGATGATGGAACAAGTGATCAACAACATTCGTAATCAGAATGGTGCTTCGAGTAGTGGTGGAGGAAATCAACCCGTCGGTATTCATACTTGGCTCGAGCGTTTGAAGTCAAGCCTCTTTCGCTTAGCACCGCCGCTACTCCCACCGAGGTCGAGGACCGGATCACTCATATTGAGAAGTTGTTTGAAGTCTTGGGTTGTGGAGACGAGTTTAAGACTCGTTTGGCTTCATTCAAATTGGAAGGTGATGCTTTGAGTTGGTGGAAGGCGCCAAACAAGCAAGAGGAGGAGACGCTTTTCTTTGTGACTTGTACTTGACCGAGTTTGGACTATCTTCTATAACCGTTACTTCCACGATCTTTGCAAAGAAAGGTATGAGAGGATTATCAGCGATCTACCGTTTGATCATGAGAACTCTAATGAGTACATGGGTAGATTCATGAGGTTGGTGAGTTTTGTGGGAGCGATTCTTTGGAGATGGTAGGCGTCAAGCTAAGCACTTCAAGTGGGGACCAAGAAGTGGGTGTTGGACCGATTGCTTAATATTGAGTATGAGAATGTGTCGGCCCGCAATGACGCAGACTCGTAACATTGAGATCTTTCATGAGGTTTCGGTTCTAACAAGCGTAATCGCGATGGTGATCGGATTCAAGGTAGGACTCAAGGCAATGACTATAAGGGAAACTCGGTAGGAGTTATGATTCGAGAGGTCAAGTGGATAGGAGTTATGATCGGTGGGTCGATCGGAAGGAATGTTGACACCGGGCGCCCGAGACGAGGGTCAAGATAATAGAAATCTTGGTAGAAATGGAAGTGATCGTCGGAACCAAGGTAACAATAACCGCGTTACAACAGGATCACCACTCGAGGAACAAATCGGTCGTGCGTCGGGATCTTCTAGTCGCAGAGGACACCGAGGTTTTGCCACCCCACCCATTTGTACTACTTGTGGAAAGGCTCATCCAGGCGGTGTTTCAAGGCCATCGGTGGATGTTTCTCTTGTGGTTCCACTACTCACAAGATTAAAGATTGCCCTAAGAAGAATCCGCGCCTCGAAACTACATCAAGTCGCCGACTACACCGGACGTGTTTATGCTACTACCGTAATCGCGGAGCGAACTTCGTGTACCATTACGGACACTCTTTTCATTGATGATTTCTTTGTCTTCGCTTTATTTGATACTGGCGCCACACACTCCATTATATCTATCACATCTGCTAAGAAACTTAATATGAAGCCCAAACCGTTAACAAACCACTTATCGATTTCTACGCCTATGAAAAATCATGTAATCATTGATCATAAATACGTTAAGTGTCCTCTTCGTTTTGATGATCGTATTCGCTTTGCAAATCTGTATCCTCTCAATATGGTCGACTTTGATATCATTCTAGGCATGGATTGGTTGGCTTACCATAGAGCTTCAATCGATTGCCATGCTAGAACGGTGATCTTTGGAGACGTAAAACATCCTGAATTCGTTTATCATGGTTCTCAACCCCTTAAATCTGTTAAGCTCATTTCCGCTATGAAGGCACGGATCATGATTGCTCATGGGTGCCAAGGTTTTCTAGCATCTGTTAAGGACACATCTTTGGAGAGTCCTAACATTGAAAATCTTTCGGTTGTTTGCGAATTTGCTGACGTTTTTCCCGATGAACTCCCGGACTTCCCCACTCGAGAAGTTGAGTTTAGCATTGAGTTAATTCTCGTGCCGAACCGATTTCAAGGCTCCGTGATCGTATGGCTTTGAGAATCAAGGAGTTGAAGGAACAGTGCAAGAGATGATAGAAAGTGGATTTATTCGCGGTGTTTCTCCATGGGGTGCACTGTCTTGTTTGTGAAGAAGAAGGATGGAAGCATGCGTCTATGTATCGACTATCGTGAACTCAATCGATTACTATTCGTAATCGTTATCCTTTGCCGCGTATAGACGATTTGTTTGATCAACCGCAAGGAGCTAAGTTCTTTTCAAGATTGACCGAGGTCCGCTACCATCGCCACGTGTGAAGGAGCAAGATGTTCCTAAGACCGCGTTTCGTACGGATATGGTCATTACGAATTTCTCGTTATGCCTTTTGGTTTGACCAATGCGCTTTCTTTGTGTTTATGGACCTGATGAATCGTGTTTTCCATGAGTTTCTCGACAAGTTCGTTATTGTTTTCATCGACGACATTTTGGTTTACTCTAAGTCTGAAGAAGAGCATGAAGAACATCTTCATATAGTTTTGGAGATTTTGAGGAAGAAGAAGTTGTACGCCAAATTTTTGAAGTGCGAATTTTGGTTGAGACAAGTTGCTTTCCTTGGTCATATCATATCAGCTAATGGTATTACCATGGATCCGTCTAAAGTTGAGGCTATCACTAAATGGCCAAGACCTACGACAGTGACTGAGGTCAGGAGTTTTCTTGGACTTGCTGGTTACTATAGACGTTTTGTTGAAGGTTTCTCTCGCTTAGCTCTACCCCTAACCCAACTGATGAGGAAAGGTGAAAAGTTTGTATGGACGGATGAACGAGAGAAGAGTTTTGAAGAATTGAAACGGAGATTGGTGTCGGCTCCTATTTTGACTCTTCCAACGGGTTCTGGAGGATTTCAAATTTACAGCGATGCATCTAAGAAAGGATTAGGCTGTGTTTTGATGCAACATGGAAAGGTAATAGCTTATGCTTCGAGACAGCTAAAACCTTATGAGGAGAATTACCCAACCCATGATCTTGAGTTAGCTGCGGTGGTGTTTGCGTTGAAGATTTGGAGACATTATTTGTATGGAGAGGCGTGTGATATATTCACTGATCATAAGAGTCTCAAGTATATTTTCACTCAGAAGGAACTTAACATGAGACAAAGAAGATGGTTAGAACTTCTAAAGGATTATGACACTAACATTCAGTACCATCCAGGTAAGGCTAACGAGTTGTCGACGACTTAGCGGAAATCGGGCATTCTTGCAGTATCAAGACCGAGCCTAGGATTTTGCGTGACTTAGAGAGTTTGGATGTTGAGTTGTGTGTACGAGGTTTTGATGGATACCGGGCTAGTATGAAGGTGGAGTCGAACCTTATACCGCAAATTAAAGAAGCTCGAGAAAGATGACGCGTTGTGGGCCGTGGTGCAAAATGTTGAAGAAGGTAAGCAGCGGAGTTTAAGGTTGATAATGACGGTATTGTATGGTATGGAGATAGGCTTTGTGTTCCCAATGATCGTGTACTTCGTGAGAAAGTTATGGTGAAGCTCATAGTTCTCCTTTCACTATTCATCCCGGTTCTACCAAGATGTATAGGATTTGAAGCGATACTTTTGGTGGAACGGCATGAAGCAAGATGTGGCGACGTTTGTGTTGAAGTGTATGATTTGTCGTGAGTTAAGATTGAACATCATAGGGCTAGTGGATTGTTCTGACCATTGGATATTCCAACATGGAAGTGGGATAAGATATCTATGGATTTTGTGATGGACTACCTCTTACTAGGAAGAAACATGATGCGATTTGGGTGGTTGTTGATCGACTAACCAAATCGCTCATTTCTTGCCAATCGAAAGGATTATGGTATTGGTAAATTGGCGGAGATTTTTCAAAGAAGAGATCGTTAGACTTCATGGTACTCCGGCATCTATTGTGTCCGATAGAGATCCGCGTTTTACTTCTCGTTTCGGAAGGGTTTGCGTAAAGCTTGGGGTACTCGACTTAACTTTAGTACGGCATTTCATCCTCAAACAGATGGTCGGTCGAGAGGACTATATGCACCTTAGAGGATATGCTAAGGGCTTGTGCTTTAGAATGGACTGGTAGTTGGGATGAATATTTATGTTTAGTAGAGTTTGCTTATAACAACAGTTGGCATGCTAGAATTAAGGCGGCACCGTTTGAACTTCTTTATGGAAGGAAATGTAGAGCACCTATTTGTTGGGACGAAGTAGGTGAGCGTTTGATTGAAGGACCGGAAATGATCGAGATCACTAATGAGAAAGTAGCTGTGGCTAGAGAGAAATTGAAGGAAGCTAGGTCTCGTCGAAAAGTTATCTTGATAAGCATCGTCGTGATTTAGAATTTCGGGTTGGAGATCGTGTGTTTTGAAAGTTTCGCCGTTTAGAGGTGTGAAACGTTTTGGAATCAAGGGCAAGCTCGGTCCTCGATTTATTGGACCGTTTGAGATTCTAGAACGAATAGGAGAAGTTTCGTATCGTTTAGCACTTCCGCCTCAGTTATCGCATGTTCATGACGTTTTCCATGTATCACTCCTAAGGGGATACAACTATCATCCGTTACACGTTGCTTCTTATCCGTTTGATCAAATTCAATCCGATATGTCTTTATCTGAAGAACCAGAAGTTATTCTGGAAAGACAAGAAAGAGTTATGAGGAATAAAGTTATTCCATTCGTTAAGATTCTTTGGAAAAATCATCCTGAACGTGAGGCTACTTGGGAAACCGAGGAGTCGATGCGTGCTAGTTATCCTCATTTCTTTGAATAGTTTGGTATGTTCTCATTTCGTTTTCGTTTTCATTTTCATTTCGTTTCATTCAATTTTCGAGGACGAAAATTTTTCTTTAGAGGGGAAGAATTGTAAAACCTGAAAATCAAAAATCTGAATAAAGACTAAAATACCCTTGGAACTAAAATTTATAAAATACGTAAAATATATTTATAACATTTAAAGAAATTAAAAGTTAACTTGCGAATATTTAAAAACCTAACTAAAATATATTACGTAATTGATTTTGGTACGACGAAGAATTAATGTTTCGTAAATGATTTGGGTCGTGTTTGTTTGTGTTCGTGAGCCAAGGGCCGAAGCCCATTTGTTGCGTGTGATGGTGTGACCGGTTGGACCCAAACCAAACCCAATTCCCTTTCCTAGTTTAACTCAAATACTACAACTATATATACCATACATAATCATAAGTTTGGAACCCTAGTTTATTTGCCTCTTTCTTTTTCTTTTCTCCCTATTCGGCCGAGACTCAACAAACACCCTTGGTGTTGAATTTTTGCTTCAACGAGTTAAGGTATAACGTTTATTCGACTTCCTTTAACGTACCTTGCATGTATATGTCAAGTTATATTTTGTTTACTCGAGTTTTTCTTGTTTCTTTTGTTGGCGAGAGGTGTAAAACAAAACCAAGACAAACCCTAATTAATTTAACCTTGTAACTAATAAGAGACATGTAACGTAATATGTAATATTGAATCGGGTTATGTTTGTGTCGATTTAATGAGGACCGAATCTTATGAGTTAGGACCGAACCATGTTTAACTTTCGAATAAGGTGTATAAACTTGATAACTTGAATATGTGAAGTGTTTAGATGAGCTAAGACTAGTGTAAAACCTAATATCCGAAACCCTAGATTGAACCGAAACATATATATAAGTTTTGAAGATGCATTAATTAAGTAAAGGTTATGTTAACGTAAACCCTAGTTTTTGATATGATAATTTAATAAGATATGCTAAACCCTAATAGAGTAAATGTGTAATTAATACGAGTAATAAGTAACTTATATGTCACATAAAATCATGAACGTATATGGTGAAACATAAAAGGAAAGATTATTTTGTGACGTGTTAGGTTAAGTAACGAGTCATTAAAAGAAGTAACATGTAAGTTGATGTATATTAATGAGATATTAAAGAATGAGAAACCCTAAACTTTAATAAAAGACATATGAACTTTAATTTACGATATTAATATTAAAACCTTTAAGTCTCATCTAATTATAGAAACCCTAAAATATTAAAAGATCATTTTGACGATTGTGGAATCATTAATAATAATATACGACATGAATGTATATAGGTTCTGTGAAGAAGGAGTAATTCTTTGCTTTCCCTGTTTCGACTTTTGATCTTTTGCTTTGGAATAAGGTACGGATATTCTGTCTTACTTTAAGACACTTATGTTATCGTACAAACATTCTGACCTTTTCAGTAAAGGTTTCGTATAAAGTTTTCTTTTCGTTTTCATATTAGGATTTCCTAAGCCTTTGCTATGAACCCTAATGTGTCTATTTGAGCTGTTGCTTATCTGAACTTTGATTTTTGAATCATAAAACATTTGATTTTGAACTATATGATATGAAGACCTTGATTTTGAAAACATGATTAAACATTTGATAAAATATGATCTATGTCAGTTATGACATTCTTATTTGACCTCAGATAGTTTGACACCCGAGCCAATTATTAACTAGTCATGGGGGTTCCATGTCCGTGTCAGCAAATGCACTTCTGACATGACTCTAGGCGATGAGAGTGAAGTTCGCCACGTCCCTTATCTCGTTATCTCGTTATGAGCTCGGTTTGAATTATATTATTAAAGTATGTCCGGGCGATGGGTGCATCCTAGATCCGTTATATGCTATATATTATATGTTTATGCTATATGTTGTCGATGATTGATGTTGCGTGCATGCACGTCCTTCATAACTCTGGTAGGTCTCCCCTACAATTGTTGCCTTATGTGATTATGATATGTTTCTGATATGGCATATGTGTCTGGGCTCGAGGTAGTTAGCTATAAAACTTATTCTTATATTCTGAGTTATCTTTTGAAATGAATATGACTTCACTATTTTTCTTTCACTTTATTTCGTATTCGTTTTCGTTTCGTATTCGTTTTGCTTGTATATCTGTTCACTGGGCTTTTGAAGCTCAGCCGCACTTTTCTTTTCTTCCGTGGCAGGTATCTAAGCATTGGAGCTGGGTATTGCTTTGGGATGAGTGCTGAGTGGACTTACCTTAGAGATTTTAGCTTTGATCTTATGATGCCATTTAGACTTTATATTTTAGACATTTCATTTGGAGTTATTTTTCCGCTGGGACCTATGTATTGAAGTCATTTTGACTTGGATTATTTCAATATTTATGTTGAGATTTCTTTTGGTTTATATGTTTGATTTGATATGACACCATTACTTGTGATTCCTTTACCCTTGTGGGGTCGGGGCGTTACAACTTTAGTGGCAAGGAAAGCCTGGGAACTACTTTCTTTACTTTTCTTGTGTGCTTGTTTATTTGTTCTTGAATCATGTCTGTTCATAATTCTATTCATGGTTATACTGATGATGAGTATGAACCTGTCACTTTAATAAGTAAATTGGATTTGAGTCATCCTTTACATGTACATCAAAATGATTCAGCTTCTTTAACTGTGGTTTCAATAAAACTAAAAGGCACTGCGAATTATAATGTCTGGTCTTGTGCTATGATGTTAGCATTAGAAGGAAAAAATAAAACTGGTTTTATTGATAGCACTTGTAGAAGGTCTAATACTGATGAAGTTTTGGGGAGACAATGGGACAGGGTTAATGCTATTGTTTTAGGATGGATTCTAAATTTCGTCTCTGAAGAACTGTTTCTTGGTCAATTTTTTTTTAAGAGTGCTTCTAGTGTCTGGAATGAGTTAAAAGATACATTTGACAGGGTTGATGGTTCTGTTACTTTTAATCTGCATCATAAAATTAACTCTTTAACTCAGAATGGCACTACTATTTCTGAATATTTTATTAAGCTTAGTACTTTGTGGAAACAATTTGATGCTATGGTTCAATTACCTAGATGCACTTGTCATGCTGCTGATGATTTTAAAAAGCATAACCAACTTATGAAACTTATGCAATTTTTAATGGGTCTGGATGATACTTACATGCAAATAAGGAGTAATATTCTTTCTAGAGATCCTTTGCCTGATGTTAAAGGTGCTTATGCTATTATCGAGTGAAGAGAATCACAGAAATGTTGTGTCGGTAGTTCTAGTAGAAATCATAATTCTACTTTTGCTACTAGAGTTGTGAATCAAGTTAATAATCAAACTAGTCTGAATACTAGACCTATTAATCAGAATACTCAGGCTAATAATCCTATTGCTAATTTTAATAAAGTATCTGATAATAGGAGAAACACTGGTTCTACTCTTGTTTGTGATAACTGTGGTTTTAATGGACATACTCAGGACAGATGTTTTAAATTGATTGGGTATCCTCCAAATTTTGGAAAAAAGGGTAACAATAACAGACCTCAGACTTCTCAAAAAATATTTTCTAGTAACAATTTTGTGGGGTCTAGTTCATCTTATGGTTTTACCGATGAACAACTTTCTACTCTTATCTCTCTCATCAAAGATAACTCTATTAAAGGGAATAGTGTGCAGGCCAATATGGCAGATACTTATTTTAATACTAGTAAGGTTTTTAATCAAAATTTTCACAAGTTTTTTTTTCCACAAATACCAATTTAAAATCCAAACTTAATTCTGATGGAAAGATTGTGGATTCTGGTGCTAATCAACATATGATACATTCTGACAGGGACTTGATAAATGTTTTTGATATTTCTCATCTTCAAATAAAAGTTGGTCATCCAAATGGAACTGAAGCTTTGATTACTAAAATTGGAAATCTTAAACTGGCTGATTCTTTAATATTATATGATGTTCTGGTTATTCTAGAATATTGTGTTACTTTAATTTCTGTTCATAAATTGGCCAAAGATAATAAAATTGTAGTTGCCTTTGATGAGAACAAATGTTATTTCTTGAATCAGGATTTGAATCTGGGAAATGTTCTGGGGACTGGTAATCAGTGTGGTGGTTTATATTATTTCAATTTTGAGGTACTTATTTTAAAAATAATAACTCTCTTTCTTATTATGATGACGCTGCAGTTTCGTCATCCCCGCAGACCTTGTTCTAAATGTTTTAAAAGCGATTTGAAGTTTACTTCAAAGGATAAAACTTATTTTGTGAAACTTGTCAAAGAGCTAAACAAACTAGAGAACCTTTTCCTTTAAGTGATCATACTTCTACTGTTTTAGGTGAACTTGTTCATTTAGATTTATGGGGACCTTATAAGGTTGCTAGTAAGGAAGGTTACAAGTATTATTTGACTATTGTGGATGATTATACTAGAGCTGTATGGGTATACTTACTTAAAACTAAGGATGAAACTCTTCATTATATCATTATCTTTTATAACATGATTGAAACTCAGTTTGATAGAAAAATTAAGAGTTTTAGAAGTGATAATGGTACTGAATTTGTTAATCATTCTTTTTCAAAGTTATGTGAAGAAAAAGGTATTACCCATCAGACTTCTTGTGCATACACTCCACAGCAACATGGTATTGTTGAAAGGAAACATAGGCATCTTTTGAATGTTGCTAGATCCCTTATGTTTTGTGGGAATTCCACTTAAGTTTTGGTGAGTGTATTCTTCGCTACTTTTCTTATTAATGATTGCCTTCTTACGTGCTTAATGGAAAATCTCCTTTTGAGATGATATATAACAAAAGACCTACTCTCTGCAATTTAAGAATGTTTGGTTGTTTGTGCTTTGCTACTATTGTTAATAATCATGATAAACTTGGTAGTAGATCTGAGAAATGTGTTATGATGGGGCATTCTAATTCTAAAAAGGGATATAGGTTATATAGTCTTGATAAGCATCAGTTCATATTTTCTAGAGATGCTAAATTTTTTGAGTCTATTTTTCCTTTTAAAGACTCAACTGCTGATAAGAACAGTTCTACTTCTGAAAATGTTTTTCAAGACTTAAATTAGTTGAACTTTTTTGATAATGAAACACCTGAACTACCCAATGATGAAGAGAGAGTAGACCCTAATTTGAATAGTGACATTGAGTCACAAAGTGAAGGTGGTTGCTCTCCTCCATCTGGTAGAGACCATGTCACTGATCATAACAGTGACAGTAGTGTTTTTGCTGATGAGGATGAGGTGGTAACTACACTTGATGATAATAATAATTTTGAGGGTAATTTGAATCTTGATTCAAATTCTCTAGTTCAGGCAGAAGTACCTTTGAGAAGGTCTTCTAGACCTTCTGTTTTTCCTAGAAATTATAATGATTTTGTGGTTGAATCAAAAGTTAAGTATGGAATTGAAAAGTTTGTGAATTACTCTAAGCTTAACTCTAGAAACTATTGTTTTACTGTTCAGTTGAACAAAAGTCATGAACCAAGAAACTATTTTGAAGCTGTTAAATCTATCTATTGGACTGATGCTATAAATAATGAGATTGAAACTTTATATAGAAATGATACTTTTGAAGTCACTGTTTTACCTCCTGGTAGAAAAGCTATTGGAAGTAAATGGGTGTTCAAAATTAAGTATAAGTCTGATGGAGAAATAGATAGATATAAAGCTAGAGTTGTTGCTAAAGGATATAATCAAAAAGAAGGTATTGATTATGAGGAAACTTTTTCACCTGTTGTTAAAATGGTCACTGTTAGATGCTTACTTAATATTTTTGTTCAGAATAATTGGCCTATTGATAACGCTACACGCGTCGTTCGGGGTCAAGGAAACTTCCTTTTCTTCGAGCAAGTTTTATAACACCCTAGGCAGTGAACCTAATCGTTGTAGTGTAGTAATTAGGGTAAGCCACGGGTATTGATATCGTTCTCTAGGGGAATAGGAATGCTAGTAAGGAGTTACTACGCTAAGGTTAAGGTTGAGGAAGATTATTTTTATCTTTTTATGTTTTATGAAAGGGAAAGGTACGAATCTCGGGTATTGGATTTGGGGGGTTGATATTTCTACCGATTACTCTACTATTATCTAATTATCTAAACTAAGGTTGTGGGAGTCTATGTCTAATTAATGTGTGCTCGTATGATAGTTTAAAGATGTGTTTACTTAGGTTGTATTACTCCTTAATTATCTCCTATTGATGGTTGAGTTGTCACGTCCTTATTCCTAGTTGCATTGTGTGTCTAAAGTTGTAGGGTATGCATTTCTCCCTAACTCTTTGAACTTACCAAAGGGTCTCATCTACAAACCCACTAGGGATGATAAACTCCTACTCTAAGGCGCTCTTTGGATGGTTTAGCCTACAACTACTCAGGTAATTATATTCTAAGGTTCACAAAGATGAATCAAGCATTAAGTACACAACGAATGACCTACCGCATTACTAGATCATTAATCAACTAAGATAAGAAACAACCAATCAATATTCAATAATTAAGTTTCATACTTTCTAAGCAAACACACAAATAAATTAGCGGACATGGAGAACATGCAAGCATACACACAAATAATCAAAGACATAATTGAATTAATGAAGTAAAGACTTATCTTGATGTTAGATAGGGTTTAAAACCCTAAAATACCGTACAAGACACCTTAGGTTCGGTTTAGGTTTTCACCCAAAAGACTCTCCACAAAAGACCGAAAAATTCGGATTCTATATATAAGATTACATATGCGACGGCGTCACCTTATGTTTCGTGACGCCGCCGTGTCGCCGTCATTAGGGTTTCATCTTGGCCACGTTAACCTTGCGACGGCGCCACCTTGTGTCCATGACGCCGTCCTCTTGACCGACGTCGTCTCGGATTGCATCTAGGCCGCCCGAGTAGCGACGGCCTACTCTTTTACAACCGGACGCCGTCTCTTGAAAATACGAGTTTTGGGTTCGAACCGTCACAAAAATCTTGGGACGGCGTCGCCATTAGCACCGACGCCGTCGCCTTCTAATTTCAAAGAATCGTGAGTGTCTCGATTTTGACTTTGGCCATTTTCTTCATATATTCGCCTTTTCGTCCAAATAAGTGCCATTCCAAGATTTTGCCTTCAAGAGACCTAAAAGTGAAAAGGAACGATATTAAGCAATAACGGATACAAAGTGATCAAATAAGGACTTAAACGACCCTCAAAATGGTACCTTTAAAACCTTATCAAATATCCCTACACTTGTTATTTGCTTGTCCTCAAGCAAATGTGCTTTTAGCCAATTAATTTATAAGTTAGGGGTCATGAAGCATTAATTCAAAACGGTCCACAACACATATAAGCCCATAAAAGTCATAACAAGCACGGAAATTACATACTAGCACCTCACATGGGGTGTTTGGATACTCACATCCTTCTCGGGTGTATATATGAAATATAACAAATAGGAAATGGAAGATAAACACTCATTAACCGGTCCTAGTACATAGATTACCATAGGCTTGAGAATAGATCAAACCTCCATCGCTTTGGCGTAAGCACCTAGGAAAGACTATCAAAGAGGTCTTTTAAAGGGTTGTAATGTTAGGCTTTTGCCATAAAAAGGTGTCCTATGACACATGGTATGTTAAGATTCCAAGGGTTCCCAAACTTGATTCGAGGACTTTTCCTAACATACATGTGACGGAGGTCACGCACTAAGTGAGGGTGGCGAGATAGTTCTTCTTCCGTAGGAAATTTGTTGAAATAGTCAATGTCTACTTCATCTACTTCCTCGGGTATTTCATCATCCCCAAGTGTATAGTCCTCTTCGTCATTTGTTTCATTAGGTTCAACTAAGGCGATGGTATTGACGAATTGGACATGCTTAGTTAGCTTGCTTGGATCCTTAATCTCTATACCTAAAGGCTCGGGAGTTGAGATAGCACTAACCTTCTTATCACTATTAGTTATGGCTTTCAAAAGGTTGTCTATTTTCCTATCCATCTCGGCTTGTTGATGGTTAAAGCGGTCCGAGAGCTTAGCCATTTGGGTTTCTTGGGATGCAACTAGGTTTTGCAACATCCCTTCGATGTTTTGTTGGTTAGGACCGTTAGGTGGGGGCCATGAGAAATCATTAGAGGTGAATTCTTTGGTTTTCCCAGAGAAGTCGGGCTTGTTTTCCATGCTTCACGGGTTTCATTGAAATTCCTAGGTCCGGTGTTGTAGGAATCTTCCTCCGCTCCATTAATACGCGAGGATGCGTAGTCAGCGAAGCGTGTTCGGGATCGGGTGCTAGCGCTGCGTGTTATGAGGATCACAAAACGGCTCACACGAGGAAGAAGCTTTGTTCACATGATGTGAAGATTTAGGATTTTCGTAGGAGCTCATGAGGAATCTAATTTGATCTTCAAGTTCGATCATCCCACGGTCGGGAGGAGGCAAGGAGATTGCCTTAACGGTTTTGGGCAGCTCACGGGGTCATCCCAACTTTCGTTGTCATAGAGGGCGAGGTCCTCTATTATTTCCCATGATTCTTCGCGGTGAGATCACTAAGTTTTCCACCGCCGCTTGGTCAATGGATCGCTTAGTGGGAAGTTGACATGATCATAAAAGATTTGGACTTGGAGCCAAAGATCAATGCCGTTATGAGGACTTTATGAAGTAAGTCCTTGAATCGGGTCCATGCTTCAGAGAGATTCACCTTGACGTTGTTGGAACATCAAGATGTCATTCCTAAGCTTAGTGGTTCTCCCGGTGGGAAAAATTGAGCAAGGAAGCGAAGTAAGATCATTCCAACTTGAGATGGAGCCGGGAAGTCGCTCAAGCCAATTACTAGCTTGGTCCCGTAGAGAGAATTGGAAGAGACGCAGCGCGTGGTCTCCCGAGTAGTAGCATCAAGGTCGATGGAATCGACGATTTTGAGGAAATCCTCGGATCTTGATTTGGATCTTGAACAAAGTCCATGGAATGCACATCCGTTTTGCACCAACCGGATGGTGTCGGATCATGAGCCGTAGTTTGGGCTTGGTCGGGAAGCTCAATGGTGTTCCTATAGCCTAGGTGGCTTGGTCTCGAGTATTCACCAAGAGTACGGGCTCTTGGCGGGTCATTTGGCGGTGGGTTGATGAATGGTAGTGGGTTATCACCTTCCATGATGAAAAGTGATGAGGTTACGAACAAAAGGTCATGAAGAAGGGGGATAGACTAAGAGGAAGCTAAAAATGAGAAAAAATTTACTTGATAGGAATCAAGCAAAGAACCTAAACGATGTGGACTACTAACTAGCTATTCTATTCCCCCGCGTGGCAGCGCCAAAACTTGATAACGCTACACGCGTCGTTCGGGGTCAAGGAAACTTCCTTTTCTTCGAGCAAGTTTTATAACACCCTAGGCAAGTGAACCTAATCAATGTAGTGTAGTAATTAGGGTAAGCCACGGGTATTGATATCGTTCTCTATGGAATAGGAATGCTAGTAAGGAGTTACTACGCTAAGGTTAAGGTTGAGGAAGATTATTTTTATCTTTTATGTTTTATGAAAGGAAAGGTACGAATCTCGGGTATTGGATTTGGGGGTTGGTATTTCTACCGATTACTCTACTATTATCTAATTATCTAAACTAAGGTTGTGGAGTCTATGTCTAATTAATGTGTGCTCGTATGATAGTTTAAAGATGTGTTTACTTAGGTTGTATTACTCCTTAATTATCTCCTATTGATGGTTGAGTTGTCACGTCCTTATTCCTAGTTGCGTTGTGTGTCTAAAGTTGTAGGGTATGCGTTTCTCCTAACTCTTTGAACTTACCAAAGGGGCTCGTCTACAAACCCACTAGGATGATAAACTCCTACTCTAAGGCGCTCTTTGGATGGTTTAGCCTACAACTACTCGTAATTATATTCTAAGGTTCACAAAGATGAATCAAGCATTAAGTACACAACGAATGACCTATCGCATTACTAGATCATTAATCAACTAAGATAAGAAACAACCAATCAATATTCAATAATTAAGTTTCATACTTTCTAAGCAAACACACAAATAAATTAGCCGGACATGGAGAACATGCAAGCATACACACAAATAATCAAAGACATAATTGAATTAATGAAGTAAAGACTTATCTTGATGTAAGATAGGGTTTAAAACCCTAAAATACTGTACAAGACACCTTAGGTTCGGTTTTAGGTTTTCACCACAAAAGACTCTCCACAAAAGACTGAAAAATTCGGATTCTATATATAAGATTACATATGCGACGGCGTCACCTTATGTTTCGTGGCCGTCGTGTCGCCGTCATTAGGGTTTCGTCTTGGCCACGTTAACCTTGCGACGGCGCCACCTTGTGTCCGTGACGCCGTCCTCTTGACTTCGACGCCGTCGGATTGCATCTAGGCCGCCCGAGTAGCGACGGCCTACTCTTTTACAACCGGACGTCGTCTCTTGAAAATACGAGTTTTGGGTTCGAACCGTCACAAAAATCTTGGGACGGCGTCGCCATTAGCACCGACGCCGTCGCTTCTAATTTCAAAGAATCGTGAGTGTCTCGATTTTGACTTTGGCCATTTTCTTCATATATTCGCCTTTTCGTCCAAATAAGTACCATTCCACATTTTGCCTTCAAGAGACCTAAAAGTGAAAAGGAACGATATTAAGCAATAACGAATACAAAAGTGATCAAATAAGGACTTAAACGACCCCTCAAAATGGTACCTTTTAAAACCTTATCACCTATTTTTCAACTTGATGTTAATAATGCATTTTTATATGGTGATCTTGAGGAGACTGTTTATATGAAGTTACCTGAGGGATCATTTCCTGAAGGAGATAATGGAGTGTGCAGACTTAAAAAGTCTTTGTATGGTTTAAAACAAGCTCCTAGGCAATGGAATGCTAAACTTACATTTTCTCTTATTGAAAATGGCTTTGTTCAAAGTAAAAGTGATTATTCTTTATATACAAAGTCTAAAGATGATGTGTTTATTGCATTGCTTATTTATGTTGATGATATTATTGTTACTGAGAATAATATTGATGAACTTAACAATTTCAAAACTTTTCTTAAAACTAAGTTCATGATTAAGGATTTAGGAAAGTTGCAAAATTTTCTTGGTATTGAAGTTGCTGAGACTGATAAAGGGATTTGTTTGAATCAAAGAAAATATTGTTTAGATTTGTTAAGTGAGTATGGTATGCTTGGTTGTAAACCTTCTAAAACTCCTTTGCAGTCTAAATTGGTTATATCTAATGAAGCTGCTGATAATGATCCTTTACTTGATAATATTACTGATTATCAGAAGCTTATGGGAAAGCTTATTTACTTGACTAATACTAGGCCTGATATTTCATATGATGTTCACTGTTTAAGTCAGTTCATGCATTCTCCTCTTAAGTCTCATCTCAGAATAGCTTTAAAGATACTTAAGTATCTTAAAGGAGCTCCAGGTTTGGGTATTCATATTACTAAAAATTCTGGTATGTCTCTTCTTGCTTATTCTGATGCTGATTGGGCTAAATGTATTGTAACAAGAAGATCTGTTACTAGCTATTGTGTGTTTTTGAATGGGTCTCTAGTATCATGGAAAAGTAAAAAATAACCTACTCTCTCTAAAAGCACTACTGAAGCAGAGTACAGAGCTCTTGCTTCGGTAACCGGTGAAGTAATCTGTATTTTAAAAGTTATAAAAGATCTTAACATTTCTGGTCTTTTACCTGTTCCACTTCATTGTGACAGTAAGTCTGCTATTAAAATAGCATCCAACACAGTTTTTTATGAAAGAACAAAACATCTTGAGATTGATTTACATTTTGTTAGAGAGAAGATTTTAAATGGTGTTGTTAAAACTGTTAAAGTGGATTCTGAAAATCAAATTGCAGATATCCTTACCAAGGGGTTGGACACATTACAACATGATTTTTTGGTTAAAAATCTTGGAATGTTTGACATCTATCAATTATCAGATTAAAGGGGGGTGTTGAGAATTATAGTCTGAATATGTTTGTTTTAATCTGATTATGATATCTGAGTTATTCTCTTTTGTGTTTGTTTAGTTTTATATGCTAAGAGAGTGGTTTAGTGCTGGATATAGAAGATATATGTCTGGAAGGACTGGAAGTGTAAAAGTCTTTAGCTTGGATTATATTTTGGATGGTTTTCAGCAAGGTTGAAGGATGAAGGGGCTCAATGGAATTTTGGAGATTATATAAGCTGAAGTCATGAGACTTCTCTCATAACTTTCATATCAGCTATTCTCTCTCTCTATAACCTTACGATATCAACACTCTCTCTCTAAAATAAAACCCTAATTTGTATTTTGATTTCCTTGATCAAAATACTTTGTTACTCATTGTTACTGATTTGTTGTTATTTGATTGAGATCAAATACTGATTGTTGTTTGATTCTATTTGAGAATAGAAGATTTGGTTTGTAATATTAGTTCTGAAGTAATAAAAGTATTTTGTTAATCATTCAAGTCTGTTTTTTTTCATTTGGCCTATGCATTATGTGTCACATTGTGTGCATTTTGTATGCAACACTGTAGTTATCTATATATGGAATTATTAACAATGTGACACGTAAATCTATAATCTAAAATGCTTCTAAACAAAATTCATAGGTGTTACGGTGAATAATTGGTCTTCAACTGTAATTCAAAACGCTTATTAACAAAATTCCTCTAACTTTGCATTAATGACTCGCAAATTTTTAAGGTGGGGTTGTGGGTTTCTGAGGTTTTTACTTCGCACCACTCAAGCTGGTTTGACTCTGAACATGCTTAATACTCGATCTTTATTGATTCAGCTTTATCAGGATTTGCATCTTTTAATACTACCCGATTATATTTGTTTCCAGATGTGTCAACAACAATGATAGCCAAACCAATATGCAAGCTATTGCAGCCAATCAGATGCCTTCAGCAACCCGTTTTCCAATCAACATGGCATGGGCAATTGCAGCTTGCGCAACTTGGTCGTGATGCATCCCGTAGCTTAGGCTTGTAAAAGCATAGCTTGGAGATTGTTGAATCAAAGTGAAAGCTCTTTATCAAAGAAAGTTAATAAAGTACAAGAGTTGATACAAAAAGAGAAAATAGTTGTTAACAATGTACCTTATAGTACGGTTGGATGTGTTCAAGAATAGAAGCATTAAATATAATAAGGTACCAATGTACCTTCCTAGTTAAATGTTTGACACGTCTTTATTATCATACGGGTTCCACCTCTAGTTCGCCTATATAAATGAATGTTGTGATGGAGTAACTGCTTACCTCGTATAATTTAGGAGTTAAAACATTTACGAGGGCATTTACTACTCCTAGTTACAAGTCCATGAACATCCTCAAAGGTTGGCATAGTTTTTATTTAAACATATAACTTTGGTTTGTGTTTAAGAAAATGAGAAGATTACTCAACTTTGTCAGTCAACTTTGATTGTTATTCCACAGACAATCAAAGTAAATTCTCTAGTTTATTCTGATAAAAATTTAAAAATTCAAAAATTTTGTTGTCTTTATTGCTTAAACTGTTTTGTTATTATTGCTTTATTTAAATATTTTAAATAAATATCAGATTAGCATGAAAAATGAACTAACTTAGTTATCTTAATTAATATTCACATTAAAAAGAACAACAAATTAATTATTATCAAATTCCTTATTTAGTGTTGAAATGCTGTTTGCTTATAGTTGAAAGAAAACTAAAGATATTTAGCAAACGTGTAAATTTCGCTTGAAAGGCGTACGGTAGGTGATCACCGTTAAAACATTATTGTTTTTACTTGTTTTCCAAGTCTGCTTCAACCGTTTGCAAATTTATTTCTAATCGTTAGTTAACATTAAAACTGAGAAAGATGCTAGATCAATAACAGCGTATGAGTTTTTTCACATGGCAGATGAATGTAAACTTTAAATGATGACTCATTTTGACTCATCTAAAGATGTTACTTCGGTTGATATATTATAAGAGACAAATTATAATGGTTTAGTAACTACCGAGATCACATATTATTTGCAAAACATTGATAACCAAACGGTGACGAGCGCACACATAAATCCTGCTCCCTGATACCATGGAAGGAAGCTGTTCTTGTATCACATATTACAGTAGTAATGCATGTGTTTGATTTCTTTATTTGGTGCATTTACATACAAACAAACGTAAAGATATAAATCCATTTCATTTACATGGTCTAAAATTTGATCTTGATTCACGGAATCAAATAGAGCACAAGATATAAAACCAAAGCCAAGATCATGTCTCCTTTGTACCATATTTCTCCACCTCCTGCATCATTTCAATTAGATAGAATTTGGTTAAAGTTAGATTAGATAAGTAACTTTTCTAGATTAAAACACAAACTTAATGACTAAAACCTGAAGTGTTTGGTGCCGGAGCCAACCCTGAACCATTGTAAATCGGAACATCATCATACCACATTCCACAACTAATACTTTGCATCTCCCACCCTGTTCTATTTAACACGTATGTCTTATACCTCATCAAAAGATCCTCTAAGCAATTTTCGCAATTCGATTGACTTAGATCTCGGCTACACTGACCCAGGCCAAACCTCTGCCCATTTCCCCCAACACTGATAACACCCATCGCAAACATCAACGGTTGAATAGAAATATTCCTTGCTAAAGTTTCCATCATGGAGAACCCTTGGGAAAACACCGAGGGGTCGTCAAGTCCATTGGAACCAAAAGATGCGGAAGAAGGTGAGCCATTCCACTCTTTCCCAAAGAAATTCTCGTTTGAGAACATTATATGGCAGAAACTAGTCCACATCAAAATTTGTTCATATTCGGTGCAATCTGTTAACAGTGTATCAATAGAGTTGCTCAAGCACTCTGAGCATGTTTGAGAAGAAACATCTCCTCGACACCACGCAAGACCATAAACCTGATTAGAACCATTTCCAACACTATTATTGAAGTAATAACCATCTTGAAGAGGTGTATTGTTGACTAACGAACCCAAAAGGTTTCTGAGATTTGCTCGATAAACTTGTGAACATTCGGAACTCAAATGGGCAGCCCCTTCTACGTAGCCGACCCCTGCCATTATAATTAAAATTGCCCACATGATAAACTTCTCCATTTTCTCCTTTCTGGTTTTTTTTGTTCAAAAAAAAAGAAGTTAATATTTAATAATGAAATCCATACGTGTTAAACTCAATTATCAAAGTCAAACTTAGTTTAATTTAGATTTGGTCAAGATTGACTAGTTCATGTAGAGCGTATTTAATTTTGGACAAAATATGATGAGTTGATCATTATCTATCATGTCTATAGACCCAATAAATTTATCATGTCTATCCATCTTTTCATTCAAAAAAAAACGTTCCATTTTTTTTAAATATACAAAATATTGCAAACGGTAAATGATTACGCGTAGAACTTTTTTATTTTTCAGTAAACGAACACTTCGATATATACTATTAATTAACTGTTTTATTGAGTTTTGTTTTAATGTTAAAATATGCGTGTGAGAAAATCACATGTGATTTGTATGTTAAGAATCACGTGTGATTTTAAAATAACAAATCATATGTGGTTTTTTCGGATATAAATTTCAACACTAACAAACAAGGCGGAAAAAAAGTTCGCAGGAAATATATAGAAGTGCCCCCCTAAAGAAACATAATTTAATTCTCGTCATGATGATATGATTCTTTTCACGTAACAATTAACGGTTTCTAAAATATTTATCTTTAAAAATGATAAGAATGTGTGTTTTTTTTTTATTTTTTTTAATTGTTTAGGTGTGAATATGTATAAGGTATTGGACTTCATATCTTAAAAATTGCATAAAATATCATATCGCTTATTCTCGATTACATAAACAATCTTTAGGTTAAATCCGGAAACTTTTCTTGTAAAACAAATTTACAAAGACATCCCTCCAATTTATGTGTATTGCGGTTATGCGTGATTACCGAAATAACCCTCAAGTTAAATATGTTTGTTTTATGTCTGATGTTTGGTGAATAGTAACATTTGATAGATGTTTATATTTAGAACGACTAGGTAAAAAGAAGAAAATGTACGTGCGGAAGAACATGAATAACTAAGAGCATCAGGTTTGGTGAAGAGGGTTTACCTTTTCATCACCGTCACGTCAACGCCACCTCAGCATAACAAACATCCACAACTAACCACAACAACCCCCTCATAACAAACATCCACTAAATAAAACATTACATATTAAAAAAAAAAAAAAAAAAAAAAAAAAAAAATGACCAAAGGTAAAATATACCCTCGTTGTGCAGACGAAGAGGGTTGTGATGAAGAGAGACGAAAAGGGAAGACGGTGTGGTGAAGAGCTACGACAAAGTGGCACCTCACCTCCACCTAGGACGACGAAGAGCCATGAAGAGCCCACACCACACCGGGTGCTCTAATATCAATACTAAATTATTTTTCTTTTTATATTAAAATTTTGTTTGAAAGTCTTAAAAGTAGTAATTAACTAGTTATAGAGCATTTCCGTATAAAATTAGAGTAATTTTAACAAGTTTTGGTAAAACAAAAACAAAAAAGGATTCAAACATTAAAAATAATAATAATAAAAAAAATAAAAAATAAAAATATAAAATCCTGTCTAACTAACTTGAATCTATATACTGGTTTAACAATTTCGTCAACTCAACTATAATCCTTAAATGTGCCGAAAATTTGAATGCAAAAACAGAACAACTCAAACCGTCTCGGTTCAATAAACAAACCGACGGTATCTTGCTTGAATATTCCTATAATGCGAGAAATGATCTCAATAGTATATCGTAAAGACTACATTATTGCTACCAGCCGAAGAAATTTGTAATATGAATGAGAGCAAAAATTTAATTTGGTGTTAAATTACAAGATAAAACAGAGATAATATGAAAGAGAGCAAAAATCGGTTTATCAAAACCAATAATGGGAAGAAAGAAACTCAAACTACCCGCATGTGGTTGTCCAACCTTTTAACTGCATCACTTTGGTTTTGTTTTTGTTTCCTGGTTTTTTATTTTCTGAACTACCGATGTTGGTTTTATTCTATATAGGTTTCTAACTCACAAACATAGAACAAATTCTAAACATCACAGCTAGGTTTACTTTTTTCTTTCCAAGATAAGAACACGGCCTAATAAAGTATTACTATTTTACCTAAGGCCTTTGGTCTGGTGGTATGTGAGTTGCTCATGAACCTAAAGGTTATGGGTTCAAGCCTTGATAGAGTCATTTGTGAATTAAACATGTGAGTTTATGTGTTAAAAAAAAAAAAAAAAAAAAAAATTGCCTTTCTAAAATTTTAAAAAAAAAAAAAAAAAAAAAAAAGTATTACTAATTTCATTATAAAAAAACTCATGTGCAAGCACAAACTTCTAGTTAAATGATACCTACACATTGTGCAAAATTCCGGTTAGGTCAAATTCTGGATTCTTATAAATTCTAATCATCAAGTCAAATTACTCTAAACAGATCATGACCATTTACATTAATGGCTCATAGGATATGATAAGACATAAGTGTGTTCCTTTCACATAATTTTGTTCCTCTCTACCACTACTACACAAACTGGTTTTACCCACGAAACTTTACACACGGAAACTAATCTGTGGGAAATTTCTCACGGAATACCAACAAATTACACACCAAATTGTTGACAAAATTTCCGTGGGAAATATGTAGTAATTTTTCCACGGATTTCCCACTATTTAGACACTAAATTGTTGACCAAGTTTTTGTGGGAAATCCGTCACAAGTTTCCCACAGATTTGCGACAAAATTCACACTATTTGTGTTGATTAAAATTCAGTGGGAAACTTGTCGCAAATATCACACATAATAGCCACAACCAAAGTCTGTGGCAAATTTTAGCTACATTACTCACGGATTTCACACGGTCTTATCTGATGAAATAACTATGTAATTGGCCTGTGGGAAATTCATGGGAAACTAGCCACGTATTTGCCACAAAATGTATTTTTTTGTCATGAATATTTATACGTATATGTTTTGTATGTCCTTTTATGACTTTTATTGTATCTTTAGATGTTTTTATGTAGGTATACGGACGTATATATGTGTGAACGTGTAACTATATCAAAAATTTAAAAGAAAACAATTATGTCTGTAGAAAAGTCGTCAGTAATTTCCTACAGATTATCCACCAATGTGATAAATCTGTGGGAAATATGTGTGTAAATACCATGGATTTCTCACAAAATATCGTTTTATGTTTTGTGTATGTTTAAACATTCTCACAACACTTAGTATGTCTTCATATGTGTTTTAGTTTCATATTATACGTGTTTTCATTAATGTAACTATTTATGTGAGTATCACAAGTTTATGTATAGGTTAAGGTATAACCTTTTTGTATAACAAATCCTTGTATATTTGTGGATACCTACACGTATATGTTCCGTATGTTTGTTTATGACCTTCATTGTGTATATATATGTTTTGTATGTAGGAATATGGACGTTTATGTGCGTGAACGTGTAACTAAAGAAAAAAAGTAAAAGAAAACGATCATGTTTGTGGGAAAGTCGTCGGTAATTTCCCACAGATTACCCACCGATTTCATTAATCTGTGGGAAATTTGTGTGTAAATACCCACAGACTTCCCACAAAAATTACCGTCTTTATGTTTATGTATACTTACACATTACCACATTACTTAGTATGTCTTTAATGTGTTTTTATTTTCATATTATGTGTGTGTTTATTAGCGCAACTATTTATGTAAGTATCACAAGTGTATGTGTAGGTTTAGGTATAACCTTTTTATGTAACAAACCATTGTATATGTGTGGATATCTACACGTATATGTTCAATATATTCTTTTATTACCTTCATTCTATTTATATATGTTGTGTTTGTAGGTATACAGACGTGTATACACGTGAACATGTAATTATGTAAAAAACTAAAAGAAAACGATCATGTTTGTAGGAAAGTTGTAGGTAATTTCCTACAGATTACCTACCAATTTGATAAATCCGTGGGAAATATGTGTGAAAATACCCACCAATTTCCCACAAAAATACCGTTTTTATAGTATAGATAGATTGACTTTTATTTAAGGGAAAAGAAAATTGTTTTTCAATCTTAACTTATTTTGCTATAATGATAAAGAAACAACCGATGCTTTAAAACCCGGTTCGACCCGGCCGGGGTTAACCGGTTGAACCGGTTCCAGCTAAAAAAAGGGTCATATTAAACCAGACTATTAATTCTTGAAACCCAATTAGACCCGTCGGGTTTTAAGTGACTCGGGTCAACCCGATTCTTGAAACCCGGCCAGGTTTTGTTTTTTCATGTTTTTTTATAAATAAAATAAGTTAATTATATATATTTGTGACGTAATTTTATTTTTACACGTTATCTTTGTTGTTAAATGTTTTTTTAGGCCCAATATATATATTAGTCATGATTTATATATATACTCACTTTTCATATTATTGAAAAAAAATAGTTTTTTTTAATAGAAAACCGGATTGACCGGTGGTCGAACAGTTGAACCGACATGTCGGTGACTCGACCGAGTCGATTAAAGACTCGATCGCCTAATGATCAAACAAAATAAACCTAAAGAGTTAAGCTACAAATGAAACAATAAAAGCTAATCTAAAGATAGTCAATGTATTAAAAAAAAAAAAAAAAAAAAAAAAAAATCAATAGATGTTTCGAGACCCACCCTAGTTTCATCCTGCTTCTCATAACTTGGTGGTCACCGCCACCGATTCAACACAAATGAAAACCAAGCGGGTACATGAGTACTGAGTAGGGGTGAAAACGAGCCGAGCCGCTCGTGAAAAGCTCGAGATCAGATCGATAAAAAGCTCGAACAAGTCGAGCCTAAACGAGCTCGAGCCTATATTAGAGCTCATTTAATAATCGAGCCCGAGCCCGAGCTTTATATACAAAGCTCGAATAGGCTCGCGAGCCCTAAACGAGCTTTACGGACATAACCCTACCTACGTCATACAACTAGCCCAAATCTGCTAATAATCTTGTAACACACTAGGCCCATTTCAACTACACAAACAAAAATTCGGATATAATTAAGCCCCACGTAATTAACCAAACCTAAAAACTTATCCTTATAGTATCCCTAATATTTATCACAAGTGAACCCTAACTCACTCACATCCTTAGAGCACTAGGTACCCTGGAGTCGTTCCACTGGTGCCGTGGAGAAAAGTGCTACCACATCAGCATGTTTTCTCATAACACCAGAATTCATCATAACACCAAAAACGCCCTCCCTCCTATAATACCAGTTTTTGGTGTCGTCGTGCATCCTTAGACCCCACATATATTTTTTCTTTTTCTCATTTATTTAAATAAAACAACACATTTAACTAAAATTAATATTTCATTAATAAATAACGTACATTAAATAAAAACGTACATAAACTAAGTGTGTAAAAGCTTGTATGATGCATGGCTTCACTTGCTTGGCCTCAAAGTGTTTATACCATGGTGGTTTAGTTAATAATCACAACGAGTTAATAAGAACATTTCTATGATGACATCTTTTAAAATTGATAGGCTTATTTTAGTTAAGCTTTGTCAATTGATTGCAATAAACTATATAAGAAAGTTTTCTAATATAATAACATTACTACTGAGAAAAAAAGTAAATATCATGCATACTCAGTAACAAAATAACTTTATCTCACATTCTGTTTAAGAACAGCCCAGTTAGTACCGAAATCAGATAAGCCCAACATTAACACAAACCCAATAATAAAAACCCTAGCTTATATAATAAGTTAACCCTAATATAACTGCGTTTACAACCCTATCAAAAAACAGTCTCAATCAAGAATAGCCAGTCTCCCTTTCTCATTCTTGCAGCCACCAACTTTTGAACATACAAACCAAACTTCTTATTATGTTTTAGATAATAAGCACGAAAGAACTCACAAAACTCATTCGTTTTTGCTCAAACCTATGAGTGAAAAACCAATCGTTTTTTCGGCTTCAAGATCTTTAAAGGTCTCGGGTAGGTATTAATCGTTTTGTATTTTTTGTTTGAACGAATCAAAGTAATGTAACACACTTGTTATAATTCTTTCTTTTTATTCGGATAATATCAAAGTTACAGATCTTTGATGATTTTTTTTTCGTGTGTTTGATTTTGGAAGGTCTTGAAGTTTATTGTACACCATGAACGAAAGAAAACTGAGATCTTTAGGGAGATAGCAGATGAATGGAGCCCGAGAGGAATAGGCAGCAACAGTACTGGTGGGAACAGTAGAGAGATACGAGAAGAAGTTAGCCCGAGAGGAAGAGGAAGCAAAAATACATGTGGGAACGGTAGGTGGGAACAGTAGAGAGATACGAGATGAATGTAGCCCAAGAGGAAGAGGCGTGAGAGTATAGGTGGGCGTGGTAATTGGTTCCACATCGGTTGGGCTGCGATAGTATAGGTGGGCGTGGTAATTTGCCTTTATAAGGTTTTAGAGCTTATTTAGTGCTTTTCCTAAGGCCGCAAGTTCCCCCTTTAGTTCATGAGTAAATTGGTTCCACATCAGTTGGCTTAGTTTGTTTGTAAAATCTCTTAGTTTGCCATTAGTTCATGAGTAAATTGGTTCCATATCTGTTGGGCTTAGTTTGTTTGTAAAATCTCTTTTTGTCCTTCGGGCGAAACATTTATGCATTTTGGGTACTAGATTTGTTTATTTTGGTTATTTATTATTGGTTTTTATAGTTTTAAATTTTAATTTTTTTGAATTTACAGGTTCGGAAATTTGAAATTATAATATGAATACCACGGAATTTAGCCATGCATTTCCCACGGATTAATCACAAAATTCCCACATATTTATTTGGAGGAAATTTATTTTTCAGTGGGAAATCCGTCATAAAACCGTCAGAAATTATAGTGTGAAAATTGTTGGAAATTTGTGGCAAAAAAAACCACGGATATGTGTGAAAAATGGCTACTAGAAATTGTGGGAAATTTCGTGACTAATCTGTGGGAGAAATAGTAGTGTGAAAATCGTTGGAAATTTGTGGCAAAACCACGGATATGTGTGGAAAATGGCTACTAGAAATTGTGGAATTTCGTGAGAAATTTGTGTGAAAGTAAACCCACGAATTATCCACAATAATATTCGTGGGAAATAGTCAACGCCTGTGGGAAAATCGTGGAAAATATTTACCCACGGGGTTTTTACACACGGAATAATTCCGTGTGAAATCCGTGGAAAAAGGCCCTTTCCCACGGAATTTCCTACTGATTTTGCCGTGGGAAAAACCTGTTTGTGTAGTAGTGTACACAAAGGGAAAAAATGTCTTCTAAGCAAGAGGAGATTGAAGAACACAATCTTTGGAAATGTCAACCGCACTTGGGGGATCAAATTGCCGCATGGGAACCCCTTGGAATACCATGTATAGCATGAGCTTGTTGCTAACAACGGGAGTTTGGCCTGGACATGGGACCGGTATTACAAGATGTGCAGGGTAGAAGGCGGTTGTGGGACCACACACGGTGGATTTTAGTCACTGCTCTCGTCTCTCATCTTGTTCTTCTCAACGAGCCAATTACGGAAAGTTTTTTTTTTTTTTTTTTTTTAAATGAATGACAAGACTGTTTCTGTAAGAAAATGATGACATTCTGACTCGTCTAAAGATGTTACTTAGGTTGACTTATTATAAGAGCCAACTTTTAATGGTTTAGTAACTACCGAGATCACATATTATTTGCAAAACGTCGATAACCAAGCGGTGACGAGCTCACACATAAGTACGTCCTGCTCCTAGATAATCCAGGGAGGGCAATATTACAGTAGTAATGCATGCGTTTGATTTCTTTATTTAGTGAATTTACATACAAACAAATGTAAAGATATAAATCCATTTCATTTACAAGGTCTAAAATTTGATCTTGATTCACGGAATCAAATAGAACACAAGAGAAATGCAACCAATGCCAAGATCACGTCTCCTTTGTGCCATATTTCTACACCTCCTGCATCATTTCAGTTAGATAGAAGTTGGTTAAAGTTAGATTAGATGAGTAACTTTTCTAGATTAAAACACAAGCGTAATGACTAAAACCTGAAGTGTTTGGTACCGGAGCCAACCCTGAACCATTGTAAATCGGAACATCATCATACCACACTCCACAACTAACACTTTGCATCTCCCACCCTGTTCTATTTAGCACGTATGTCTTATACGTCATCAGAAGATCCTCTAAGCAGTTTTCGCAACCCGATTGGCTTAGATCTCGACTACACTGACCCAGGCCGAACCTCTCCCCAGTTCTCCCAACACCGATAACACTCATCTCAAACTTCGACGATTGATTAGAAGCATTCCTTGCTAAAGTTTCCATCATAGAGAACCCTTGGGAAAACACCGACGGATTGTCAAGTCCGTTGGAACCATAAGTTGCTGAAGAATCTGAGCCATTCCACTCTTTCCCAAAGAAACTCTCGTTTGACAACCTTAAATTGCAAAAACTAGTCCAGATTGCCATGTCTTTGATCTTAGGGCATTCTGTTAACGGTATATCAATAGATCTGGTCAAACACTCTGAGCATGTTTGAGGAGAAACGTCTCCTCGACACCACGCAAGACCATAAACTTGATTTGAACCATTTCCAGCACTATTATTGAAGTAACCATTTTGAAGAGGCGCGTTGTTGACCAATGAACCCAAAAGGTTTCTAAGGTTTGCTCGATAGACCGTACTCACAGTCGAGTTCCGATCAGCTGGTGAAAATTCGGATCTCAAATGGGTAATCCCATCTACGTAGCCGAACCCTGCCATGATAATTAAAATTGCCCATATGATAAACTTCTCCATTTTCTCCTTTGTGGTTTTTTCTCTTACTGTTAATCTGTTTATACCCGATTTTTGGGTTAATATTTAATAATGTGATCCATACGTGTTAAACTCAATTATTAAAGTCAAACTTCGTTTAATTTAGATTTGGTCAAGATTGACTAGTTCATGTGGTTTTAAGGCTCAGAAACACAATAAAGCTAGTTAAATATTGGACAAAATGTCAAAGGAATACTATGATAACATATATACGGAGTAATTCTTAAGATAGAGGTAACCTGATTTTGTACAAGGTATTGGGTTTGATATCTTAACGACTACGTAAAATAAAATAGGTTGGTACAAGAAAGCATGAATAACTAATATCAATACTTAAAATTTTTTCTTGTAACAAATTTTGTTTGGAAGTCTTTAAAGTAGTATATAAGTTTTATTCTACATATATGGTGTTAAATTACCTTTTTTCGGTGTAAGATGAAAACTTTTATGCGCTACACACCACGATAGTATTTCAGTTTTGGTGTTAATTAAGTTACAAGATCAAAGAGAGAAGATACGAATCAGAGTAGGCAAAAATCAGTCTAAACCAGCAAAACCAATATTGGGAAAGGAAAAAACTCAAAGTAGAACTACCCGCATGTGGTTTTGTTCTTGTTCTTATTCTCTGATTAATTACTTGCTAAACTGACTGTCGTATTTAGTCTATATAGATTTCTTATTCACAAACGTAAAAGAAAGTTCAAACTGTTAAGAACATTAAAACCCCGTGAGTATAACTTTATTGATTACCATTATTTATATTGGTAAAATCCTAATTCCCAAAACCTACAAACCGGGATTAAGCCTAATTATCCACAATATTCCCCAGCTCGAGCGGCGAAATCGTGAAAGCTCAAACCGGAGTAGTAAACAAAGAAAGCAAAATGAAACAATAACCAAAATAAACGGATAACCCAAAGTATCCTCTTTTCTAATTTTTGTTTACGGATAACCAAAGTATCCGAAGGATAAATCAAAGTATCCCGCATACGATGCCTCGGAATAAGAACTTAGATTCGACACCAACAAAAGTCGTCTCAATGAATAAGAACCCTAGATTCGACACCAACAAAAGTAGTCTCGGAATAAGAACCCTACATTCGACACTAACAAAAATCGCCTCGAAAATTAATACATCGGATTCGACATAAAATAAATAAATAAAAATAAATAAAATAAATAAATAAATAAATAAATAACTTTTTTTTATCAACAGTAAATCAAATGTTCTTGTATACATGAAGTTCACCGTTCAAAAAAAATGTTCTTGTATACAAATCTTCAGATCTTCGAAGTCTTTAAAGTCAACAATAATCATAGTTGAGATATATACGTCAGCAATGACGACAATGGTGTACACAACCAACAGATGAAACATTTTTTTTTTACTCTGGAGCGGCAGTGAAAATAAAATACAGAGATGGCGGCTTGATGACCAACTTGGTCTCAAGATCATACATGCTTTGATACCATGTTAGAACATTAAAACCCCGTGAGTATAACTTTATTGATGATCATTTTTTATAATGATAAATCTCTAATTCCCAAAACTCACGAATCATGCTTGGGCCTAATTATCCACTAATACAAACATCATAGTAATACTTGTTTCTTTCCAAAAATAAGAACACGACAAGAATAATCATTGCTCTTTCATAGAAGAAACTCGATGCGACACAAACTTCTAGTCAAATGATAACTTAAAAACCCTCTCTCTCTAGTGGCGACACAAACCCTAACCTTTTCTTAATCGTTTTTCTCACCAAATCTGCCCTTAATCCTTGTGTTTTCTTGCTTCTATTTGTTCTAGTTACTCATTTGATTCTGGATCAGATTGTTTGTTAGTAACGCAAATTTATTGTGGTTCTGTGTGATCGTTTTGTTAGGGTTTCAACCGGCTGTTTATTGGGCGACTTATCTTAATCGGTTTTCGCTACTCATTGTCTGATTATTCTTTGGTCGGTAATTGCAAGTAAGTCGGTTATACTAGTCTAATCGATTTATTTTTTGTATGATCAGTATGGTTGGTGGTTGATTCAATTGTGCGCTTCATTCAAAACCCTAACTTTTCCAGTTAGGGTTTTTTTCCTGTTGGGTCGTTTTATTGTTTAGCTGTATGTGGGTTTAGAGAGATGATTAATAAGGGTTTTCTTAAGAGCAAGATTGCATCTGATGTTACTAAGTCTACTGGGAATGTCAATGTTAATATCGATGAGGTTACTTTGGAATCTGATGGGAACGTGGCTACTGCTGGCAAACCTAATCCGTATGAATCGCTGGAGGCTAGGCTTAAAAGTCTTAGAGGAGAGCATGGAATTGATTCGACATTGGTCACGACTTTTAATAATGTCGCTAAGGTTGTTCGCGACCTAGTGATTATGATGGTACGCTTAACTCGTGTGGGTGATGCAAATATGGACAATACAAGTCGAATTGATATGAATGTTGGGGTTTGGAGTCGAACACTAATGCACCTCCCAAGGTGGTGAATGTTGCTACTTGAATCATCCTTATACTCGTGATGGTCCTTTGAATTCGATTCGGTAACGTTAATTTAGAAACTAATTTGGTGGTCCGGATGTTGCTTCAAGGATGGTAAGAATGCTTCTACTTCGGTCTTAATGTGAGTGATAGTATACACAATGATGTGAGGTCGTTTGCTAATGTGTTAAACTCGGGCGTGTATCTAGGAAAGTTAACTTCCGTTCATTGGTGAATGAGAATCGAATTGATAATCATGATACGCTTCTTCCTAAGGCTGCTATGGAGGTGTGTTTAACCGCTATGATAATACTCTTGTTGGCTTCTTTGTCGGCAAGAATATTGCATTTCAGTTGGTCAAGAATTATGTCACCAATACATGGGGTAAGTTTGGTTTAAAGAAACTTATGAAGAATGATGATGGTGTATTTCTCTTTAAATTTGATTCTAAAGAGGGTGTTGAGAATGTTCTTCAACGAGGACCTTGGATAATTCGTAATTCTCCTATCATTCTCACTAAATGGACTCCTGACGTGCTATTGTCCAAAAGTGAGGTTACCAAAGTACCTGTGTGGATTAAATTGCATAATGTGCCGTTACTTGCATATTCGGAAGACGGGTTGAGCCTTATTGCTACTCAGGTGGGTAAGCCGGTCATGTTAGATGCATTCACTAGCTCCATGTGCGTTGACTCATGAGGTCGTATTAGTTTTGCTCGTGCTCTTGTTGAGTTATCATCGGAAGCTGATCTTAAACATGTGGTAACTATGGAGATCCCTAAGAAGGATGATAGTGGTTTTATTACGGCTAGTATCAAGGTTGAATATGAATGGAAGCCTCCACTTTGCTTGGAATGTAAAGTGTTTGGGCATGAAAATGCTTGTTGTCCTAAGTCTCCTAAGGAGCATCATGCTGATGCTCACACCTCGACCTTGGATGTGACTGATGATGGTTTTAAGGTGGTGCAGAATCGGAAAGCCAAACCACAAGGTCCAAAGTTGTCTAGCGGTATTAATATGGGTAAGGGTCCTAAATTTGCTCCTAGGAAGCAGGTTTATATCCCAAAGAAGAAGACAAGGGACGTTGCTAGTGTTAATGCTACGGTACTCTGTTACTACTTCTAACTCTTTTGGGACACTTGAGGTGCATGAGGACACGGGCATTCAAAGTCCCGTGGTTGATTCTACTACCGATGAGGCGAAGATTGGGGATTCTTGGTTGTTCTAAGGAAGCAGTACGGATGGCCCTCGGGCGAGAATCTCGTGTTGATCTGAGATGTGGATATTGGTCATACAATGGAGGTTAATGAGGATGATAAGACCGGTTCTACACCACATGTACCGCTTGTGAGTGATTCAATAGGAACAATGGATGTTGGTTCTACTCCCATAGTTGAGAAAATTGGTAAGCTTGAAAACTACTTATTCTTTGGAAAGCTACTCTTGTGGATGATGATGGTCAACCTATTCCGCCTACCTCTTCTACTAAGAGAGTTAACCCTTTTTCTAAAGTGGGAGAGATTGAGGTGTCTGATTCTGAAGATGAGGTTGTTGCTAACCCATTTGATGAGTCTGCTAATATATTTGGTGGTGGCCAAGAGTATGAAGATGAGTATGATGAATATGACTTCGATGACTATGGGAAACAAGTTCGTGATCTTCCTGGGAATTTGGATGCCTTTAATGCCATGTATGACACAAAGTTTCAAGGTCCTAGGAAATAATCTTACTTCTTTGTGTCATATGTTATCAGTTGAGTAGTGGTTTGTTTTCTTGTTTAGAAAATTGGAAGTATCTTGTTATGTAAGCTCTATGCCTATGTAACGAGCTGATATATGAGATTTCACTCATATACATTGTACTTAAACTTTTCTTTGGTTAATATATTTACCAGGGTGCAGGATTACTCCCCTTTACCCAAAAAAAAAACTTCTAGTCAAATGATATTTGTACATTCCATTTAGGTCAAAATCTGGATCGTTATAAATTTTAAATTTTTAATCATCAAGTCAAATTACACTAAACTGATCATGAACATATTCATACATAGCTCATAGGATTAAATATAAGTTTGTTCTTTTCACATAATTCGTTTCCTATCTGCACAAAAACAAACAATACACCATCGTGACAAACAATACTCTAAAGGGGAGTTTGTTTAAGCTTATTTTTCAGCTTATGAGCTTATAACATATCGGCTTATATTTCATAAGCCCAATTTTTCTGGCTTATTTTGAAACTTACGAGCTTATATAAGTTTATTAGGATATAACAATCTTATAGAAACCAATTAGTTTCAAAATAAGCTGAAAGAATTAGGCTTATTAAATTCAAACCGAAATGACATAAGCCCAAAAATAAGCTTAAACAAACACTCCCAAAGTAGTTGAACCTTGCCCACGATTCTTTTGGGACTCTTGAGGTGGAAGATGATTGTCTGTGGGTGATTCTTCTACTAACAAGGACAAGACCGGAAGTCTTCGGTACTACTAAGAAGCGGTATTGATGGATCTCGGGGCGGACTCTTGTATTGATATTGGTGAGGCGTCTAAGCCTCCGGAGACCTGGACTTCTTCACGCCAAGCTTGTGAGTGATTCAATGGGAACAATGGATGTTGGTTCTACTCCCATAGTCGAGAAGATTGGTAAGCTTGAAAAGCTAATTATTGATGGAAAGCTACTCTTGTGGATGATGACGGAAACCTATTCCGCCTACCTCTTCTACTAAGAGAGTTAACCCTTTTCTAAAGTGGGTGAGATTGTGGTGTCGATTTCAAGATGAGGTTGTTGCTAACCCATTTGATGAGTCTGCTAATATTTTGGTGGTGGCCAAGAGTTTGAAGATGAGTATGATGAATATGACTTGATGACTATGCGAAATGTGTTCGTGATCTTCACGGAATTGATTCTTTTAATGCCATGTATGGCACACAGTTTCAAGGTCCTAGGAAGTAATTTCATTTTGTTGTGTCATATGTTATCATTTGAGTAGTGGTTTGTTTTCTTGTTTAAAGAATTGGCAGTATCTTGTTATGTAAGCTTTATGCCTATGTAACGGGCTGAGATATGGGATTTCACTCATATCCATTGTACTTAAACATTTATTTGGTTAATATATTTACCAGGGTGCAGGATTACTCCCCTTTACCCAAAAAAACCTTGCCCACGACAATACAGTACAAACTATAAGGATAAAACAGCTTGTTTAAGAATTAGCGGGTATTTGGGAATGCTTATGTAAGTGCTTATCGGCTTATTTATTGAGCAATAACCAGTTTTGAGTGTTTGGGTAGAACTGCCTGTATATTATTTTAGTTAAAATAAGCACTTAAAAATTGAAAGCTTGCTACTTGCTTATTTTTCAAGCGAATAAACAGTTTGAAGTAAGCAATCCCAAACACCCCCTTTAGACCCGAAGGAAAGGCTATGACAGCAAAACTCCATATTTAACTATCAACTGTTGTGGGAAAAATTCAACTTGAATTGGGCTTGGTATCCAATATGGATAAGTTAAAACTGTATCGGTTTTGGTTGTTGGCTAGTGTCTTTACTTCTATAAAAATGGTCTCTGTGATGATTTTAAACCAAATCCTATGTCTAATTTCACGAAATGGTCTCTTTGTATACCTAAATTGTGTCTTAACAAAACTAGAGTTAGTAATAGTTCATTAGAGATCTATTGTAGTTATCATGATCGGTCAAATCTTCTTTAGATTATGAGTTGGACGAGAATAAGTCTGACTACAAATTTTTGTCTGGCCATACCGTCTCAAGATTCTGGTTTCGGTTTCTACTACATATGTGTAAAGATTTAAACTTTGTACTTACACAAGTGCTATGAAAAGACAAAGTTTTTTTTTTTGGGTAAAAGGGAGTAATCCTGCACCCTGGTAAATATATTAACCAAATAAACGTTTAAGTACAATGGATATGAGTGAAATCCCATATCTCAGCCCGTTACATAGGCATAAAGCTTACATAACAAAATACTTCATATTTTCTAAACAAGAAAACAAACCACTACTCAAATGATAACTAAGGACATAACAAAAGAAAATTACTTCCTAGGACCTTGAAACTTTGTGCCATACATGTTTCGCATAGTCATCAAAGTCATAGTCATAAATGATAACTAAGGACATAACAAAAGCATCCAAATTCCCGTAAGATCACGAAACATTTCGCATAGTCATCAAAGTCATAGTCATCATACTCATCTTCAAACTCTTGGCCACCACCAAATATATTAGCAGACTCATCAAATGGGTTAGCAACCACCTCATCTTCAGAATCAGAATCCACGATCTTTCCCACTTTAGAAAAAGGGTTAACTCTCTTAGAAGACGTGACAGGCGGAATACAAGAATCACTAGTGTTAGGAGCCACACCCAACTCCAACTCTTTCAAATCACTCCCACGTGGTTCTTGTGATGCAGTACCTGTCTCAGTAGACTTATCATCATTAACTTCCATTGTATTACCAGAATCCACATCCTTATTCGTGTCATTTGAAGGAAAACCAGACGCATCCGAAGAAAGAGCATCAAACTGGTTAGATGTAGAGATCTTAGTTCCACTCGAACTAGCCACTTCAGGAGCAATATTCTTAGTGACTTCCACTTTCTTAGGTTCAGGATGAATCTTTTTGGGTTGATATTGAAACCGCTTACCCACAACAGTTTAGTAAACCTTCCATGACCGGAAAAGTAGACCATCCTTGCTTTCCCTTTTCTTGTTATTAACCGTCTTGAAATCATCATTAACACACTTAGTAGGTCGAAGGGGAGGTTCAACAACTTTAGGACATTCAATATGAGTATGACCAAAATCATACATTTATCACAATGAGGTGGTTTTCACTCAACCTGTATCTTCTCAATAGTTGAACCCGACCCATCAAGTAACGGTATCTCAACAGTAAGGCTGTCCCTAAGCACCTCATCCGACTTCACTTCAATCATGCATCTAGCAAAACTACTACGGCCCCACGAGTCCTTGCACATTTGGCTAGTGAAAGCATCTAACCTTTTGGGCATGCCTATCAACGTGGCAAGGAGACTAAGACCATCATCAGAAAACATAGCAAGAGGAACATCATGGAATTTAACCCACACCGGGATGTTGGTCAAATCCTCCTTAAGTAAGTTGGTGTTTAATGTCCATGGTTTAAGAATAATAGGTACATTTCTAATCAACCAAGGACCGTTCTCAATAACATCATCAACACCTTTCTTTGAATTGAATTTAAAAAAGAAGAACCCCTTAGCATTCATCATTACCTTTTGTATGCCAAACTTAGCCCACGCATTGGGTACAAAGTAGTCAACAACAGGAAAAGCAAGTCGTTGACCAAGGAAATACCCATACAGAGTATTCTCAAACCTAGAGTTCACCTCTTGAAGCACTTTCATCGGGACAGAAAGATCCACACCATTTGATTTCTTATTACCTTCCAACCTACGAAAGTTTGACGATGTTTGTTTCTTAGGTTCAGCAGAGGTAACACCAGCATAAGATGTAGAAGGTTGTTTCAAAGCATTAACATTAATAGGACTGCTAGTATCAATAACATTAGAAACCCTAGGAACACTCGAATCATGAGGAGGTGTTGAATAATAACCAATAGCAGCAAGCATCTCCTGTAGCTCCTTTTGTGACTGCGGCACCTTAAGATGCTCAAATGGATCAGCCCCAGTAGAAGTAGTAGCATCCAGTGTCACGGCTGGTTTTAATGGTTGCCCATTTTCTCCCACAAGAACAAGTTTTCCCTCAAATATTTGTTTTTCAATAGCGCGAATTTTCAGTAGAGTATCATGGCCCTCCGGCAAGTCATGACTAGGTGCATCATGACTAGGGCTCGAACCAAGTGAAACCGGCTCCACTTGTTCATCAGTACTAGAACGACTCCCCTCTGGTATACCCTTAGATCGTTGCATATGAGCAGACGAGTCCTCAACATTAACATTTATGTTACTCATGTTGCCATCATTGTTAATGCTCGGACTTGACATAGGAATAGTCTTCTCCCAAATTAGACATCAAAAAACTTAAAACCCAACACCAATCTATAATCAGACTAACACAAAGCTAACTTCCTGCTTCAAGAAGCTGAGTAAAACCCTAGTAAAAACTAGGGTTTATAGAACATTAAACCACGTTACTAACCCATAGAAAACGATCAGTTAAAATTGATGTGGTGATTGCTGTGATAAGATCCCTACATTGCGATCACACCAAAACCCTAAATCAGCGATTAGTAAAAGAACCAAATCGATTTAACCAGAAACGAAACCCTATTAAAACAAACAGAAGCGCACAACCAACACAAGATCAGACAAAGTATGATCAGGCCTTGACGGAATTGCTACGTGAATTAGTAAAGAATCGGTTAGGGAAAAAAATGATAAGGGTTATAAGTTAAGTCGCCAAAATCGCCAGAGGCGAGGGAGGGAGAGTTTTTATAAATATTAAGTTACACTATGAAAAGACAAAGTCATTTAGCATAGATTGAACAATTCGATTGTAGGAAACCCTATGTTAGTAAATTACTTCATACGGAGTCTATTTATAAACCAAAAAGTAAAAACTAGAAAACTTGGGGTGTTGTAAAGCTCAAGCGCCACGGCTTCGTTTTCATAGAACAAATCCTTGTGTTCGAAATTATGGGATGATGAAGATGAGAAACTCGAAACCCGGTCGGTTTAGCTTAAACTGGCTGGATCAACCCGGTCGGTGAAACCCGGCCGGGTTGACCAAGTTTTTGCAAACGTTGACTTTATGTGGTTTTACCATGTGACATTCCGGATAATTAATACCATGTGACATTCCAGTTACCATGCATGTGACATTCAACTTTCATACATAAACATATGACATACTTTAATATAAAAAGTGTCTCGTAACATCTTAAAAATTATATTATAATCTAAAGATCCAAATAGCGGTCCTAACGAGTCCTGCTATGTAAGGACCGAAGATACATCCACAAGTCACATTGTAAGAGGATAGATTCATCTGTTATTATCCAAAAATACATAAGAAATGAGAGCATCTATGATTTTGAAAATTATTTGCTTGACCTCAAAAGTCAAACCACATCTTTTATCAAAAAACCGCAATAGTTTCAAATAATGTGATTACTTCAAGTGGCATTACAGACACATGTAAACTACATACATTCATTCAATTGAATTAAATGGTTACAAATTTTATCGGAAAAATGCAATATTTTTAAATAATGTATTTAGTTCTCTATTAATAGCCACATGTAAGTAGAATGGAATTGAGAGCTGTGAAAGATGAAACTTTATGTTCCATTCTTTACATTCCTACAGGAGGTTTTGGATGGTCCTTTTTCAAGGAGTGTGTTCCTAGTTGTGTGAAGCCATTCTAGATATGAAAATGTAGCAAAACTGGCGGAGCCCTTAAATCAGAGGGGTTACGAGTTCCTAACGAAGCCACTCACCTCTTCCTACATTGACTATTGTGGATGTGGGTTGAATGGTCTTGGTGGGTAGTGCTGGGATTTATATATCAAGTTAACCATTTAACTACGAGTACGCACCGAAAAATGGATCTAGTTTGCAATTATTATTAACACAAAAAATAAACAAACAAAATAAAAGAGAACTAGAAAAGTAACCCTCGAATCAACAGCAAATGAAACATGTGATTAAGACAATCACCTATACGAGTGCTCACACAAACACGTCAAACAAATACACCCAAAATGCTAGTCGTATCCCACGTATACCAAAACACCAAGTGTCAAAGCCCAAAACTGGATCAAAACCAAAACTGCCCAAATAAAGTGTTGCCCAAGATCCTAAAGCCACCCAAGATCCAATCTATGTGTTGTCCGATCTGTTTTTCCTCTTTTGTCCAAGAACGCTTAGAAAAAGAATCTTATGCTTCTTCTTCGAACTGTGACTGCTGGAACTAATGAAACACGAATCATAATACTTCTAAAGAATCAATAGGATAAATCAATACCTATTTGACATGAATTGGATCAAGAATGCAAGTAATAGGTTTATAAAGTGAAACCCGATTAAACAAGAACCCTAAAAGAGGCTTGGTATAATCGGCTGGGAGAAGAGAGTGTATGTGTTTTGTTGCTCAATTTTTTCGTGAGTAATGAGCTGGGAATGAAGGTGTTTATATATCCTTTTAACCCTAGCTAAGAAAAGCTTCAAAGTTGAACTTTAAGCCTTATCCCAAACACTCCTAAACTTATCATACTTCTCCATCCTCCCTTATCACTTCAAAACGAATCTAGATCGTTAAACACCCTTTCCGAACCTTCTACGAGTCGGCCATAAGGTCTAGGACAAGCACATATTATGTCTAGTTCATTTCGTGTCCAAATGGGTCACTTTTGAGCTTTATGTGAAACGTATTCTAATGTTTAATGTATGTGCCCCTAATAGGCTCACACACCTTCAGACGTATTAGGCTGATCCAACTCTCACATTCCAATAGCTCTCACTTGGGAGTTGGAGTAGCAGATAGCAGAAATACCAACGAAGGAAACGTCTCGCAACACTCTCACTCGGTAAATCATTCTCAGTAGCATGGTCATTTATGTCTTGCTATTATCATCCTTTGTTATAGATACCGTTAAACCATGGGTATGGATCCTAACTCATTCCATACAGTTTAACTATTTAGTTTCTCGTTATAATTTTAATTAGATATACCAAATGTAATCAAGAATCATCTTGCATTACCCTTCGGGTTCGGCCGAACAATTATCCGATTAATTCGAGAGGGCCCGTGGTATCTTTCGCACATATCAAAGTGGAGTAACAAACTTTGTTGAATACAAGTGTTGTGGATGCCGCTCACATCACTCCAAAAATAGCTTTAATAGCTACCTTATTCGTGATGCGTTTGGCATATAATTACAAAAGTGATATCCACACATAACGTAACTTGCTTGTATCTCAAGTCTAAGGATGACTTAACAAACCATTTCAACATTTTACTAATAACAAGGATCCAAAAGTAAATGTTTGAAAATTGGAGTATCCAATATGCATCCCTTATGAATACATATGAGTGTGGTGAGAACAATCCATATTCTCATAGAATATAACCAACACTCAAATTTGCCTTTTATAACAATATTCTCATATCATTAACTGACAATGTACATATTTAGAATGATAAATCATTTTATGGAATAAACATGCAAATATGTAATAACAAATTATATGAATAAAATAACAAATACCTCGTATCTTAATTTATCCAGAAAATAAAATTGTCTTACAATTCCAAATCATCCAAATACTACTTAACATATAGATTTACATGAGACTACTAGCTGGTATCAAACCAATATTCCTAGTAAATTTAGAATGCTTAGGATATGCTAAAGCCTTCGTAAAGGGATCAGCTAGATTGTGATTTGTGTGAACTTTTAATATCTTCATGTCACCCATTTCAATGATTTCGCAAAGATAATGAACTTTTGTGCGGTAATGTCTAGCACCCTTGGTGATTCCACTTTCATTAGATATAGTAATGGCTCCAGTATCATCACAATACATATTTATGGGTTCTTCAATTGTGGGAACGATGCCAAGCCCATAAATGAATTTTCAAATCCATACAGCCTCTTTAGATGTATCATAAGCAGCTATATACTCAACTTCTGTAGGTGAAGTTGCAGAAATACTCTACTTTGTGCTTTTCCAGTCAACAGCACCTCCATTTAAAACGAATACATGTCCAGTCTACGATTTTAGGTCATCAACATCTATCAGATATCCAGCATCAGTGTAGCAAGAAACTCTGAGCTCTCGTGTCATATCGCCTCCGTAAACCAGAAACATATCCTTAGTATCACGTAAATACTTAAGAATATTCTTAACTGCAGTCTACTAAAGTTCACCTGGATTCTGTTGAAAACGGCTTGTCATGTTCTGAGCGAACGTAACATCAGGAAGAGTACATCTCACATCATACATAATTGATCCTATAGCCGAGGCGTATGGAACTCTCTACATGCACGTTTTTTAGCAGGTGTCTCAGCACCTTGTAATTTACTCAATTTAGGATCATCTTGCGTTGGGATAGTTCCTCGTTTGGATTTCTCCATGAAATATATTTTCAAGATTTTCTCAATGTAAGCACTTTGACATAAACCAATTAAATGCCTTGATTTATCTCTATAGATCTTGATTCCAAGAATATATGCAACTTCTCCTAAATCTTTCATGGAAAAACATATTCCAAGATAGGATCTTACATCTTGTAACATTGGAATGTTGTTTCCCATGAGTAATATGTCATCAACATATAGAACTAGGAAAGTGGCATAACTCCCACTAGCTTTCTGATATACACATAGCTCATCTTGATTCTAAGTGAAACCGAATTTCTTAATCTCATCATCAAAATGTTTATTCCATTGTCTAGATGCTTGCTTAAGTCATAAATGGAATAATTGAGCTTGCATACTTGCTTAGGATATTTTGAATTAACAAAACCTTGTGTTACACCATATAGACTTCTTGAAAAATGTCCATTGAGGAAGGCGGTTTTGACATCCATTTGCCAAATGTCATAGTCATAGAACGCAGATTATTGCTATGAGAATCCTTATAGCTCTAATGTCGTAAAAGATAAAGGTCTATTCATAATCAACCTCGTAGGTTTGAGTGAAGCCCTTTACTACAAGACGAGCTTTAAAGGTGTGTACTGCACCATCCATGTCAGTCTTCTTTTTGAAGAGCCATTTGCTACCAACGGTTTTACCGTTAGGAGGAACATCAACTAAGTCCCAGACTTTGTTGTCTTTCATGGATTGCATTTCCACATTCATTGAATTAAGCCACTTTTTGGATTCAGGATCCAACAATGCAGCTTTATAGTTATTGGGTTCACCAAGATCCTCTAACTCATGCTCCTCAGCATCGACGTATAAGCACATTCGATCTGGGGCACGGCGTGTCCTAGCGGACTTACAAATGGGATTGATATCACTTTGAGGTTCATCAATTTCTTGATCATCCTCATCATGACCTAAGCTAGTGTCTACAGAAGGATTTTTATCTTCTTCTTGAATAATTTCAAGATCTTCTAGACTCCCACTTGCTTCTTGATCCAAGATATTCTTCTCAAAGAACTCAGCATTCCGAGCAATAAATACTTTGTCCTCAGATGGAAGGTAGAAATAATATCCTATTGTTTCCTTTAGGTGCGAAGATACACTTAATAGATCTAGGTTCCGGTTTGTCGGGTTTGGTAAGTGTATCACGCTTAACAAGTGCCTCACAACCCTAGAATTTTAAGTAAGACAACTTAGGGCTTGCCCATGCCATACCTCAAGGGCATAATCCTAAAAGGACTTTGGAAAAGTAGTTTGACTCATCATGGAGCGAACCATGTCTAGCAGTGTTCGATTTCTCCTTTTAGACACACCATTATGTTGTGGCGTGTAAGGAGGAATGCGATGGGAAATAACCCCATGCTCCTTAAGATGAACAAAACTCTAGACTCATATATTCACCTCTACGATCAAAACGCAGCTTATTTAATGGTCTTCCCGAGTTGGTTTTCTACTTCCTTTTGAAACACTTTAAATGTCTCAAACACTTCATGTTTATGTTTCAACAGGTAAACATAATCATGCCGACTATAGTCGTCAGTAAAAGTGACGAAGTAACTAGCTTCCTGTCTTGACACAGTTCTAAATGGGCCACATACATCAATTTGTATTAGTCCAAGTAGATCCTTAGCCCTTTCCACTTGATGTGGATAGGGTTTTCTTGCCATCTTACCAGACAAGCATGAAATACACTTTTCAAATGAGTGTATGTCTGTTGAGTTGAGAAATCAATCATGTTGCAAATTCTCCATGCATTTTTTGCTAATGTGTCCAAGACAACAATGCCACAAGAGAGTTGAGTCCAATCAACATGGCATGGGCAATTGCAGCTTGCGCAACTTGGTTGTGATGCAACCCGTAGCTTAAGCTTGTAAAAGCATAGCTTGGAGGTTGTTGATCAAAGTGAAAGCTCTTTATCAAACAAAGTTAATAAAATACAAGAGTTGATATAAAAAGGAAAAAAGCTTGGTAACACTGTACCTTATAGTGGGGTTGGATGTGTTCAAAAATAGAAGCATCAAATACAATAAGGTACAAATGTATCTTTCTAGTTAAATGGTTGACACGTCGCTATTACCTTACGGGTATCCACCTCTAGTTTGCCTATATAAATAAATGTTGTATTTGAGTAACTGCTTACCTCGTATAACTTAGGTGTTAAAACATTTACGAGGGCATTTACTACTCCTAGTTATAAGTTTGTGAACATCCTCAAAAGTTAGCATAGTTTTTATTTAAACACATAACTTTGGTTTATGTTTAAGAAAACTTGAAAATCACTCAACTTTCAACTTTGATCGTTATTCCACAAACAATCATAGTAAATTCTCTAGTTCATCCAGATAAGAATTTAAACGTTAAAAAAATTTATTGTCTTTATTGCTTAAACTGTTTTTGTTATTATTGCTTTAAATCTTTTAAATAAGGGCATCCACTATGGTAGATTTTTTAAAAAGTTTATAAAATTGACATCTCTTACATTGCCATTAATTCTTAAAACTTTTCATATTATGAATCTATTCCCACTATGGTTAAAGCTTTTAGGATTTATAAATTTAACATAAACTAATGCTATTAAAATCAAAAAATGATAATAAACATTTTTTGGACCTCTTCAAAATTATAGACATTTTCATGCCACCTAGACATGAAATGGTTTCCCACTATGGTACACAAAATCTTGGACCTCTTCATAAGTTTTTAAACCTATTCTTGAAACACCATGGTGGATGCTCTTAATATCATATTAGCATGAAAAATGGACTAACTTAGTTATCTTAATATATATTCACTTTAAAAGGAACAACAAATGTAATTATTATCAAATTCCTTATTCAGCGTTGAAGGTTATAGTTGAAAGAAAACTAAAGATATTTAGCAAACGTGTAAATTTAGCTTGAAAGGCTAACTGTAGGTGATCACCGTTAAAACATTATTGTTTTTAATTGTTTTCCAAGCTATAACCTTCTGCTTCAACCGTTTGCAAATTTATTTCTAATCGTTAGTTTGCATTAAAACTGAGAGAGATGCTAGATCAATAACAACGTATGAGTTTTTTCAGTTTTTCATATTGCAGATGAATGTAAAGTTTAAATGATGACTCATTTGACTCATCTAAAGATGTTACTTCGGTTGATCTATTATAAGAGACAAATTAGAATGGTTTAGTAACTACTGAGATCACATATTATTTGCAAAACGTTGATAACCAAACGGTGACGAGAGCACACATAAGTCCTGCTCCCAGATAATCCATGGAAGGCAGCTGTTCTTGTATCACATTTTACAGTAGTAATGCATGCGCTTGATTTCTTTATTTGGTGCATTTACATACAAACAAACGTAAAGATATAAATCCATTTCATTTACATGGTCTAAAATTTGATCTTGATTCACGGAATCAAATAGAACACAAGATATAAAACCAAAGCCAAGATCATGTCTCCTTTGTACCATATTTCTCCACCTCCTGCATCATGCCAATTAGATAGAAGTTGGTTAAAGTTAGATAAGTAACTTTTCTAGATTAAAACACAAACTTAACGACTAAAACCTGAAGTGTTTGGTGCCGGAGCCAACCCGGAACCATTGTAAATCGGAACATCATCATACCACATTCCACAACTAACACTTTGCATCTCCCACCCTGTTCTATTTAGCACGTACGTCTTATACGTCATCAGAAGATCCTATAAGCAGTTTTCGCAACCCGATTGGCTTAGATCTCGACTACACTGACCCAGGCCCAGGGGCGGAGCCACCTTTAAAGTACCGGGGGGAATTGCCCCCAACGAAGCTCTCGGAGAAACACAAATATATATAGAAAAATAAGTCGAAATGGTAGAAAAAAGGCACGTTGCCCTCACCAAAATATTCAGAGTGCCCTCACCATTTTTGATTGCCAACAAGTAAAGTAATATGGGTTGGCCGGAAAATCTTATTCTATGGTCCAACGTCGGAAAAAAAGTGGTGGTATTGTAATCTTGGGAAGTGGAACGTAGGTACATGGAAAAGTAGACTAGCTGAAAAGAGAAGTCAAAAGGTAACCACATTTTTGTTTTATTTATTACTCAGCAATATAATAGTACATGCCTAAGGTTATCTCTTGCAACATTCTTTTTAACCTTTTATGTTTGTTGTATATTTAATTTGTGAAAACCTATAATATATAAAAAGAAATATAACTAGATCAATACTTAATGCATATATAAAAAACACTAGGTATCACATAGGATAAGGATTCTCTCATGTTCATTTGAACACGAGAGATAATGTTTTGCTTTATTTGATTGTACGTTGTCATTATTGTAAAACATCTATTTTGTTTTAATGGCAATGTACAATCCTAACAAACACAACATTACCTCTCATTTTCAAATGAACATGAGAGGATCCTTATCCTATCACATAAGTTTAATTGTAATTTATTTCTTCCATTTATTTTAAAAGTTTTGCTATAATAATTGCGTTATTTTTAATAAAATTAATTGCATTTTAAAACAATGCAAACTACGTTCGATTTGTTCTTTATTATGCTTGATATTTGATCAATATATAACAGTGCATATCGTACAAAAAAGTGTCACTTAAAGTCAATATGTATTTTAGGCACTCGATATTTTTTTTTCTTTTCCTAATTTAAGGTATCAAGGTTATTTTTTTGTGTAAGGTAAGATTTTTTTTCAAATTTTTAAAAGAGAATGTTGAGCATAATTTTAGCCGAAATGACTTTTAAATGACCCATTGTAAAGATATATCAACCAACCCGGCAGAAGTCGATCGGAAGTTGACTATTTGACAAAGGGGAGTGTTAGCTACATAAGAGTAAGTAAACATATCAGGTGTAGCGATAGGGACATTATTTAACTAATTCATCTGAAAAAATGACTGATAACATCTTTTGAAAAAGTCGAAAAGACCTTACATTGCACAAAAATAAATTGAATACTTTAAATTGAGAAAAATAAAGTTGAGTACCTATAATTCAAATTGGCCTTAAGTATGATACATTTGCGTGCAATTTGACCTGTATAATATACATCCTAGGTTGGTTTATTTCCATTTAATCATCAAAGTTCATTTTTGTTTACTTTTTAATCAAACCCGACCCGATAGGATTCAAGTTGAAAAGTAACAGTTCTCGATGTGTTTTGTTACTCAATGCCCCCCGTGATTACATATCCTCGGCTCCGCCACGCCCAGGCCGAACCTCTCCCCATTTCTCCCAACACCGATAACACTCATCTCAAACTTCAACGGCTGATTAGAAGCATTCCTTGCTAAAGTTTCCATCATAGAGAACCCTTGGGAAAACACAGAGGGGTTGTCAAGTCCGTTGGACCCATAAGTTGCTGAAGAATCCGAGCTATTCCACTCTTTCCCAAAGAAACTCTCGTTTGAGAACCTTAAATTGCAAAAACTAGTCCAGATTGCCATGTATTTGATCTCAGGGCATCTTGTTAACGGTATATTAACAGATTCGGTCAAACACTTTGAGCATGTTTGAGGAGAAACATCCCCTCAACACCATGCATGACCATAAACTTGATTTGAACCATTTCCAACACTATTATTGAAGTAACCATTTTGAAGAGGTGCGTTGTTGGCCAATGAACCCAAAAGGTTTCTAAGGTTTGCTCGATAGACCGTATTCAAAGTTGAGTTCCGATCAGCTTGTGAACATTCGGAACTCAAATGAGTAACCCCTTCTATGTAGCCGAACCCTGCCATGATAATTAAAATTGACCATATGATAAACTTCTCCATTTTCTCCTTTCTGGTTTTTTCTCTTACTGATAAATCTATTTAAACCCCATTTTTGGGTTAATATTTGATATTGTGATCCATACGTGTTAAACTCAATTATCAAAGTCAAAACTTAGTTTAATTTAGATTTGGTCAAGATTGACTAGTTCATGTGGTTTTAAGGTTTAGAAACACAAAAAAGCTAGTTAAATATTGGACAAAATGTCAAAGGAATACTATGATAACATATATACGGAGTAATTCTTAAGATATATTCCGTACTAGTATTAAAAAATAAAAATAAAAATGGATAGCCTATGACGAGGTAACCTGATTTTGTACAAGATATTGGGTTTGATATCTTAACGACTACGTAAAATAAAATAGATAGGTACAAGAAAGCATGAATATATAACTAATATCAATACCATAAAATTTTTTCTTGTAACAAAAAAATTGTTTGGAAGTCTTTAAAGTAGTATTTAGGTTTTATTCTACATAAATGGTGTTAAATTACCTTTTTTCGTGTAAGATGAAAACTTCTATGCGCTACACACCACGATAGTATTCCCGTTCTGGTGCTAATTAAATTACAAGATTGAAGAGAGAAGATACGAATTAGAGTAGGCAAAAATCAGTCTAAACCAGCAAAACCAATATCGGGAAGAAAAAAACTCAAAGTAGAACTACCCGCATGTGGTTTTGTTCTTGTTCTTATTCCCTAATTAATTACTTGCTAAACAGACTGTCGTATTTACTCTATATAGATTTCTAATTCACAAACGTAGAAAAAAGTTCAAACATCATAGTTTTACTTGTTTCTTTCCAAAATAAGAACACTACAAGAATAATCATTAGTCTTTCATAGAGAAGAGACTCGATGCAGATACAAACTTCTAGTCAAATGATATTTATACATTCCATTTAGGTCAAAATCTGGATCTTTATAAATTTTAATCATCAAGTCAAATTACACTAAACTGATCATGACCATATTCATACATAGCTCATAGGATTAAATATAAGTTTGTTATTTTCACATAATTCGTTTCCTATCTGCACAAAAACAAACAATACACCATCGCGACAAACAATACTCTAAGGGGGAGTTTGTTTAAGCTTATTTTTCAGCTTATGAGCTTATAACATATCGACTTGTATTTAATAAGCCCAATTTTTCTGGCTTATTTTGAAACTTACGAGCTTATATAAGTTTATTAGGATATAACAATCTTATAGAAGCCAATTAGTTTCAAAATAAGCTGAAAGAATTGGGCTTATTAAATTCAAACTGAAATGACATAAGCCCAAAAATAAGCTTAAACAAACACTCCCAAAGTAGTTGAACCTGGCCCACAACAATACAATACAAACTATAAGGATAAAACAGCTTGTTTAAGAATTAGCGGGTGTTTGGGAATGCTTATGTAAGTGCTTATCGGCTTATTTATTAAGCCATAACCAGTTTTCAGTGTTTGGGTAGAACTGCATGTATCTTATTTTAGTTAAAATAAGCACTTAAAAATTGAAAGCTTGCTACTTGCTTATTTTTCAAGCGAATAAACAGTTTGAAATAAGCAATCCTAAACACCCCCTTTAGACCCGAAAGAAAGGCTATGACAGCAAAACTCCATACTTAACTATCAACTGTTGTGGGAAAAATTCAACTTGAATTAGGCTTGGTATCCAACCACTACAACATTCACGGCTACCCCAATGACATATGGGATTCCCAATGACATGTCATTTGGGAGTATCTCAACGACATGTCATTGGGAATCCTAGCTGGGAAGTCTCGTAGGATTGTATCCCACGACAATCCCCGAGACGACGTGGGTCCCACTCAAATTTAAGTCAAAGAAGCGGTGCATGCTGTGGCACATTATCTCAACGACATGTCGCCGGGGAATAGTCGAATTAAGCAAAATGATTAAGACGCTAATTATATTGATTATATCCCGCGACATGTCGTTTGGGAAACTTTTTGTTGACAAGTCAACGAGTTAGTTTACTATCCCCGGCGACATGTCGTGGGGAAACTTTCTCATTGACTTGTCAACATTTATCGGGGAAACGGATGAGTCGGTATGTTATGGTTACACATTAGACGCTCAACGGATGGGTCGGTATGTTATGGTTACACATTAGATGTTCAACGGATGAGTCGGTATGTTATGCTTACACATTAGACGCTCAACGAATGAGTCGGTATGTTATGGTTACACATTAGACGCTCAACGGATGAGTCGATGTGTTATGGTTACACATTGGACGCTCAACGAATGAGTCGGTATGTTATGGTTACACATTGGACGCTCAATTTAATTAGTTTATGTTGTTAACGACTTCAAAAGAATACGATTTTATCACTCCATTTCATCCCAATTTAAGAAAAATATTGGGAGAGTAACTTTGGTGAATCATAGATTTATAAAACACATTCAACTATGCATCGCTTGGCTTCTTGATCCAATTAAATATGGCATGCAAAATTATGAATTTTTAATAAACAATAGAATCGGCGACATGTCACGGGAAAAGGTTTTACGTCACGTTAAGATATATTAACACTAATTACGTATTTTTTAATAAACAAAATAATCCCCGGCGACATGTCGCCGGGGAAAAGTAAGCGGAAAAATTTGCCGCCACGTTTTACAATGAAAATTTCGGTCAAAATATTAGTGTTGAATCCCCGGCGACATGTCGCCGGGGAAAAATGAGAGTTAATAATGCTGACTTTTCTACGAGACTTCGTGCCACGTAGGATATATTTTTGTCGTTTAGTGAGGATTCCCCAGCGACAATTGTCGCCGGGGAACAGCGATGGGGAAAGTGGTAAATGTGGTAGTGAACATGGATAAATTAAAACTGTGTCGGTTTTGGTTGCTGGCTAGTGTCTTTACTTCTATAAAAATGGTCTCTGTGATGATTTTAAATCAAATCCTGTGTCTAATTTCACGAAATGGTCTGCTTGTATACCTAAATTCTTAACAGAACTAGAGTTAGTGATAGTTCATTAGAGGTCTATTGTAGTTATCATGATCTGTCAAATCTTCTTTAGATTATGAGTTGGACGAGAATAAGTCTGACTAAAAATTATTGTCTGGCCATACCGTCTCAAGATTCTGGTTTCTACTACAAATGTGTAAAGATTTAAACTTTGTACTTACACAAGTGCTATGAAAAGACAAAGTCAGTTAGCATAGATTGAACATTTCGATTGTAGGAAACCCTATGTTAGTAAATTACTTCATACGGAGTCTATTTATAAACCAAAAGGTAAAAAACTAGAAAATCCTTGTGGTGTTGTAAAGCTCAAGCGTCACGGCTTCGTTTTCATAGAACAAATCCTTGTGTTCGAAATTATGGGATGATGAAGACGAGAAACTCGAAACCCGGTCGGTTTTGGCTTAAACCTGGCTGGGTCAACCCGGGTCAGCTGAAACCAGCCGGGTTGACCAAGTTTTTTGCAAACGTTGACTTTATGTGGTTTTACCATGTGACATTCCAGATAATTAATACCATGTGACGTTCCAGATATACCATGCATGTGACATTCAACTTGCATACATAAACATATGACATACTTTAATATAAAGAAGTGTCTCGTAACATCTTAAAAATTATATTATAATCTAAAGATCCAAATAGCAGTCCTAACGAGTCCTGTTGCGTAAGGACCAGCATACATCAAGAAGTGTATCAAAAAGGGAGATTTCCGCTGGACTACAAAGGCGGAAGAAGCCTTTACACAGCTTAAACAACACCTGGCAACGCTCCCCACACTAGTAGCAACCCGACCGTGGAGGAATTAATTATGTACCTATCCGCGACTATGGAGCAACATCGGAAGATCGGCGACGGATAGGAATTCAAGACAAACACCGTGTACTTCGTGAGCAAAGCGTTGAAGAAAACGGAGATTAATTACAACAGAATGGAAAAGTTGGTCTTCGCGTTAGTGTTCGCGCCAAACGGTGCAGTACTTCCAGCGCACCCATAGCAAAGGATAATGCACCAACCAATCAAGCAAATTATATCTAAACCCGACGCATCAGGACGACTACAGAAGTGGAGCGTGTTGCTAGGTGAGCACAACATCTCTTACAGACCACGTACTGCAATAAAAGGGCAAGTATTAGCATATTTCATCATCGAAAAACCAGACACTGATGATACACCCGTACCAAGCAAGAAGGAACAACAAGATCCATGGATCTTGTTCACGGATGGATCTTCATGCATGGATGGGTCTCGAGCAGGCCTCATCCTTACAAATCCGGAAGGTATGGAATTCACTTACGCATCGCGTTTTGAATTCACAACGACAAACAATGAGGCGTAGTATGAAGCCCTAATTGTCGGACTACGATTGCAAAGACGGATGGGTGTATGCAACCCGGAAGCAAACGTAGATTCCCGGCTAGTAGCCAATCATGTGTTGGGCGAATACGTGGCTAAGGAGGAAAACATGATCCAATACCTAGACAAGACCAAGTCACTAATTCGTAGTTTCGACAGTTCACAATCAAGGTGTTCCTAGAGGGAAAATCGAAGGCGGATGAGCTAAGCAAGATTGCATCCACAGCTTCGCCACCACAAAACAGTGTTGGTGGAAACGTTGAAAAGTAAGTCCATCTCAGAGATGGAAATATCCACGGTAATAGAGGAGGAAGGTCCTACGTGGATGACACCAATAATGGAATTCATAAGTAAAAGTGTATTGCCCCAAGAGCAGAAGGAAGCTCGAAGAATACGGCGCATGGCACAGAGGTTTGAACTTCGGGACGATATATTATATCGACGCTCCTTCCTGCAACCATGGATCCGTTGTGTCGGACCCTTGCAAGCAAATTATGTACTCAGGGAAATCCACGCCGGCTCATGCAGCATGCATTTGGGACCACGGTCCGCGGTGGCGCGCGCTTTACGGTCAGGATATTATTGGCCCACCATGCACCGTGACGCGCGAGACTTGATAAGAAAGTACGGCGATCGCCAGTTCACGCACTGCTCCACGCCAACCACAACAGAACTAACACCCATTACGGCACCATGGCCATTCTACAATTGGGGTATTGATATTGCAGGCCCTTCCCGCTGCGATGGGAGGATTGATATTCCTCATAGTAGCCATAGATTACTTCACCAAGTGGATTGAAGCAAAGGCGCTTGTAACACCATCGGCAATCAAGTCAAACGCCTGCTTAGGAAAACATCGTATGCCGCCGGACTACCCGGGAAATCATCTCGACAACGGAAACAATTTCGTGACAATCCTTCAAGGATCGGTGTAGAAGTTGAATATCAAGCAACACTGCATCGGTTAAACATCCACAAACCAATGGCTTAGTAGAGTGTGCAAATCAAAGTCCGGGCGAAGGAATTAAAGCATGTCCGACAAGCACAAAGGAAGGTGGGTAGAAGAATTATCGCATGTTTTGTGGGCGCACTGCATTTCAATCAAAACTAGCACGGAGACACCCCTTTTCTAGTCTATGGGACAAAGGTCGTCATACCGCCGAATTGGGATGCCAACTATTCGCATTGTCAAATCGTGTGGCAACCAATGATGACGAGCGTGTTGATTTAGACCTGTTGGAAGAAAGACGCAAGCGCAGCCTATATGTGAAGCAAGGTCAAGTCAAAATGAAGGGATACTATGATGCTAAGGTTCAAGTGTCTCATTCGCACTGTGTGACTTTGTATACCGCGCCAATGATGCGAGCCACGCAGAAGACACAGCAAACTTGGACGAAGTGGGAAGGACCCTATGAGGTCATCAAGCATTAGGAACAAAGGCATAAACTACGAGACATGGACGGTCGGGAACTACCGCAAGACATGGAACATTTGCAATCTTAAGCGATGTTATCTCTAGGAATGGCTATGCCCAACAAGACGGACACTCTTGCACTTTAGTGAAGTGCACAATAAATATCCGTGTATTTACATTTTGTTTTACTTAGGGGAATGTCTTATTTATTTTCTTTCATAAAAACTTGCAAGTATTAATAAAATGTCGCGGTTTCTAGCTAACTCCGCGACACATTTCAATTTGTTATTTCCATATATCTTATGTCTTAACATTCTCTATCTCTTGCCTACATAGCGTGCATGCACTTAAAACACCCACGATGGTAAAAGGATGAGTGAACCTACCAAATAACTCATTGAGTAAGAGGGTTGCGAACCCATCAACATCGGATCATGTATCCTTGTTAAACACCTTGTTCTCAAGACGTTGGAATAAGTTCTGTACGCATCCCACGACGGGTGCGCAACAACGCATACGGTGCACGTTTAACAAATTAGGAATCAAGACACTTGACTCCTTGATATGATATTTAAGTACGCTGCATATCACACCATACACGAATATGACAAAACATACTTAGAAATTATGTTTTAAGTATACCATGAATTTCACACACTGTTATGAACTTCATGTATTTTCCGCGCTTATACAATAGTTTGTTTCTTAAACAATACACGCGTTTTTTATGGAAAGACAAGTAACTAAGAACAAATTTTATAAATCGCAACACCATTCAACAAAAATAATGTTCCATTAAGTACCATGCGTGCTTACAAAATGATGTTTATTTTACAAGTTACTACCTACATACTATTACAAAGGCCTAAGAGATTTAATTTCCTAAACAATTTGCGCTCTCCAACCTCATTTAGCTTCTTCAGCAGGTCGGAATCTTGGCGCGATACCGTGGCAACACTAACCGGTATCCCATCAGATCTAGGAAGATGGGTCGCGCCAATACCGCACAAAATATCCTTACCTTTAATCCCTTCCTTTTTGGCAAGTCTTGTAGCATGCGCTTCCAACACCTGTTTCAAGGACACTTCCCTTTCCAAAGCGAAGGGATTCAAGATATCCTTGGGGCGAGCAAATATTGGCACTTGGAGTTGAGATTCATCGGGTTTCAGAAAATGGTCCAGCTGCGCTTCCGCATCTTCACCAAGATGTCGAGCTAAGGTCAGCCCCTGCATAATAACCCCTATCGGATAATCCTGGTCGCGCTCTAACTCAGAAATCATGGGAAGCTCCAATGCCTTCATATTCTCCATAGCAGCCACCAGCTCATCGTATGATCGCGCATTATACCCGGGCACCTTATCAGCAGGAACATTTAACAACTTTGCCTCATGAAGCTCCTCAACAGCCTCTGCCTTACCCAGCTCCAATGCGCACTGAACCACTCCCCCAAAGGCCACTACTTCCTTAGACTCCAATGTACTGAGCGCAGCAAGTCGCAGACCATGGCCAATGAGCCACCTGCGCTCAGCGATTGTAGATAGGAGTTGGGGATATAACTCCTCGTCATACTCCAGACTGAGCTTACGCAGCTTCATCTCCTGTGCTTCCAACGCACTGGTCACAGTGGCACCAAAGTTTTCCAATTGCGAGGATAACTCTTCCTTGCCCTTTTCCAGATACTTCAGCGCCCAGAGACATGAAGACTTGTACCCTGACGACTCAGCACGCTCTTGGCTTATTTGACCCATCAGCGCCATCTTCTCTTCAGCCAGCTTTTGGGCGTACACACTAAGGCCCTCGCCTCAACCTTGGCAATACCACCGCACCTCTAGCGACGCAATTGTTTGATCCTTTTGCGCGCCTTGGCCGCCTTCCTCGTAAACCTTAGCCTTTAGCTTCTACTAGCGAAGCTTGATGCGCGACCACCGCATCAACTCCTCAACAAGCTGTTCTATGGGCGCATCCCCAGCCGCTAATGGCTCAGCGTTCTTGCTCCCTGGCTCGGAGAACTCAGAATGCACAGGACTATCTCTGGGGGGCGACTCCGCAGACTGTTCAAACCTGCACACAAGAAAGGGAATTATTAATTTCTTGTATAAACAGGAGATGCGCAAAATACTTTGAAGACATTACTATCGCAGCCACCAGACGTTAGAGGGAGGAGGCGACGCAACGTCGCCGATGATGATTCCACCGTTAGGATAACGGGCGCTTTTTCCTCGATGAGCTTGCACCTCCTCCGTGTGATCTCTTGTGCTTCAACAAGGATCCTCCTCCCTCCTCTTCCTCCATCTCGCTCCGCCATCGCTACTTGTGATGGTCGTGCAACTGGGAAGGTACTCTGTGGTTCGCACGCCTGCAGTGGGGTCGCTTCCAAGGCGACAGATGAGCTAGCCCTCGCTTCTCCCAGCCCATTTCCACGGACGCCTGGATGTAGCCTCAAGAATAGGCTCTTCTCCTCTTTCAATCCAAGCGCACTTCCCCACGGTGGTTGGGCGGCTTCGCCAATCTTACAACGGCAAATAGATCCATCTCTGCGCCACGTAAGACAACAACAAACAAGTTATTATAATTACAATGGAAGAAGAAAGGCTTACATTACAAAAGTAAAGGAATGCAAAGGACGAGCACCCACCCCGCCATCCGCACCTAAGAAGATTGGAACCTCCTCAGACTACCAAAATAATTATGCTAATGCCCATGTGCACCAAAAATTCCTCGTGGTAGGAACCGATGGGGATGTGATTGGTGTTTATTGTATCCACATCCTCCGCATTGTACGATCCGTGAGGGGGCGCCATCCTTTGGCAAAGGTACAGGTGTGAAAATCAAAGCGCAATAGGAAGCACGCCGCTCACCCGTAAAAATGTTTCTCTCAATTCCGCAACAAGATCTAATTTTTCAAGATAACACCGAAGCCGCCCGGTAGCGCTTAGCAAAGGATACCCACCCGTTTGACCACGTTGTGTGGTAAAACGCGCGGAATAAATGGATAGTCGGGTTAATTGCCAATAATCGGCAATTTACCTCAAAATTCATGATTTTAGCTACACCTATGCAGTGCAGCTGGGATATATGCAACCGATAGTAGTTTAACACATCGCTCAGGAATAAAGAAATTGGCACGCGTTGGTTTGTGAACTCGAAAAAACGCATGTATACCCTTATTTTCCCTTCGGGGAAGTCCGCAATTGACGCCTCTGCACCCGGAACTTCCGGATGCACCGCGAGGGGAATGTAATAATCGGAGGCGAACTCTAGAAGTTCGCCCTCAGTTATGTCGGATGTGAAATCAGATAAAACTTTGACCATGGTATCTTTTTTATATGCGCACGCGCGGTTACCTTCGAAGTATTACGATTTCTTGCTGGAAAAGTCGAAGCTTTTTTAAGGGTGGAAATGTGTTTTACCGTGATAATCACGCAATAAGCAAAGCGATCGGTTATATAGGTCTCCTTATCCACGCGATGACTGACACGTGGATTCCACTATCTCTACTTGAGTGGCTAGGATCTCCGAGGTGACGTGGTATGCTTACTTTCCCCGATTTTCGAGGCGCCCATTTTAAATATTATGTCTAGATACAATGTGTATCTTTCAAGGCGGAAGCCTGCTTAGCTTCTTTGCTACGCTCACGCTTTTTATTATTCGTAGTTATTAGTCTAGCATCCGCAGCTTGTCACCGCGCATACTAGACCTGGGGACATGATGACGTAGTCTACATTCGGGTTATGAACCCGCCAATAACATTACTAGCGATCGATCCCAAGACGCATGGGCTAAACGAAGAACGGTTTGGGCTCACAACGCCCAAACCCAAAGTTATTTATGGTTTTGGATATTGGGTATCTCTCGTGGAACGAGATATGTATTGATTGCCCGACTTAGGCTAGATATCGAAACGTGAGGAATACGATATCACTGGGTTTTCATGTGTATATAAAGGATATCCGAAACCATCATTAGAGGTACGATCTAAACCCTAACTCTCCATAACCCTAAAACCGATTACTTACTCTCACGCGGAGGATAATCGGGAGACAATCCCACGATAAGCCTAACGGTGTTTTCTGCTTACTTAGCGCGGGTCTCAAGCAAGAATATCCAATTGATACGAGAACCGAGCTCAAACAAGGAACGCCCAACTTTTGTATCAACAAGATTCATCTCGTTATTATGCAAAATACATAATAAATGAGAGCATCTATGATTTTGAAAATTATTTGCTTGACCTCAAAAGTCAAACTACATCTTTTATCGAAAACCGCAATAGTTTCAAATAATTTGATTACTTCAAGTGGCATTACAGACACATGTAAACTACATACATTCATTCAATTGAATTAAATGGTTACAAATTTTATCGGAGAAATGCAATATTTTTAAATAATGTCTTTAGTTCTTTATTAATAGACACATGTAAGTAGAATGGAATTGAGAGTTGTGAAATATGGAACTTTATGTTCCATTCTTTACATTCCTACAGGAGGTTTTGGATGGTTCTTATTCAAGGAGTGTGTTCCTAGTTGTGTGAAGCCATTCTAGATATGAAAATGTAGCATAACTGGCAGAGCCCTTGAATCAGAGGGGTTATGGGTTCCTAACGAAGCCACTCACCTCTTCCTACCTTGACTATTGTGGATGTGGGTTGAATGGTCTTGGTGGGTAGTTCTGGGATTTATATATCAAGTTAACCATTTAACTACGAGTACGCAGCGAAAAATGGATCTAGTTTGCAATTATTATTAACACAAAAAAACAAACAAAATAAAAGAGAACTAGAAAAGTAACCCTCGAATCAACAGCAAATGAAACAAGTGATTAATACAATCACCTATACGAGTGCTCACACAAACACGTCAAACAAATACACCCAGAATGCTATTCGTATCCCACGTATACCCAAACACCAAGTGTCGAAGCCCAAAACTGGATCAAAACTAAAACTGCCCAAATACAGTGTTGTCCGAGATCCTAAAGCCACCCAAGATCCAATCTATGTGTTGTCCGATCTGTTTTTCCTCTTTTGTCCAAGAACGCTTAGAAAAAGAAGCTTATGCTTCTTCTTCGAACTGTGACTGCTGGAACTAATTAAACACGAATCCTAATACTTCTAAAGAATCAATAGGATCAATCAATACCTATTTGACACGACTTGGATCAAGAATGCAAATAATAGGTTTATAAAGTGAAAACGGATTAAACAAGAACCCTAGAAGAGGCTTGATATAATCGGCTGGGAGAAGAGAGCTTATGTGTTTTGTTTCTCAATTTTTTCGTGAGTAATGAGTGGGAATGAGGGTGTTTATATATCCTTTAACCCTAGCTAAGATAAGCTTCAAAGTTGAACTTTAAGCCTTATCCCAAACACTCCTAAACTTATCATACTTCTCCATCCTCCCTTATCACTTCAAAACAAATCTAGACAGTTTAACACCCTTTCCAGAACCTTCTACGAGTCGGCCATAAGGTCTAGGACAAGCACATATTATGTCTAGATCATTTCGTGTCTAAATGGGTCACTTTTGAGCTTTACGTGAAACGTATTCTAATGTTTAATGTATGTGCCCCTAATAGGCTCACACACCTTTAGTCGTATTAGGCTGATCCAACTCTCACATTCTAACAGCTCTCACTTGGGAGTTGGAGTAGCAGATAGCACAAATACCAATGACGGAAACGTCTAGCAACACTCTCACTCGATAAATCTTTCTCAGTAGCATGGTCATTTATGTCTTGCTATTATCATCCTTTGTTATAGATATCGTTAAACCATGGATATGGATCCTAACTCATTCCATACAGTTTAACTATTTAGTTTCTCTTTATATAATTTTAATTAGATATACCAAATGTAATCAAGAATCATCTTGCATTACCCTTTGGGTTCGGCCGAACAATTATCTGATTAATTCTGGAGAGGGCCTATGGTATCTTTCTGCACATATCAAAGTGGAGTAACAAATCCTTTGTTGGCTACAAGTGTTGTGGATGCTGCTTCACATCACTCCAAAAAATAGCTTTAATAGCTACCTTATTCAGGAAAGCGTTTGGCATATAATTACAAAAGTGATATCCACACATAACAGAACTTGCTTGTATCTCAAGTCTAAGGATGACTTAACAAACCATTTCAACATTTTACTCATAACAAGGATCCAAAAGTAAATGTTTGAAAATTGGGGTATCCAATATGCATCTCTTATGAATACATATGAGTTTGGTGAGAACAATCCATATTCTCATAGAATATAACCAACACTCACATTTGCCTTGCATAACACTATTCCCATATCATTAATCGACAATGGACATATTTAGAATGATAAATCATTTTATGGAATAAACATGCAAATATGTAATAACAAATTATATGAATAAAATAACAAGGATTAATTTCATATATCACCCTACTTTCAACATAAATTTCATATATACCCAAAGTGCAAGTATTGAATGCATAATGTACAATGTTTTTTATGCATGTTTGGGTATATATGAAATTTTCAATAAAAATGAGGGGAGATATAAAATTGCCCCAAATAACAAATACCTCGTATCTTAATTTTTCCAGAAAATAAAATTGTCTTACAAATCCAAATCATCCAAATACTACTTAACATATAGATTTACATGAGACTACTAGCTGGTATCAAACCAATATTCCTAGTCAATTTAGAATGCTTAGGATATGCTAAAGCCTTTGTAAAGGGATCAGCTAGATTGTTATCTGTGTGAACTTTTAATATCTTCACGTCACCCATTTCAATGATTTCTCAAAGATAATGAACTTTTGTGCGGTAATGTCTAGCACCCTTGGTGATTCCACTTTCATTAGATATAGTAATGGCTCCAGTATCATCACAATACATATTTATGGGTTCTTCAATTGTGGGAACGATGCCAAGCCCATAAATGAATTTTCAAATCCATACAGCCTCTTTAGATGTATCATAAGCAGCTATATACTCAACTTCTGTAGATGAAGTTGCAGAAATACTCTGCTTTGTGCTTTTCCAGTCAACAGCACCTCCATTTAAAACGAATACATATCCAGTCTACGATTTTAGGTCATCAGCATCTATCAGATATCCAGCATCAGTGTAGCAAGAAACCCTGAGCGCTTGTGTCATATCACCTCCGTAAACCAGAAACATATCCTTAGTATCGCGTAAATACTTGAGAATATTCTTAACAACAGTCTACTAAAGTTCACTTGGACTCTATTGAAAATGGCTTGTCATGTTCTGAGTGAACGTAACATCAGGAAGAGTACATCTCACATCATACATAATTGATCCTATAGCCGGGGCGTAGGGAACTCTCTGCATGCGCTTTTTTTTAGCAGGTGTCTCAGCACCTTGTGATTTACTCAATTTAGGCTCATCTTGCATTGGGATAGTTCCTCGTTTGGATTTCTCCATGAAATATCTTTTCAAGATTTTCTCAATGTAAGCACTTTGACATAAACCAATTAACTACCTTGATTTATCTCTATAGATCTTGATTCCAAGAATATATGCAGCTTCTCCTAAATCTTTCATGGAAAAACATCTTTCAAGATAGGATCTTACATCTTGTAACATTGGAATGTTGTTTCCCATGAGCAATATGTCATCAACATATAGAACTAGGAAAGAAGCATAACTCCCACTAGCTTTTCGATATACACATAGCTCATCTTGATTCGAGTTAAACCGAATTTCTTAATCTCATCATCAAAGTGTTTATTCCACTTTCTAGATGCTTGCTTAAGTCCATAAATGGAATGCTTGAGCTTGCATACTTGGTTAGGATATTTCAATTAACAAAACCTTCAGGTTACACAATATAAACTTCTTCAGAAAAATGTCCATTGAGGAAGGCGGTTTTGACATCCATTTGCCAAATGTCATAGTCATAGAACGCAGTTATTGCTATGAGAATCCTTATAGCTCTAATGTCTGTAAAAAGATAAAAGGTCTATTCATAATCAACCTCGTAGGTTTGAGTGAAGCCCTTTACTACAAGACGAGCTTTAAAGGTGTGTACTGCACCATCCATGTCAGTCTTCTTTTTGAAGAGCCATTTGCTACCAACGGTTTTACCGTTAGGAGGAACATCAACTAAGTCCCAGACTTTGTTGTCTTTCATGGATTGCATTTCCACATTCATTGAATTAAGCCACTTTTTGGATTCAGGATCCAACAATGCGGCTTTATAGTTATTGGGTTCACCAAGATCCTCTAACTCATGCTCCTCAAAGATCGACGATAAGCACATTCGATCTGGGCACGGCGTGTCCTAGCGGACTTACAAATGGGATTGATATCACTTTGAGGTTCATCAATTTCTTGATCATCCTCATCATGACCTAAGCTAGTGTCTACGTATGATTTTTATCTTCTTCTTGAATAATTTCAAGATCTTCTAGACTCCCACTTGCTTCTTGATCCAAGATATTCTTCTCAAAGAACTCAAGATTCCGAGCAATAAATACTTTGTCCTCGGATGGAAGGTAGAAATAATATCCTATTGTTTCCTTTGGGTACTAAGATACACTTAATAGATCTAGGTTCCGGTTTGTCGGGTTTGGTAAGTGTATCACGCTTAACAAGTGCCTCACAACCCTAGAATTTTAAGTAAGACAACTTAGGGGCTTGCCCATGCCATACCTCAAGGGCATAATCCTAAAAGGACTTTGGAAAAGTAGTTTGACTCATCATGGAGCGAACCATGTCTAGCAGTGTTCGATTTCTCCTTTTAGACACACCATTATGTTGTGGCGTGTAAGGAGGAGTGCGATGGGAAATAACCCCATGCTTCTTAAGATGAACAAAATCTCTTGACTCATATATTCACCTCTACGATTAAAACGCAGTGACTTAATGGTCTTCTCGAATTGGTTTTCTACTTCCTTTTTGAAACACTTTAAATGTTTCAAACACTTCATGTTTATGTTTCAACAGGTAAACATAACCATGCCGACTATAGTCGTCAGTAAAAGTGACGAAGTAATCAGCTCCCTGTCTTGACCCAGTTCAAATGGGCCACATACATCAATTTGTATTAGTCCAAGTAGATCCTTAGCCCTTTCCACTTGATGTGAATAGGGTTTTCTTGCCATCTTACTAGACAAGCATGAAATACACTTTTCAAATGAGTGAATGTCTATTGAGTTGAGAAGTCAATCATGTTGCAACTACTCCATGCATTTTTTGCTAATGTGTCCAAGACAACAATGCCACAAGAGAGTTGAGTCCAAGGCGAGCTTGGCTCTTTTATTGCTAACGACAATCATAGAACTATCATTTGTTTTAGATACATATCAATTTCAAAGATACCATCCTTTGGAATAGCACTAAAATAAAAACATTATTCTTAGAAACTGAAATTGTATTATTCAATTCAAAGCGGCTAATAAAACCATCGTCAAGCAAACGTGAAACTAAAATAAACCCTCTAGTAATAGAGGGCGCATAATGACAATTGTTCAAAACAACTACTAATCCACTTGGGAGACATAAATTATAACTTAAAATAGCTTCAACTCTTGCACGTTGACCATTGCCCATGTACAGACTTAAAGCTCCTGGATTTAGCTTTTTACTTCCCTTGAGACCCTGAGTAGTATTACAGATGTGAGTATCATAACCCGTGTCATAAACCCAAGATGTATTAGGAAAAGAATAGAGTTCTATGGTGAAAATACCTAAAGTGCTAACTCCTTGATATAGCTTCTTCTTTTTCAGCAACTCAGCGAGACACACGGGAAAATTCCTTCTCCAATGACTGTTTCACCACATTGGTGACAGTTGCGTCATTTTGTGGTTATCCTTCTTGGGTGGTGAAGGATTCTTAGGATTTGGAGCATAAGCCAACTTATACTATCCCTTCCCTTGATTCCCCTTAGCATCCTTAAACGGTTTTTACCTTGGTTTTTTTGGACCTTTCTTGCACGTATAGCATGTAGTGCGGGTGCAACATCTTTCTTGGGTAGCGTCTGCTCATGTTGTTTAAGCATAGCATGTAATTCATTCACAGTCTTCCCCATGCTATGCATATTATAGTTCTGCACAAAGCTGTCATACTCCTTAGAGAGTCCAATCAAGATTAGGCCTACTCCAAGGTTTAAAGTGATAGGATGACCGAGACACTCCAAGTTGTCAATGTAGCTCTTCATCTTTAGAACATATGACCTTACAGATTGACCTTTTTCTTGCTTGCACGAGTGAAATTCTCTCGCGGTTTGAAGAAGTTCCTGTTCTGCCTATTGAGCAAACATAGATTTCAACTCTTGTAGTATGTCATATGCACCAAGGTGGGTTAGATTTTTTTCGATTTCTAAGTCCATGGTCATAAGCATGAATGCAGAAATGTTCTTTGATCCCTTGACCCAAGCAGTGCGAGTTGCAATAGCCTCGGGAAGGACTTGGTGTCCAGGAGTTGCAACAGGTGCAGCAGGAATAGGATGCTCCAAGTAATTTTTGTTATCTTCAGTTGACAGGATGATGCGAAGCTGGCAATACCAGTCAATGAAGTTAGGTCCAGTGAGTTTTTTTCTCAAAGAAACTCCTGAGTATCGAATTATTACCGACTGAGGTAGCCATCTACAATTAAGAAAAGTTCAAATAATTAGTATTTTCAATAATTCAGTTCTTAATAGAATTAACTACCCAATTAATTACTAATTAATACTAAGATCATACTTGACCTCCCACTTATTACCAATGTGTAAACAAGTAGGGCAAGAGGTAAGCGACGAGCGTTAATTGCATAAAATTCAACCATTAGACTTATGAGACTGATCAAGACATTAGTAGACAAGTAATAATGTCATGAGCATGTTTACTCGAAATAAGTCAACCAAGAAAGAACGTGAAAATATCACCAGAGTCTGACCAATGAGCAAAATTCGCCATGGGTTGGAATGGCCCTAAGGTCTGACCAAAGAAGTCAAGCCAAAAGCATGTGTTGTTGGTTGGCTGGCATAGACTTAAAATTTACATATAGGGTATACACATAAATGTGGTAAAATCATGTTCAAAGAAGCGTGCAAAACAACTTTGTAGAACTTATTTTAAAAACTTTTAGTAATGACACTGTAGTGGGCATCATGGTTCACGGTAGCTCAATCGAACTCGCAAGGTTAGCGCAAAGCTATAACCGAAATCCTTTAGGTGTGTTGTGTGCACCGCCTTAAACCCCTTATAGTTTTTCTAATGGGTGAGTCGTACATCCCAAGTGTTCCATAGTGTCCAATTTTTAATTTCATGAAAACTTGTTTCTATTATTTAGGTCGCTTAATTTAACGAAAACAAATTTTCCACGAATCAAATAGCAGGTCACAATTGGGCATGGTATTTAGGCGTGTAAATTAAGTCCATCTTAATATCATGATTTCGATATGTATTATTCCATATTGCATGCAATTAGGTGTGTAAAACATGTAACAATTATGCAAATAAGGGATCAAAACATAAATAAAGACATTAATTTAAACACATGTAATCCGAGAACTCTCATGAGTCTTCCCTAAAAGGAGAACCATAAGACTGCACTAGATTTTCAACTCAAGACATAGATCGCCCCATACATCACATAAAGTATTTGAGTGGGTCTTACGATCGAATTCACACATAAAATAATCATGGCAAACTAATTAACATTTAGTTTTGCTATTTTATGTATCTAATTAACCATTAATTTAATTCATTTGCATCTAGGTATTCTTTTATTAATTAATGACAAGTATTGCATGATAGTTGTCAAAACAAAAATACAACGAACAACTAAGTTAGATTTCATGCGCTTTTTCGTGTTTATTATATCGTAACCCATAACCACCAAACGGGTTGACTCGTAACGCCACCGCTGGGATTTATATATCAAGTTGACCATTTAACTACGAGCACGCAGTGAAAAATGGATCTAGTTTGCAATTATGGTTAACACATAAAGTAAACAGACAAAAGAAAAGAGAACAAGAAAACTAACCCTCGAATCAACAGGAAATGAAACAAATGATTAAAACAAGCACCTCTACGAGTGCTCACACAAACACGTCAAACAAATACGCCCAGAATGCTAGTCGTATCCCACGTATACCCAAACACCAAGTGTCGAAGCCCAAAACTGGTTCAAAACCAAAACTGCCCAAATACAGTGTTGTCCGAGATCCTAAAGCCACCCAAGATCCAATCTATGTGTTGTCCGATCTGTTTTTCCTCTTTTGTCCGAGAACGCACAGAAAAAGAAGCTTCTGCTTCTTCTTCGAACTGTGACTGCTAGAACTAATGAAACATGAATCCTAATACTTCTAAAGAATCAATAGGATCAATCAATACCTATTTGACACGCCTTGGATCAAGAATGCAAGTAATAGGTTTATAAAGTGAAACCGATTGAACAAGAACCCTAGAAGAGGCTTGATATAATCGGCGGGGAGAAGTGAGTTTATGTGTTTTGTTACTCGGTTTTTCGTGAGTAATGAGTGGGAATGAGGGTGTTTATATATCCTCTTAACCCTAGCTAAGATAAGCTTCAAAGTTGAACTTTAAGCCTTATCCCAAACACTCCTAAACTTATCATACTTCTCCATCCTCCCTTATCACTTCAAAACGAATCTAGACAGTTTAACACCCTTTCCAGAACCTTCTATGAGTCGGCCATAAGGTCTAGGACAAGCACATATTATGTCTAGTTCATTTCGTGTCGAAACGGGTCACTTTTGAGCTTTACTTGAAACATATACGTTTAATGTGTGTGCTCCCAATAGGCTCACACACCTTTAGTCGTATTAGGCTGATCCAACTCTCACATTTCAACAGGTAGGTGAAGTAGAAATGTAGTTAGATGGTAAGTGCAATAAAGGTGAATTGATGATGTTTTCTAGTCTGCAATTTAGGTGATAAATTGCGTGCAGCCTTCTGAGAAGATTGGTCTATCTAATATGTTTTTGTTTTTATCTGAGATAGTAGTGATTGTCTGAGTTGTTTGTCTTGTTTGTAGTGTATCAGTTTGGTTAGTTTTAGAGAATGGGTATGTTTATTCTCTTTTCTCATTGATGTAAGACACATTATGTTTATTAATATAATTCACCTTTTGCACCAAAAAAAGAGAGACACATGTAACGATATACATTCATTCAGTTGAATTGAATGGTTACCAATTTTTTATCTTTATTCACGCAATCAACTGAAAAACAAGAAACGCAACCAAAGCCAAGATAACAACTCCTTTGTACCATCTTTCTCCACTTCCTGCATCATTTGATTCAGATATAAGTAAGTTTATAATCATAACTAGTAAAGAATGAGACTTAATAACTAGAAAAACCTGAAGTGTCCGGTGTCGGAGTTAACCCTGAATTTGGTGTAGGGGTCGAGGTTTAATTTGGTGCCCGAGTCAAGGTTGAATCTGGTCTTGGAGTCAAGATTGAGTTATTGTCATAAAACTGAATATTATCATACCACACCATGTTCTGATCTTTCCATGCTTTTACCCATTTCTTGGGTAATGTCGCCCAACCACATTTGCAAGTGAATTGGAAGAATTCAAGCTCATTCAAAATCGAATTTCTAGGTTTCATTATCTTTGTCCAAAGAATTTTGCTCGTCTTCATGTCCTAATGAGTAATTTTGACGCGTGAGCTTTCTTGTAGGTACTGAAGCATTTTCGCAGTTCCATTTGTAATGTTTGACAAGCTTAAACCACTCTAATTCTCATTAAAGCATTTTCACAATTTCATTTGCAATCTTAGTATCTTGTTAACCAAAGCTTGTCAATAATACCAATCCATAAATATTTAGTTAGAAAGATATATCTATCTTTCTTTAGTGTTGAAATGCTGCTTTGTCATAGTAGAAAGAAAACAAAAGATATGATCATACGAAGGAATCTTGTAAATTAAACTTGAAAGACTAATGTTAGGTGATCAACCGTTAGAATATTATTGTTTTTTAATTGTTTTCTAAGCTATAACATTTCGTTTTCAATCATTTGAAAGTTTATTTCTTAGTGTCAGTTAACAATATAACTAGAGAGATGTTAGATTAACACCGTACGAGTATTTTCAAATTTTTCGCGTTGCAGATGGATGTAGAGATTAAACAGTGACCGGGTTTGACTTGTCTAAAGATGTTACTTAGGTTGGTATACATAAGAGACCAATTTGTAATGGCTTAGAGACTTCCGATATCGCATATTACTCACAAAGCGTTCATTGATAACCAAAAGTGTGACGAGTTCATGTGAACATCATCCTGCTCTAAGACAATACATGGAAGGCAATTGTTCTTGTATCACATATTACAGTAGTAATCCATGTTTTGGTTTCTTTATTTAGTGAATTTACATACAAACAAACGTAAAGATATAAATCCATTTCATTTACATGGTCTAAAATTTGATCTTGATTCACGGAATCAAATAGAACACAAGAGAAATGCAACCAAAGCCAAGATCACGACTCCTTTGTGCCATATTTCTCCACCTCCTGCATCATATCAGTTAGATAAAGTTGTTTAAAGTTAGATTAGATAAGTAACTTTTCTAGATTAAAAAACACAAACGTAATGACTAAAACCTGAATTGTTTGGTGCCGGAGCCAACCCTGAACCATTGTAAATCGGAACATCATCATACCACATTCCACAACTAACACTTTGCATCTCCCACCCTGTTCTATTTAGCACGTACGTCTTATACGTCATCAGAAGATCCTCTAAGCAGTTTTCGCAACCCGATTGGCTTAGATCTCGACTACACTGACCCAGGCCGAACCTCTCCCCATTTCTCCCAACACCGATAACACTCATCTCAAACTTCGACGGTTGATTAGAAGCATTCCTTGCTAAAGTTTCCATCATAGAGAACCCTTGGGAAAACACCGAGGGGTTGTCAAGTCCGTTGGAACCATAACTTGCTGCAGAATTCGGGCCATTCCACTCTTTCCCAAAGAAACTCTCGTTTGACAACCTTAAATTGCAAAAACTAGTCCAGATTGTCATGTCTTTGATCTTAGGGCATTCTGGTAACGGTCTATCAATATATCTGGTCAAACACTCTGAGCATGTTTGAGCGGAAACGTCCCCTCGACACCACGCAAGACCATAAACTTGATTTGAACCATTTCCAACACTATTATTGAAGTAACCATTTTGAAGAGGCGCGTTGTTGACCAATGAACCCAAAAGGTTTCTAAGGTTTGCTCGATAGACCGTATTCACAGTTGAGTTCCGGTCAGCTTGTGAACATTCTGATATCACATGGGTAATCCCATCTACGTAGCCGAACCCTGCCATGATAATTAAAATTTCCCATATGATAAGCTTCTCCATTTTCTCCTGTGGTTTTTTCACCTATTGTTAACTCAATTTAAACCCGAATTTTGGGTTAATAATAATGTGATCCATACGTGTAAAACTCAATTATCAAAGTCAACTTTGTTTGATTTAGATTTGGTCAAGATTGACTAGTTCATGTTGTTTTAAGGTTTAAAAACACCAAAGGGCTAGTTTAATATTGGACAAAATGTCAAAGGAATACTCTAGAGTAGGCAAAAATCTGTCTAAACCAGCAAAACTACTAATGAGAGCAAAATCCATCTAGAACTACCCTTGATCAACCTTTTAACTACATCGTCGCTTTATTTTCTAATTCAACAAACGTAGAAGATAGTTTCATACTTCTACTTTTTTAGTTCCAAGATAAGAGCACTGCATGAAAAGTTATTACTCTTTCATTAAAGAAACATTGTGCAATATTCCAGTTAAGTCAAAATCTGGATCCTTACAAAATTTGATCACTAAATCAAATTACATTAAACAGATCATGACAAATTTCCTTAATGGCTCATAGGATTAAACATAAGTTTGAATGTGAAAACTAACCTACAATTATTCTCAACCAGCATATATATGTGACTAGAGGTGGCCAAAACCCGGTTCCGTCAAAAATCGGTTCCGATCCGTGGTCAAAGTCAACCAACCGGTTCGGCTTTTTTCCGATCCGGGGTCTGAAAAACCAAAACCGGTATAACCGGTTCCGGTTCGGTTCCAAAACCGGTTCCAAATAAAAACCGGTTCAAAAAAACCGGTCAACCAAATCCTTAATAGTGAGGTTGCAAAATTGTCGATTCCGGGGTTTTTTCTTTTTTTTCGTTCGCGTTTTCAACACGATAAACTTCGAATTTTATTCAATAAACTCATAAACGTCACACATAAAGTACTTTAATCACAAATTTAATACATTTTAACTATTCATTCGTTATCGGTTTCATCTTCATCTTTATCTTCAACTTCAACTACGGTGGTGTCCCTATTGTGCTTGTAGCTTTATTGAAAGCAACTTCTTCTTTGGAAAGATTGATTACAAAACCCTTTTCACCTCGACCTCTTGTTGGAAATGTATATATTTACAAACATGTGAATGTCCGGATTCGAACTCGTGACCACGGGATTGCACACATTAGCGAATGAGAATTAAAGTTAATAATTAATGTTTATGTTTACGATTAATTATTACACATTAAGTCCGGTTAACGATCATTAAGTATTTAACGGAAAATGACTAACGACCGTTAAATGAAAAGAGAAAGGACTAGAAATGGAAAACTTGGAAAAGTTATGGATTTCCTTTGGGCTTGTCTACATGGCCGCCATAGGGGCCTTCAAAGCCCTAATTCATAAACTTGTTCCCTAAGTTTACCTACTAGTATATAAAGAGGTTAGGTTCAGGGTTTCATACACTTGTGCATTGAATTAACCCTAGATCTCTCATCTCTCTCTCTCTTGTCCCATTTTGGCGAACACCCCATTTGTAAGGGAGTTTGGTTTCGTTTTCTTAAAACGAGGACTTGTGTTAGATCTAGCAATCGCTGATTCGTTGGTTAATTCGTGTGTACAAGAACGTGGTTGTAAGACATTATTCTTACACCAATTAGTACTTCTTTGTTTTGCTCAATGGATTTGATATTCGCAAGAGGTACGTTACGCATACTTTCGTTAATTAATTTATTTGTTATGATTTTAAGTCTTCATTGTGTACTCTTGATGTCTTTATGTTTTATTGTATTTTATATATCATAAACTCAACGGTGGCATCACGAGCCTTGTATAACAAGTAATTAATTCTTGAAACACATAATTAAAATAAACATGAATGTGTTATTATTTGTATGCTTAGATCTAGGGTTTGCTAAACCTAAACCCTAATTTTGAGGGGCGTTTATTTGGTGCCCTAATTAGGGTTTTGTAAACTAATGTTTTAATTAGATTAGAAACCCTAAGATGCATGCAACTTTATGTATATGCGTAACTCGCTTTTAATTGCATTAATTGTTAAGTGTAATTTTATGTCCATGATAATTATCTCGCATGTTTTATCATGGATCCGCTTTTATTGTATGTCTTTCTTGTTTAAGTGATATACACTAAATTTTGATAGATCTAAAATTGGGAAGACCTCCATCATTATTAATTTAATAGGATTTATCAAATACGTTTGCATGTGGTTATTTGATATGCATGACTTTTATTTGTTATGCATTTATTGTTTATTTGTTTATTTTACAAATACTTGCTTGTTTGTTATGTGTAACAAGGGTATTTTACAAGAAAAATAAATGACCTAAACAATGGTGAAACATGTATTTTAAGAATAGTAATCATAATCGTTTAATTGATTGATGACTTTGGTACAAATCTTGAGCGGCTCACCCATGAGAATGAACTAATAAAGGGGTTTAAAGAAGTGCGCGATCACACCGAAAGGATTTCTAAGGTTGTGCTTTAGCGAGTACCGGTCCTCGCCCTCTGTGAAGTTCGAATGGAGCTACTTAGTAAGTCATTAAATGTGCAAGCTCGTCTTAAGGGCAAATTAGTGTTGATTCCATGCGCCACTTAGGTGGTAATTATCCGAAACACTAAGTGTTTACACTTATGCAAAAGTACGGTATAATGGATGATAATTAACACTAAATTCCTTGATTGGTGAAACCAATACCTCAATTAAAGTTTGATGATGAAAAACTTAAACATTAAAACAAGATATAAATGTTTTAATAAAACCTATGTTACGAAGATGAATGCATGACATCTTTGTACATATTTGATTTAACATCAAAATTATTACCCTTTAATTTAAGTTATATGCCATCCAACAAAACGGAAACACCTAAGATTACCTTTTATTTGCGTGAGATCGTGACTTAGATCGTAATCAAAGGGTAAATTGTCCACGTGTCGTGAGAACGGGCATGGACGATTTTGCAGTTTCTTAAGTTGGACAACTTAATTGAGTTTTGTAGTGAGCGGCAACTCAAGGCATAAGATGGGATAAAACATGTTTACATGGCAATTGAAATTGGCTATATGTAAATCCCATAAATCTAGGAATTGCAATTGAAATTGGCAATTGAGCAAAAGCTCTACCACTTTGTATAAGGTTCATTACTAGCGGATCAAGCGATGTGATGAGATTATGACAATTTGGATCCTAGTTTTTAGTGGAAATTAAATGGTTATATGCTTATGAACCATGGGTAATTAATTTTCTTGAAAAGGTTAATTATCGAAAATACTAAAATTGAATTTTGTAATTCTTTTGAATGTATAATTGCAACATTTAACAGTAAACAAAGTTTAGTCTTTGATCGAAGAATTGCTCCATTCGCTTTCAAACAAATGTTTGATCGAGAATAATTCTTGAAAAGACAAACAAGTCTCTTTTCCATGGGAGAAGCATTAGACTCAATCATATTCCTTTTCATGAATGAGAAAGGTATAATAGGAACGTTTTGAATTGTCTAAATTCTAATGTAACTCATAGCAATGAATTGCACGTCATATTTTCCATAAAGATTTCATTACCTTCATTAGGTGAATGAATCCTTTTGTAACAAACATGAATGTTGGTTAACTAGAAAACATGTATATGAGTTACAAAATTAGAAACTAGACAAATTACCGCGAAAATTGGTAAAAGGAAAACTAGCTTAATTTATCTAGTTGGTTTACTTGAACCTTTAAAGGTGCTACATACCAGTATGGGGATGGTAGACCTGTTAAGGAAGAAATTGCATACCCAATTTTTCAAGTTAATAACATTGATGGATAACCCATCATTCACAGAGTAGAATACACCTTTTAGTACCTTAATGATTACGTATGGTTCTTCAAAGGTGTAGGAAAGTAAAAAGCAAGCAAGTTGTTTTCACTGTTTATGCAACACTTACAATGTTGTCAGATTCAGTGGGAGCATTTGTGTTGCATTACTGAATAAGAAGTTGTTTTATTGATTTCTAATTCAGTGGGAGCTACAAGCCTTATTTCCTATGTAGTAATCCAGATTATCTTCAAAGATAATTACTTTCCAATTGTAGGAACTTATGTTTTTTAAGGAGAGTCATGTGCGTTTCCTTACTAATCAATATAGTCCTACATCTACTTGTTATATCTACGACACAAATCATATTAATCAAATAAATGAGCGTGTATCATGTTGTTTATACGCTACATGATGTTGTTCCGCACAAATGGGAGAAATCTTTATTGTGTGCAAGGTACAACACATATTAATATGATTTAAATGAATTTTCTTGATGTAAAGTAAGAGAATAACGTTCTAATAGGAAATATACATTTAAATATGTATGATTGCCCTATTAAGAACATGTGTCAAGATGATAACAAAGACTACTTTATTTTCAATATTTAAGAAACACTTGTAGTTACAATTTATGTTACGTGAGAACGTGAACTAGATTATAGCCCAAGGTAAAATATCCACGTGTCGTGAGCGAGCATGGATGATTTTGCGATTTCTTACGTTGAACATTTCATGGAATGACATAATTAAATGAAGTAATCTAATACTACTTTGAATTTAAGTATTAGTTGAATGACTTAAGTATATGTAGTAAATATTAACTTGAAATATTAATTGAAACACGAGGTGGTGTTCATAATTACTTTAATTATAAATGTTTATGATTTTGTAAAGTCACAAACATGAAGTCTTTTTATACAAGACTTACTATATAAAGTAAGACGTTAACTTGCTATATTTTAAGACATATGCATGAAGTCAATGAGTTGATCAATGACTAATAACGTATAGTGGGATTATAACTGGTATATCTTTTGACTTGGTCAAGAATACTTGTGTTATAATGCATGCAATAGATTTGGTAATTCTATTGTACCATTAAGTTTTACTTTGTTGGTAAATAGGATAAACCAAAGAGTAGATGGTTATCTTAAATATTGTTAGATTAATCTTACAATATTAATTCTAAGGAAATATCATAGTTTTATGGTATGTTCAGTTAGAAGAATCAAAATCTATTAGCATGTTTGATTCAAGATAACTATAGTTTCTTCCAAAATGTTATCAAGGTTAGTAGATTGAGTATAGATTGAATATACTCAATAAGACTCCAACCTAGAAGATTAATAAGACACCATTTTTATGGAATGTGATGAATCACATTAAGTCTTATAAATGAAGTTCTAAATTTGTTAAACTACCTATAGAGTGAGTTGTAACAAACTAATGTTAGAAGCATCAATGTTTTTGTAATATTCCAAAAGAGAACAATGTATTGTTGCTCTACTTAATAAACTATTTAAAGGTAATCTTTAAATTGTTAAAGGCAAGTGGGAGTTTTGTTTAGATCTTGAAATATTGAATTACAAAATACATAATTTTCTAAAATGCACTAGCTAATATCATGATGAGGCTAAACATGTAAATGATAGACCTCAAAATGATGGAATTGTCAATCATAGATCCGTAAGGATATCTCAGATATTTAATATGCTGAGGATTATGAGTTACAGGATCATGGTAAGCCTGTTAATCATGATGATGAATTTACCAAATGTTGAATTGTGGTAAATCAATCATACTATGAATGTTGAGATGTTGTCCATAAATATAATCAATTTTAGATACTTGGTTTATCTAAATGAAGATGATTTTCTTCAACGGATGGAAACCCTAGTGGTTTAAATCTTTATGTAGAAATTATATTGACAATATTGTACACATATTTAATGCATGTCTAGTGATAATAATATTAATCATATTTAAGCAATTAACTATGATTGAATATTCTTTTCTAGATACATTAAATAAAAGTATAAAGATTATAATTGTCATACTTAGTTTCATTGATATGAAATTTTGACAATGAATATCAAAACTCTTTGTTGTGAAATTACTTTTGCGAGGACGATAAGTAATACAAAGTAGTTTTATGAATTCAAATAATCTTTGAATATGTACAAACTGCAAAAATCCATGAATGGATATATGCATGCATCTATGAGATGATTATTATGTTTAATATTAAATCAATGTTTGATTTAATAAATTAAAATAAGATAGCTCATAAGTATTCACGAAAGCTAATGGGAGTATTATTTTCTTAAATCTTATATGTTGTATGGGCAACTACATTCCACCTAAATTAAGTTTTAATTGGGAATGAAACTTTGTTTGTAAGATTTGGAAATAAGACATACAACCTTGGAATATATTTTTATAAACATATGCGGTAAAATAAATGAGGCTAATAAAACATGATAAATACATATCTTTGACAAGATATAATATGAATGAGATCTTAAAGTTTAACTTGAAGATTCATCATGTACATCATGTTGTATATAAGATTGTTGTGTCATGCTTGGTTACAAGATGATTTGACAACATTAAAAGTTGTTAGTGTAATAAATAATTTAAAAGGAATATGTTTGGATTTAGAATCTCATTCCACAGTCTGGATATGCTCCTAGATTCTATGGACGAAAATATGGCAATTATTTCATAATTGTCATTGCCAACAAACTTGAGTTTGGTAGGCACCACATTACACTATAACTGTTCAAGTTTACGGATGTTTAAAGAGCATATTGTTGTACACAATGATCTTTGGTATAATTGAGATGACACTCAATTATAGTCATGGTATCCTTGATGATGACCATGTTGACTAGTTATGCTCAACTAAGAGCATAGTTGCATTATACATTAAAGAATGAAGAATACTTTAAAACTTTAAAAGTTTTGAAAGATGATTGTCATATAAAGGTGGTTCAGGTTATCACGCACCTTGTGGAATGATATGACAATATCAAGATATGTGTAAACACATACAAGAAATTCAATTATTGAATTTTTGAAATAAGTATTCTCAAAATTCTTGTAGATCAAAGTTAGTTGAAATTATGCCTTGTCAACAAGTATGAGTTGCATGACTTGTGGCAAAATTCATTAACTGAGAATTATTATGCATTGATCTATTTAGTATTTGGACAAAGGATGTTAAACAATTATTATTTATAATGAATTAAAGTATGGTATACGTTTAATTTCATTTATAATATTGTGTCCTGTATTTGCATGTTTAAATCCTTGAATAACTTAAGTTATTCTAAATAGTCCGTTGTCAATCAATAACATGGGAATGATATTGAATTAAGACAAATCTGAGTATTAGTTAGAATATACTTGAAAGTATATTGATGCGTAGCATGACTAATTTCAGATGATATTCAATGAATTGAGTATAGGACTTATCCCACCCACATGATGGTACTTTATGGATCTTAGTCATTAAGTACATCGTGAATATTATCCTCGACTTGAGATACCGAGATATGTCATGGATGTAGTGCATTTACGTGAAGCAATCTAACGCTATATCGTGAATCGGTAGTTATAAGGGTTGTTTCGAAGTGTTGCGAAATTTATGAATTTCGCTTGTAGTCAAAGCAGGATTTGTTTCCTTCAAATTTATTTTGAAGTATAATACTGTTGGGCCCTCGTAGGGTTGTTAAGATGTTTGCATGGCCATGCCCAAGGTCTTCGGAATATGTTCGGAAGAATTGGTAATCTTGATCAATCATATAAAGCGAGAAAGAATAGTTAATTAAGAAATGAGTGAGATCCATATTCTTATTAACATGGTATTAGAAACAAAATGATGAATATGATGATGAATCATCAAACTTGGTTTTCTCCAGAAAACCATACACGAGTTGTACCGGGGCATTGGCGTGTTGCTAGACGCTAACCAATGTCATTTCACATTTTGTAAACATATCCAGTGGGGCTGTTGGAAATGTATATATTTACAAATATGTGAATGTCCGGATTCGAACTCGTGACCACGGATTGCACACATTAGCGAACGAGAATTAAAGTTAATAATTAATGTTTATGTTTACGATTAATTATTACACATTAAGTCCGGTTGACGATCATTAAGTATTTAACGGAAAAATGACTAACGACCGTTAAATGAAAAGAGAAAGGACTAGAAATGGAAAACTTAGAAAAGTTATGGATTTCCTTTGGGCTTGTCTACATGGCCGGCCATAGGGGCCTTCCAAAGCCCTAATTCATAAACTTGTTCTCTAAGTTTACCTACTAGTATGTAAAGAGGGTTAGGTTCTAGGGTTTCATACACTTGTGCATTGAATTAACCCTAGATCTCTCTCTCTCTCTCTTGTCCCATTTGGCGAACACCCCATTTGTAAGGGAGTTTGGTTTCGTTTTCTTAAAACGAGGACTTGTGTTAGATCTAGCAATCGCTTGATTCGTTGGTTAATTCGTGTGTACAAGAGCGTGGTTGTAAGACATTATTCTTACACCAATTAGTACTTCTTTGTTTTGCTCGAGGATTTGATATTCGCAAGAGGTGCGTTACGCATACTTTCAATTAATTAATTTATTTGTTATGATCTTAAGTCTTCCATTGTGAACTCTTGATGTCTTTATGTTTTATTGTATTTTATATATCATAAACTCAACACCTCTTGTAATTGTTTTTCGTATTCCATCGGTTCTTCAAGTATTGAACGTGTTGTATCGTTCATTCCCATCTAAATAATCCTTCAAGCAAATACACATCTCCAAATATAAAGGTGTGAGCCTTGTTCTTCTTACCGATAATATCCTTCCACTAGTAGAAAAAGCGGATTCCGAAAAAACGGTAGAAGCTTGTACACTTAGTAAATCCCGGACCATTACGGCTAGAACGGGAAATTGAGGCCTTTTGTTTCCACCAATTCAAAACATCAAAATTCTTGAACTCTTCGGGTGTGATGGTGTTTAACCGATCGGTTCCCATATACCTCCCATATTCATTGCTCAATAAATTCTCACTCCTAGCCCGTTTACCGCTTTCTTGTCTTAAATTTGAAAATAAGTCCAAATCCGGATCCACGGTTGAAGTCGAAGCCCAAATCGTTGAAGCCGAACTCGTTCCACATTTGTTGTACCATATTTCTCAAAATAAACATCAAATAAACGTTTTCAATTATAATTAAACATGTCTTGTGCTTTTGTTACATAAAAAGGGTCTATTTGAAGCAAATTCAAATCGTTAGCAATCTTATCGATAAGATATTCCACCCCGATAATGTTCAAACATGGGCTCATTGTGGCTGCACAAGTAATTACCGGTGGAATTTGTTCAAAATATTTGTTAAGTTTTTCTTTCATCTGTATAACCATATTCGCAAAAAGTGGACCATCATATTCGTATAATCTTAATTTTCTACACATCATAAAAAGTTGGTTGAGCACCAAATGACTCCTAGGATAATAAATACCCGATAACATAGTTGTTGCGGTTTTAAAAACTTTGAGTAATTCGGTTATTTTTTTAATACTATCCCAATTTTTAACCGAAAATGGTACCATATCCCGACGCCTAGATGTAGAGCAAAGTTCATCATGAAATTGTTGTAATGTTAATTTTTGGCGTAAACCACAAACAAACATATTATAATTCGAACTCCATCTTGTAGGAACGTCCCAATTTGGGGACAAAAAAAATAGAATTCGATTCATGACACAATTTTATATCCACGTATCTTTTGCTTCTCGATTGAAAAATATCTTGTAACATTTTTCTAAAAGCTTCTCTTAAATTATACATTTGCTCAGTCGCTAGTCCGCTTTGCACAACCAAGTTAATGATGTGTGTAATACATCGACTATGATAAAAAAAAATGCCATCAAGAGGTGGTCGGTATTTTAGTATTAGCTTTTTAACCGCATTTGTATTATTGGAAGTGTTATCAAATGATATTGAAAAACTTTTTTTTTTTTTTAAATGTTTTCATAACATATCGCAATATCATACTTAAATTTTCACCCGTATGCGGATATTCAAAGTTTTCAAAACTAATAGTACGTTTCATCATTTGCCAAGTAACGGGATCAACCCAATTTGCGGTAACACAAATGTACGAACCGGGCAAACCATGAACCGACGACCAAACATCAGTTGTTAAGTTTACACTACTTTTTAAAGCATCAAAACCAAGTATTAATTCCTTTTTAACCTTTACCCAAGATTTAATGCAATCAAGTTTGAGAGTTTGACGACTTACATGATTATATCGTGGTTGAAGGCGCATTTGAATCAACCTCGTTAACCGAGGGTTGTCGAAGTGGTTGAACGGCAAACCCTCTTGAATCACAAAGTGTGCCAAATCTTGACAAATCGCCATCTCGTCATATACAAAAATACTCCCATCTCGTCCCATAGTAGTTTGTTCCGATTACGTAACGCCTTTTGTTGTCTTACAATTTTTTTCGTGTGCTTCTTCAACGTAGTGTTCCCATCGGATTTCATCATAGTGTTACAAGCTTTACAACGAGCCTTTTTTGAACCATCCAAGAACTTAACCATGTGGAAATGACGCCAAATTTCTTGGTTTCCGGTTGTTGGTTCAATCCCAACTTCATACGGTTCATTTTTAGAACCTTGACCGCGGTATTTGATGATGTGTTTGAGAAGCTCTGTTTCTAGACATCGTGACCGTTTTTATCAATATTGTGAGCGTTTTTGAGTGTTTTTAGAGTGTTTGATTGTTGTGATTCAACCAAAATCAATCTTAGTATTTATACGGATGTTTATGAGGGTTAAATGTGTGTTTTTTTATGTTTGTTACCGTTAATAAATGATCATAAAAGACCACCAACGGTCAAAAAACATGTTGTCTTTCTCTTTTGGTGCTTACTATGAAGAAAATAGCACTAACGGCTAGAAACCGGTTTGGGCGTGGTTTGGAGAAACCGATTCCAAACCGGTTTCTAGCCTCAAAATCAGAACCGATTAGGAACCGGCGGTTCCTTCAAGAACCAAACGGTTCCTAGAAAAACCGGTGTTGACGGTTTCGGTTTTGATTTTTTTCGGTTTCGGTTTCGGAACCGATTTGGATGGCCACCTCTATATGTGACATTCAACTTGCATACATAAACATACGACATACATCAATATAAAGATTAATAAGTGTCTCGCAACATCTTAAAAACGGGTGGAGATTTTATCATTAAAGATTAACTACTGTTAGCGGGGTCAAGGTCAACAAAGCGGTAGTCGGATTAAGAAAATTATTGATGATCAGACATAAGAGACTAAAATTTCGGACATATATTACAAGTCACCTAATAAATACTCCTTCCGTCACCACTCATATTTTCTTTGTGGGATGTTTTAATTTAATTGTCTAGTACTCCTTCCGTCCCAAAATAATTGTCCTCTAACAAAAAACACAGAGTTTAAGAAAAGCCTTATTATTTAAATAAATGACTAGACCATTTCTGAAGAAAAAAGATCCTCAGCCTTTTCGTTGATGGTAGGTCAAACAGGTTAGTCAAAATGGGTATTTCTTAGGATTCAAAAGGTTCCGGTCGGGTTGTGTCGCTTACAATTGCAACAAGCCCAATAGCAGTCCTAACGAGTCCTGTTGCGTAAGGACAAGCACAAAAAAGCTCGGTTACTACGGATGGTCCTGAATCAGTTTAGACAATTAGGAAATGTTGACACTTGGGGTCCAACATACTACTATTCAAACTCAGATTTATAATGAATTATGTATGTACTGATGATCTGATCTAAGAACAGCATACAACCACAAGTCACAATTTGTAAGATGATAGATTCATCTGATATTATGCAGAAATATATAATAATGGAGAGCATCTATGCTTTCAGAAAATAATATGCTTGACCTCAAATGTCAAACCACATCTTTTATGGGAAAACCGCAATAGTTTCAAATAATGTGATTTGTTCTTTATTAAGTGGCATTACAGACAAATGTAAACTACACACATTCATTCAATTGAATTGAATGGTTACAAATTCTATCGTAAAAACGCAATATTGTATTTAGTTCTTTATCAAGAGACACATGTAACGATATACATCCATTCAGTTGAACTGAATGGTTACAAATTTTTGATCTTTATTCACGCAATCAACTGAAAAACAAGAAATGCAACCAAAGCCAAGATAACATCTCCTTTGTACCATCTTTCTCCACCACCTGCATCATATGAATCAGATATAAGTAAGTTTATAATCATAACTTGTAAAGAAATAAACTTAATGACTAGAACAACCTGAAGTGTCCGGTGTCAGAGTTAACACTGAATTTGGTGTCGGGGTCAAGGTTGAATTTGGTGTCGGAGTCAAGGTTGAATTTGGTGTCGGAGTCAATGTTGAATTACAGTTTTCACAATGAGACTTGCTCAAAACTTGAATACACTGACCCAACCATTACCTCCCCATTTTCTCCCACATCAATAGCGCCAGTCTTAAACATCAATGGTTGATTAGAAACATTTCTTGCTATATTTTCCATCATGGAGAAACCTTGTGAAAACACTGATGGAGTGATGGGTCATCAAGTTCTTTGTAACCATAAGTTGCTGAAACAGCCGAGGTAATCCATTCTTTCCCAAAGAAACTCTCGTTTGAGAACCTTATAGTGCAAAAACTAAACCAGGCTGTCATGTCTTTGATCTCAATGCATGCTCTAAACGGTATGTCAAGAGACTCGGTCAAACACTCTGAGCATGTTTGAGGAGAAACATCCCCTCGACACCACGCAAGACCATAAACTTGATTTGAACCATTTCCAACACTATTATTGAAGTAACCATTTTGAAGAGCGCGTTGTCAACCAACGAACCCAAAAGGTTTATAACGTTTGATCGATAGACCATATTCATGGATGAGTTCCGATGAGCTAGTGAACAATCAGAACTCGTATAGTAAACCCTTCTACGTGGCGAACCCTACCATGATAACTAAAATTGCCCATAAGATTAACTTCTCCATTTCTCCTTTGTGCTTTTTTCCTTACTGTTAAATCTATTTATACCCGATTTTGGGTTAATATCTAATAATGTAATTAAACTCAATTATCAAAGTCAAACTTAGTTCATGTGGTTTTAAGGTTTTAAGCACACAAATTAAAGAGCTAGTTTAATATTGGACAAAATGTCAAAGGGATCCTATGATAACAAAATGTCAACGGGATCCTACGATAACATATATAAAAACCACCTAAATGTCGTGTTTTCGGAGGGAATTGAGAATCAAAAGATAGAAGAGCGATGATAAAATTAGTTAAAGTAGGCAAAAATCAGTCAAAACCAGCAAAACCACTAATGAGAGCAAAATCCAAACTAGAACTACCCGCATGTATGTGGTTGATCAACCTTTTAACTACATCGTCGCTGATAACTTATTTTCTAAGCTGTGTACCGTATTCTATATACATTTCTAACTCACAAACGTAGACTTTATGTGGTTTTACCTGGATTAATGAATATGAAATTAACACCACTACTCAACTTGTGGGAATATACATCAAAGTTCTGACTTGAATGTGAAAACTAACCTGAAATTATTCTCTACCAGCATTGCAGATGATTAATACCATGTGACATTCAACTTGCATACATAAACATATGACATACATGCATTAATATAAGGGTTAATAAGTGTCTCTCAACATCTTAAAAAATGGGTGGATATTTTAACATTAAAGATTAAGTGCTAAGAGCGGGGACAGGGTCAACAAAGCAACAAAGCGGTAGTCGGTTTAACAAAATTATTGATGATCAAACATAAGAGACTTAAATTTCCAACGGATATTACAAGTCACCTAATAAATACTCCTTCCGTCACAAATTTATAGTTCATGTTTTCTTTATGGAATGTTTTAATTTAATTCTCTAGTCCTCCGTCCATCCTAAAATAATTGTCCCCCGTCAAAAAACATAGAGTTCAAGAAAAACATAATTATTAAAATAAATGACGAAACCATTTCTCAAGAAAAAGATTCTCAGCCTTTTCGTTGAAGGTAGGTCAAACAGGTTAGTGATCAAAATGGGTATTTCTGTAGGATTCAAAAGGTTCGGGTCGGGTTGTGTCGCTTACAAAAAAGCTCGTTTACTAAGGACAAGCACAAAAAAGCTCGTTTACTACGGATAATTTTTAGTACACGTTGACTTTTGAGGTCAAACATGCTACAATTCAACTTCAGATTTATACTGGATTAAGTATGTTCTAATCTATGACCATCATACATCCACAAGTCACAGTTTGTAAGAGGACAAATTCAGCTGTTGTTATGCAGAAATATATAACAATGGATAGCATCTACGAGGTCTAAAAGTATCTGCTTGACCTCAAAAGTACCATATCTTTTATCGGAAAAACGCAATATTTTTTAATAAGGTATTTAGTTCTTTTTTAAGAGAGACATGTAACGATATACATCCATTCAGTTGAATTAAATGGTTACAAATTTTTTATCTTTATTCACGCAATCAAATGAAAAACAAGAAATGCAACCAAAGCCAATACGACGTCTCCTTTGTACCATCTTTCTCCACCTCCTGAAGTGTCTGGTGTCGGAGTTAACCCTGAATTTGGTGTCATAGTCAAGGTTGGATTTGGCGTCGGGGTCAAGGTTGAATTTGGTGTCGGAGTCAAGGTTGAATTATTGTCATAAAACCGAACATCGTCATACCACATACCACAACTCACTCCCTGCATCTCCCACCCTGTTCGATTACGCACGTACCTCTGATAATTTGTTAGAAGACCCTCTAAGCAGTTTCCACAGTCAGACTTGCTCAAATCTCGACTACATTGACCCAACCCGTACCTTCCCCCATTTGCTCCCACATCAATAGCACCAGTCTCAAACATCAATGGTTGACTAGAAACATTTTTTGCTAGATTTTCCATCATGGAGAAACCTTGTGAAAACACTGATGGATCATCAAGTCCGTTGGCACTATAAGTTGATGACGACGAGTTGGTCCAAGGTTTCCCAAAGAAACTTTCATTCGAGTACCTTAAACTACACAAACTAGTCCATATCGCCATGCCTTTGCTTTCAGGGCAGTCTCTTAAAGGTGTGCTGATAGAACTGTTCAAACAGTAGGAGCATGCTTCAGGAGAGACGTCTGCTCGACACCACGCAAGACCATAAACTTGATCTAAACCATTACCGACACTAGTATTGAAGAAACCATCTTGAAGAGGCGCGTTGGTGACCAACGAGTCCCAAAGGGTTCTAACGTTTGCTTGATAAACAGTTAAACACCATTCACAGTTGAGTTTCCAGCTTCTGAACAATGACCCAAACTTGTACTAGTAATACTCTCCACATAGCCGAAACCCGCCACAATAAGTAACATTGTCCATAACATAAAGTTTTCCATCTTCTTGTTTGTTGTTTTCTTCTTACTATTGGGTCTATTTAAACTTGGTTTTGGGGTTGATTAAATCAAATACCGTGTAATCGATACGTGTTAAACTCAATTATCAAACTCATCCCAAGTTTTGGACATAGTCAGTCTGACTTGCTAATGATTTCAATTTTTTATATGCCGAAAAGAACCAGTTTACTGGGAGAAAATGTCAAAGGCATTTTATGATAACATATTCATAACGACGAGGTAACCTGGATTTTGTAATACAAAGTATAACATAAATAAAGTCAAACGCCAAAGTTTGATTTGGTTTGATCCAGCATAAGAACGCGCAAAAGTAATTACTCAACGCAAGCATAACTTTCTAGATAACGATACTACACTGTGTTGTGTCGACTGCAAAAATAAAAAGTCAAACCCATTGTGCGAAATTCCAGCAAGGTCAAAATCTGGATCCTTAAAAACTTTAATCATCAAGTCAAATTACACTAAACTGATAATGACCATAATCATAAATAGCTCATACATTTAGACTTTAGGGTGTTATTTTCACATAATTACTTTCCCATCAAATGCATAATTTCTTCTATGCAAGTGGCGATCGATGAACATGATCTTTGGAAGTATCAACCGCAGCTGGGGGAGCAAATTGCCACATGGGAACCCCTTGGAATCCCATGTATGGCATGAACTTGTTTCCACCAACGGGGGTGGGGCCTGGACATGGGACCGGTATTACAGGATGTGCAGGAGGATAGAAAGCCGTTGGAGGACCACAAAAGGTGGATTTCAGCTGTTGTTCTAGTCTCTCTTTGTCTGTCTTTAGCTTTTGCTTCTCGTCTCTCAACTCGTTTTTCTCAACCTGCCAATTATGGAAAGTTTGTGAAAAACATATATCGAGACTATTCTTTACAAAAGGGTTCTCGGCCTTTTTGGGACTTTGGGTAAGGTAAAACAAGTTAGTCAAAACGGTAATTTGTAGGATTCAAAGTTCTTGACCTAAAAACCCTAATGTACAAAAAAAATTAAATATCTTTACCAAGTAATTAATGTGTCAAATATATTTGCAAAGTTACATTATTATCTAGAGCGCCTAAGACCGGTCAGAATGTCCTGCTTCATAAGGACTAGCGAAAATTAAAATGCTCGGTTACGACCAATGGTCTTGAATCGGTCTAGATATTGATTAATCGACCCTAAACTATAAGATAACTATAATATAATATTATAGTTTAGGGGTCGTATAAGATATTTAGTACAAAGCGCAGATTGAAAGATCCCATAAAAAGTACATGTTGACTTTTGAGGTAAAAATACTACCAATCAGACTCAGATTTATGATGGATTATGTATATTCCATATATGACCAACATACATCCACAAGTCATAGTCTCTAAGAAGACAAACTCCGTTGTCAATATGCAGAAATTTCTAAGAATGGATAGCATATATTGGGTTGAAAATTCTCTGCTAGGCCTTAAAAGTCACATCTTTTATCAGAAAATAAAACGGAAGCAAACAAAAAGTGCTACGGTGATAATTTACCTTCAACTCATTGATTTTAACGAGCAAATCTTGAGATGAGTCCTTGAGAGTTGTGGCTTCATTTCTCAAGTGTGTGATCATTCGAATAGCATCCGCCAATATAACAGTCTTATCCGTCTTGGCTGACCTTCCAGGGTCCAGTATTTCGTTCAATTCTTGAAACCTGTTCAGACAACAGTCACAGTTAAATACATTACTTTTCCAGATATCGGAAAGTAAATATTCACAAGCATGATAAGCACAAAAGGACATAAAAGCTAAAAGCATGCCTCTCGTTCAGCTTGTCCCTCCTTTTCTTCTCTCGACATGCTTTTGTACCAGAGCACGATCCAGGATGAGCCCTACAATAAAAGTCACCTTTTATATAACAACGTGTCAAAAAAAGAAGCCTTTGGAAACCAAAAGGAAATTAAACCTCTTTCGTGACTCGTCCTCCTTGGTAGCATGACTAGCATCCGATTTTCCATAAGAATCAGAAAATCCTTTACTGAGAAAATAAAACAAAATGCATGTTATTTCGACAATGAAAAAATTAGTCATGATGTATAAATGTTGTCAAAAATCATATGGTACAAGATAAACAAGTACAGTATGGGGTACAGGGGTATTCTAATCAATCATTTTTGCATCAAATTTAACAAAATTAGAAATGCCAATCCACCAACGAATCCTTTTTCAATTTTTTTTTTTTTTTTTTTTTTTTTTGGGTATGCCACACAGACTCAAACCAGGTAAAGCCACTTCAGAGTTGTTTGCACCTACCCTGAGTGGTTTATTTCAATGTGATTCACTTAAGGTGTGTTTGGATTAGCTTATTTATTAGCCAGCTTATGATGGGCTTATTTGAATCTGGAAAATCTTATAAGCCGACTTATATTCCGCCTAATGAGCTCAATAACTTCAGCTTATGGCTTAATGCCATAAGCTCATCTTGATAAGCTCATAAGCCAGAATATAAGTAGGCTTATAAGATTTTCCAAATTCAAATAAGCCCATCATAAGCAGACTAAATAAGCCAATCCAAACACCCCATTATATAACTTATGTTACATTGTTTAAGCCTTTTGGCATCATAAAGTGAAAATGCAGAAAGAAATAATTAAGGGGTGTTTGGATTAGCTTATTTAGTCAGCTATGATGAGCTTATTTGAATCTGGAAAACCTTATAATCCGACTTACATTCTATCTAATGAGCTCGATAACTTCAGCTTATGGCTTAATGCCATAAGCTCATCTTGATAAGCTCATAAGGCAGAATATAAGTGGGCTTATAAGATTTTCCAAATTCAAATAAGCCCATCATAAGCTGACTAATTAAGCTAATCCAAACACCCCATTAGCTATAAATATATAAAAGAAACAATCAAATAAAACTGACCTAACAACGCTGGTTGAACCGGGAAAGGAGTTATCAGACCAATGAAAACCCGGTTCAAGGAAGGAAGTTCGCCGCCAGGAACCGGAAAGTGATCGATCAAACTGAAATCAAAGAAATTATTATTATTTTCTTCCATCGGAATTCAAATAGATTCCGATTGAAAATTAAGCCTAGAATAAAATATTTCAATCGCGTTGAAAACACGTGAATAGAGTTTTTTTTTTTTATAAAAAATTATTGGGTGGAAAATTTGGAAAATGGGGAGGAGGAAAGAAGATTTGTATGTGTGACTGGGTGGCGCTTGTTTACTTACACGTATACTTTTACTACTGTATCTTTTGTTTTCTATTTTTCTCCTTTTACTAACTTCTTTTTCGTTTAAGTCCTTCATTGTATCTATATCTTAAAAGCGTCATTTTTTTAATCGCAAACTTTTCAACTTTTCGATTTAGCGAAAATAGTCTACGAGGTTCAAATGCTACAAAAATAAGTCTGCGATCATTAATTGCTATCTATAGCAATCGGCAAAATAGTCACCAGGTGTAGCGGCGTTCGAGGTAAGTCCGTAGAACTAATTAGAACTAACTATAAAGAACGCAGCAAAATTAGTCCCTAAGGTTTAAGTGTCGCTACAAAGTAAGTCCTTTGAATCCAATCCATTGCGTCGCTACGGGTTTCACACTCGTATATACTATAGAAGCAAGACATAAGTTTTGCAACATTAATTGCTAACTTTCATGAGTTGGCAAAAATAACCCCTAAGGTTTGGTGGTTGTTCTAAAGTAAGTCTGTAGCATTAATTGTTATCTATAGCAATTTGGCAAAATAGTCCCTAAGGTTTAAGTGTCCTTGCAGTAAGTCTTTGTAGCCACGAAAAATAGTCCTACGGTTTGAATTGTCTTTGCAACGTAGGTCCTTCAGGACTAGCCAAATAAATAGACAAACAAATTTCGGTCATTCATCCATTCCAAATTCACGTCTACAAAAGAATCCCATTGCATCGCGGGTTTCACATTCTTTTTCTACTTGATAAACAAATGAAAAAGTAAAAGAATGGGTAAAAATCATGAAATAGTAACCAATCTGTTTTGTTTTAATTTAGTCACTGTAACCATTTTTTTATTATAAAATAATAATCAATTTGAAAGTGTCATATTATTATGTAATTTTTATTTTTAAATGACTAAAATAAAATACTTTTCAAACTTGGTTATTTCACAAAAAGGTGTAGATTTGCGGGAATATCTTTCCCTTTTGGAATCGTCATGTCAATTCACACAATAAATAACTCAAGAACTCTCCGGCCATAGAGCACCAACTAGAATGAGGCAGTGAGACTGACCCCAAGACTCGTATTCCATGAAAGTCTCTTCAAGATCTTCATGATTTTATGGAGGCGGATCATATCTAAAGCAAATGCCAAGGATGAGACTCAAACCGGGTCAATTGACCTGTCGAGCACGAGCTACCATATGGACGCTCAATCGGTTTTCAAAACTTGGTTATTATTTTATGACATATGGACTAATCTTGTTGGTTTTCAAAACTTGGTTATTATTTTATGACATATACCTCTTCTAACTATCGTAAGTTGGTTGCGCGTTAAGTTGGTTGGAAATGAAGCTAACCTCTTCCGATAAGTAACTTCATATACTTCAAGAACTCCTATATCAAATATCCGGCAACTTCAAATAGATATGGATCCGGAAACCAGCGCCATAAAATGAATTCGACAAATCAATGAACCATCACCTCCAGTGGTTTTGGTCCGAAGAGAGCATTCCATGGACCAAACTAGTCCAAGCCAAGATTAACATTTTTTGTCGACGCTCGAAAGTAATCGTCCCACCAAAGATCAACTCCAACGTAAACATACCGCTACCCCCATATGCTCATCACTTAAACCGAGCATGACGTAAACCATCGACCTTCTTAACTATGGAATTTTCAAGATGGTGCCTTAGTGAATTTTAGATGGTGTGTTTTATTAGTTACGTACAACCAAACAATGCATATGAATATCTTAAAATAGTAGCTTTTACACATTAACATGTTCATAAAACAATTGCGGGTTATAAACATTAACTCAACTATACCTAACCAAACAACATTTTTCCTTTTTATTCAATAAAGCTCTCTACTCAGTCTAAACTCTTCCATTGTTGTTTCATGCATTGTATTTATTATACGTACAACTTAACGATATATGAATATCTTAAAATAGTTTTTTATTTATTGTTAATAAAAAACTAGTATTGAATATCTTAAAATAGTTTTTTTAACAATTACACAATAATAGACTAGTATTGAAACTTGAATGGTTTTGTATTAATATAAAGTTTGAGTGAAAATATTGACTTAATCAAACAAATCTTAATCGAACAATCATCAAACTTTGTTAAAATAGGCAACATTTTCCTAAAGGAATATATAGTAACATTTTAAGAATTTTTAGATGAATAGTGAATTAAAAATATTTACAATTAATCCTCTTCATTATATCACAAATACATGTTTTCCTTCATTTACAAGTAACTTTCCTACTTTATAAAGTAGGTATCATTTCCTCCAGGTATAATACTCCGTAATTGCTAAAGATGTACTTGGAAATTTATTTTACAGTTCAAGGACCAAAACAACAATATGTCAAAACCAATGAGTCAATGACATAAAAAGATTTTAATCATTTATGTACACTTTATAAATAAACTTTATAGTCAACAAATGGGTAGTTGGAGGATATGGGCTATAAAATTTGAAACACACTGAATGTGGTTCTTGGGAATGTGAATATTGGTAAAATATTCCCTTAAATAACCCTAACAAACATTCAAAAGAGGCAACTTGTCACACTATTTTTAATGGAAAGATTGCATTGACAAGATGCTTTATGCACCACTCACAAAAGATCATATTGAGTGAACACAAACCAATCTTTTACATAAAGTTTTGTATAAACAAGAATCACAAAGTACATGAAAGGGTCCACAAGCAAAGTTGTATAGCATACAAACATATAAGGAATGTACAAGAAAACAAGGTTTTGGTACTTGTTGGAGTAGCACTAGACCACACACTCAGTGTTGGAATGAAGATGTGTCTCAATCCTTTTCCTGATCTCTTCAGGATTTGCTCCAACTAGCCTCCCAACTACAACACCTTCTTTTATCAACAAGAATGTTGGCATTGCCTTCACCTCATACTTGCTTGCTATATCCTACAAAAAAAATCACAAAATATAAGTTTACGCTAAAGAAAAATGACCCACATTAGGAATATGTTGCATCCCTATTTGCATCAGATTCCGAAAAGAATATGGACTTTTCACCATATAAAGAGTCGTTTTAGAAGCCTACGTTTATACAATACGACTATGAATGACGACAGTGGTATCGTCACATGCGTGGTTGCCACACTTACTTGATAAAACTATATATAACTTTAAGTAAAGGAAAAAAATCATATCAACAAAATGTCCTCTAGACAATACCAATAAAAAAGCACACTGCCACAAGGTCCACAAAATATGTTAATATGGTACAGTTATTAATGAAGACAGTATTGCTAACAATGTGTTTCTTGCTTGTATCGTTTCGTGATTTCACAAGAATCAAACAATACAAAAACCAAAGAAATACTGATACAACTTGAGAATACCGGCATGCTTCCAGGTTAAAGTAATCAATATCCACTAATACCAATTTTTCTAGTTATCAGAGCGTGTGACTATCGTCGTCGAGATTGATACTAAGGATTAGGCTGGTACCGAAATGCAACTTTCCGACATGAGAACTTTTAGTGCGATTACTTGTTTGACTATGATCATCTGTGATTAGCTTTTTATGGTTAAACAATAGAAGGACCAAAAAGAGAACCACCCTTACAAGTTACAATATGAGAAGGGCCAAAAAGAGAACCACCCTTACAACATGAGACAACTAAGTTCCATTTACATTATAACTATCAGTGAGTGCAATACAACCTACAAATGTGTTTAGTGCTTACACTATTTAACAATCAGTCAATCGTTGAATTTTCAATTTGCCGACAGTAACGCATTATTAAAAAACAATGCCAGATAGACATGTTCGGATACGGGTCCTAATCTCATTCTTCCACGTTAAAGTATTCAATATCTACAGTTAACAATTTGTCTAGTGCTCAGACTGTGTGATATATTATCATGGTCAGAGTGTGTGACTATCATGGTCAAGATTGGTACATAAGGGCTTAGGCAGGTACCAAAAGGAAACTTTCCGACATGAGAACATTTAGAGTGGTTACTTGTTTGACTATGATCATTTGTGATTAGCTTTTTGGCTAAAAGCAGAAGAGCCAAAAGAGAACCACCTTACAACATGAGCTACTAAGTTCCATTCACAGTGGAGTAACTATCGACCTACAAATGTGTCTAGTGCTTACACCATTTGGCACTCATTGACTTTTTAGTTTTTGGGACAGTTACGCATTACCAAGAAATAATGCCAGATAGGCATGTTCGGATACGAGTGCTAATTTCATTCTAACAAGATATAAACTTTTTGGTGGACATTTTATAAAATGTTTATAACTAGCGGCAGAGTATATCCGAGTTAAAACTCAAGAACATGTTGAAAGTTTTTTGAGTTTTATGACCTCTAGAATCAATAGGTTATACGTATATACAACACATATGATATAAGCTGATAAGATTACCTTCAAATCATCAACATCAACTGTAAGAAAGGTTATGTCTTGGAAATCTGAGGCCAACTCTTCGAAAACGGGGTTCATGGCCAATGATGGGATGCACCATGAAGCACAAAATGTGCCACAATCTATGAACACAAACCCAAAAGTGTAAAGATATCAATCAAAATAAATAACATAAAGAGGCCAACAAAATTTAAACATCACATAGAATCATTCTTTGTTTAGTCGAACGCTAAACTGGCTGCTAGTTGAATATCAATTCCAAACTGGAGTTTACAGTATGACGAAATAAGTTATTGGTTATTGCATGTCTTTCTTCTAACTACTTATAAGTGACCAACAGCCGTAATAAAATATTCAAAGTTAGTAGTTCAAGCAGCGACAATCAGCACACAATATCATCATCAATGTAAAATGAGCCAGAATTTGATCAGTCATTGACAACAACATTGAGGTTCTACAGAAATCGCAAACGAAAAATACCATCTCAAATTCAAATAGAGCGCTCTAAATAGTACATTCAGCATTTTAACCAAAAATTATTTGTTTTACTACTTTCAGTTGACATAATATAAACCAACAAAATCCTAAATCACATAGACACTTTAACAGTACAAAGATCAGTCCTTTTTTAAGCACAAAACAATCTTTTTAAGGTAAAAACTGTCCATATGACCAAAAAAAACTGCCAAGGTGAAGGTATACAAAAACCCTATATGGAAAAAAAAAAAAAAAAAAACACTTTTAACAATATTCACACTAACTTTTAATAAGAGCAGAAACTAAAATTTTCAATGAAAAAGAGTGCATATGAAAAAAGAAGACTTACAGGGGTTCCATTAGATTTTGATTGTTCAAGATATGAATCCCATGATTGAGTTGAAATAACATTCACAACTGTTGGTTTTGGTGTTCCTTGATCACCTTCCATTTTCTTTGTTCTATGATTGCAATGATTTAATAGTATTTATGAAATTAATTAGCTTATAACAGTACTAAAGATAGTTTAGATATACATAAATTGGGACCCATTTTAATAAAATCTTGTTGAAGGTTTGTCACTAGGAATCTCTGGATTTTGCACCAATCCATTTTCTTGGATACTTTGCTTAGGTACCAAGTTTTTAACTTCTAGTTAGATATTCCGAAAAGGAATAATATATCGAGGCCACCCAAATTTTAAGTTTTTCGCATATAAGCCCGCTCGTTTTATGAAAATAATTTATAAGCTACTAAATAATGTATTTATTTTCGTTTAAACCAATTTATGTCAAATTTAATCAGGATAATTATCAAACAAAGAAGAATGAACCTAACATTAACGTATTAAACTAATAATGAATAAAAAGTCATCATGAAATTTCAATTTTATCATTCTAAAATGCTTTCAATAATATAAATTCATACTTAAAATAATGGTTTAACCTAGATTTCATATCAAACTTTTCATTCAAGTTGATTGTATAAGTTAGAGTTAGTTTGTTGTTTAATTTATAGTTTTCGGACATAAATTTTCCGAATTAGTATAAACGAAACAAACATATAGTTTGATTATTTATAATTTTATTTCAATAAATGGGTAAGATATATGTTAAAAGTTGAAACTTGGCTACTTATATACATTATCCCTTACAAAAACTTTACATAATAAAACACTAACATATGCTCATTTTCGTTTTGTTTCAAAATAATTGTCTACCAATAAAAAATACACAACTTTAAAAATAATATAATCATTAATAATTTTTAAAGTTTACTTTTAACTAACCAATTAACATTTTTTATAAAAATCGTAATAATAACTTCAAGTAAGGATAATATGATAAATTTGATCCGATTTCATATTTATTTTCAATAATGCATAACTAATTTAGGACAAATCAAAAATCAAAGATAGGCAATTAACTTGAGAGTAAAGATATCACTATCTAACTCTGTAACCTTTACCAGAAAGAAATAGACTAGTTGATTGTCGACTTAACATTATTTTTCAGCACCCTGTTTTATCATAAATCAACTTTTGTTGATTGGATTTTGTTGACTAAAGGTTATGTCATTGTCTCAAGTCTTTCTCATCAAGTTTATCACACCTAAGATAAGCATGACTCAAATTACCACGATCAGTGGTGACTGAAAAGAATCAACTAAAAGAATCGCTTTTGAGCCCAAATATTTGGGCGCCCGATTTTTAACGATCTTATGTAAGTAGCCATCCACATCTTCGTTGGACATCATCTTTAGGTCTCAATTTCTAAAGCCCCGATTATAAAATTGCTAGAAGTATTATTAGGGATTGTTTGCTTGGTTTTGTTAGTTTTAGGTCGATCAACTCGAGAGACTAAACCATTATTTGAGTTTTTAAAAAAAATAGTAGGCACGAATATTAATGAATTAAGCTCATTTAGTGCTGCAAATTTTAATGATTTTTAGTCATCACTTTAAACAATGTTATTATATGTTTCAAAAATTGCTTATTAATAGTGTTTATTGAATGAAAATGAATAAACAATTTTAATGAAAAACATGAACATCAATGTTCATTCATTTAAGTGTTCATATGTTACGCCCCAAAATGACTTAATAAAAATTTCAAATTATATGAATTTTAACCTTTACGAACAAACTAACATTTCTATAAAATATGCAATGGTAAAATCAACACACAAGACCTTAAAAACATTCATAGAAATAACTTATAACACCCAAAACTAAAATCTCGAAGCACGGAAATATTGACATACATTGTATTAAGAAAGAGCAATACGTCGTATTGATTCTTTTGAATACGCCGTATATGATTATAATTCCATACGCCGTATACATAGAGTCGTATACGCCATATTACTTTATACTCCGTATTTAATCACGTCTAATCCTTAACCCGATACGCCGTACTTCCTAGATAGAATAAGCCATATAAGCTATATCAATCGATATGCCGTATCCAAGCTATGGATACGTCGTATCGATGTAACAGATACACCAGTGCACAGTAAATACCGCAGAACTGCAGAAACATTATTTACAAATACAAAACTGAATTTAACTAAACTTAAAAACAAATACCTACATTAGAGCATGATAAGGATTTAAAGCATACACTTTTAAGGGGTCATTTAAGCCCTTAATTGACCACTTTTATATCCCTTACTGCTTAATTGCGTTCCTTTTCACTTTTTAGGTCTCTTGGAAGCAAAATGCTGGAATGATGCGATTTGGACGAAAAGGGTGAAAACATAAAGAAAACGGCAAAGTCATGATCGCCACTCAAGTCGCTCAAACCGAACTCCGACGGCCGTAAACAACAAAGGCGGCTCCGCCCCTCTACTGATTTGATAAAACATGCACCGACGGCTCGGTGAAATTTTTGCTCATAACACCGACGGCGTCGAGCTTTAAGAAGGCGTCGCTAAGACTTTTCATCTTAGACACCGGATCCGTAATCCGACGACGTCCCATATGAAGCTCGCGGCGCCACAACTCAAGGTGACGCCGTCCCATCGATAACTTGGCCAAGACGAAAACCCTAATGATGGCGATCTGACAGCGTCCCACCTATAAGGCGACGCCATCGCAAGTGTAAATCTATATATAGAATTCGATGTTTCGGCATTTAAGGAGGTAGACTTTTGGAGTAAAAACCTTAAACATTTGTAGTCTGACTTGGACAGTATCTTAAGGTCCCAAACCCTATTTTACACATCAAGATAAGTGTTTTAATCCAATAGTATCATTATGTCTTTCATTGATTGTGTGTATGCTTGCTTGTTTAACATGTCTAGCTAAATTTCTTGTGTGTTTGCTTAGATCTATGAAACCTAGTTGTTGATTATTGTTAGGTTGTCTCTTATCTTAATTGTAATTGTATTAGGAGTGCAACTAGGCTATCGTTGTGTTTAAATGCTTGAGTAATCTTTGTGAAAATTAGTTTATGAATCACTTAGCGGATTTCGTAGTCTAAACATCCAAAGATAACCTTAAAGTTAGTTTATGGATGACTTAGTGGATTTCGTATGCAATAACCTAAAGGTAATCTCAAAGAGTTAGGGCATAGCACACCCTACGACCTTAGAAAACACAACGCGTTAAGAATAAGGACATGACAATTCAACCAACAATAAAAGATAACTAGGGAGTAATAGTATCTAGGTAAACACATTTTTAATCATCATACGAGCACACATCAAATAGACATAGCTACCCGTAGCAATCGGTAGAAAATACCACCCCCAAACCAATTGCCCCGAGATTTTACCTTTAGCTTTCTAAAAAACATATAAAAGATAAAAAAAAGAATCAGCCTCAACCTCAACCTTAGCGTAATACACTTCTTGCTAGCATTTCTATTCCCCTAGATAACGATATCAATCCCCGAGGCTTACCCAATACTACACTACAACGATTAGGTTCACTGCCTAGGGTGTTGAAAAACTTGCTCGACGAAGAAAGTTCCTTTGACCCCGAACGCGCTTTATGCAGCGCATCAAGTTTTGGCGCCACCACGGGGAATAGAATAGCTAGTTAGATTTTTATCTCATCTAGGTTCCCTTGTTTGATTCCTATCAAGTAAGATTTTTTCTCATTTTTAGCTTCCTTGTAGTCTATCCCCCTTCTTCGTGAATTTGTTCGTAATCCCGTCACTTTTCATCATGGAATGTGATAACCCACCAAACAATTACCCACCACTCGATCCAACTTTTGCCAACCAACTTCGAGCTCGTATTGTCAGTGAAATTGGAGAACTTCGAATCTAGCTACAAGACTCACTAATAAAGAAAAGCGCTACGTGGGAGGCAACCCATGCTTAATTGTTTGCTTGTTTTTGTGTCATATATCTTTTTCATTGTTGTTTATTCTCATGTTTGATTTTGTGAAAATGATTTATTTTGTCTTTAACCTCGTCTTAATTACATATAAAGGTATTTTACAAAAAGATAAGTGTAGGGAAGATTACATACGTTTTTAAAAGAACGTGAACATGAGAATTACAATTAGTGAAATTGATATATATGTGTGTTTATTAGAGTCAAATTCTTGTATCGAGTCATAATGGATGTTTTGCGTGAATTTTTCAAATTTTAAAGGTGTAATTTTCCATAATTGTTCCGAAAAACGCAGCAGCACCGGTTTACGTCATGACAACCGACGGCGTCAGATTAAAACCGACGGCGTCGGTGGTAAAACAACTTATACAATTTTTTCATTTTACGTGCTACTTATAAATTTTGGAAATTCTCGTGTCTTAATTTTCCGAAAATCGCAAACATCCATTCCACAAGCATTATATCCTAGTGTAGTTATGTCATATATAGTTTTACCGCCGATTTTACGTGAAGGTTTTGTCATTTTCTTAAAGTGTGCGGGTTATATTTGGCAAGAAGAAACTCAACATTGGATGGAGCTTATCACGTGCACATTCTTCTTGGAAAAGAATTTAACCACAACTTCACACGGATCCTACCGAGCTAATCGGGGAGTACTAGTTTCTTTCGTTTAATTACCTTCCTTTATCATAACTTTGATACTTTTGGGGAACACTGGGACAATGTTCGGTTTAAGTGTAGAGAGGAGAATAAGCAGGAACTTAGAAACTATTCTTATCCTTGATCATTTGTCTTGGTCATTTGTGCAATAAACTATGAGAAATATTCGTTAGGGCAATTTTAGCACCAAATTTAAAAAATTATGACATGTCTGAAGGGACTTTATTCTTAATAAAGCGTCTCATGGATAAGAGTTATATGACTAGCACAAAAAACCGTTTACCACTCAAATTCCACCCAAAATGTGAGGTTCGCCCTAGATCTTTAGGAATAAAGCATTCACCTTTAATGCTTAGAGTGTCTGCCGTAGTATAATAGATTCTAGAACTTGTTTTGTAATGCATTCCAAGATCGCTAGTGAGACTACACTTGTGTAGTTAGGAATAACTAAATGATAAGAGGCATTAGGATAACCCTTGTTTGAAACACAGTATTATAATTACTTCTTCCACATCGATCGAGTAATTACCCACACCCTGCGATGTACTCATCTTTAGTACATGATACCCTAGTTAACCCTCATAGCCTATCCTTTTCGCGGTTCTCGTGATGTTTCAGTTTTCCGGAATATCAATGAAGAGCATTGTTTACAATCCACCCCAAATGTACACCCAAATCGCCTTAGCCTACCTTGTATGCACTCATATTTAGTGCATTATTGTTATCATTACTAAACCCTTAGTTCAATTATCTATTTACTTGCATGGTTGCTAAGTCGAGTCATATCTTTTGTACACAGTTTTGGGATGATTGGGACTCATGGGAAAAAGTAATATTTTATGGAGTAACGGGATGTAACGTTAAATTCAAATTCCTTTGTCTACATAATTAAATACTCCAAGTGTTTTGATCTTTTCGTCGGGTCAAATTAGTATTAGAGTAATAAAAAACTCAAGTGTAGGGATGTGTTGGGAATAATACTAAAGATTACCATCGATAGTCTTGTGGTTAACTGCTGCGATGTTTACACTAGCGGTGGAAAATCATTACTGTCGGTACAAATATTACCAACGCTATTAGATAATTGTTAAGTAGCGTGTATTGATAAGTATAGAAAAGATCTTGTGTATATTCTATATTGTAGCTTTATACTTATCTTGTAAAGGACTCCTTGTACTATAAAAGGAGGTCCTAGGTCATTGTCTTAGGTACTGAATTACATATGTATTATTCATATTAGCTTCAAGGTGTAACCCTAGTGATAAGCAAGATCACTCATATTATTTCTTAATAATATTGGAGCTTTGTGTTTATTGTTCTTGTTTACTTACATCTGTCTTCTAAGTATTACTAAGTATATTCCGCGTGCTTAATAATATAACTCAAAATATCACTAACACAAGGTGTGTGTTTAGATCCATCAAGTGGTATCGGGCGAAGGTTACGATATTTTGATTTAGAAGACCCAGGAATAAGCTTAACCTACTCACTCAATTCAATGGAGATGAAAAAAACCATTGACTCTTCTACACCAAGGCTACCTAAGCTCAAGCTTAATGAGTTTGAGATGTGGAGGATTCTGATTGAGCAATACTTTCTCATTCAAGACTATGCTCTATGGGAGATCATCTTAATTGGTGATTCTTTCAAGCCCTGACTAGTACTCGAGAAAGTTGGAGACACAAATGTTGTAACAGTTTACGTGCTCGAGACCAATATTGAAAAGCAATCAAGAAGAATGATCTAAAGGCTAGAAGTTTGTTCTTGATGACTCTCCCTGAGACCGATCATAGCATTCAAACAAGTTCAAGACAGCTAAAGAACTTTTGAAGAGATTTGCTCGGTGTTTGGTGGTAATGATGCTACAAAGAAGACACGAAGACATTGTTGAAGCAAAGTTATGAAAACTTCTGCGCTTCAAGCAATGACTCACTTGATAGCATCTTCACCAAACTCGAAGATTGTTAAACAATGTTGTGTTTGGCATTGAGGTAGAAAAGGAAGACCTCAATTTGAAGTTTCTAAGAAGTTTGCTTTCGAGTTTCAAACTAATGTTACGATCGGGAAATCAAAGCGGATATTGAAACAATAAAGCTCAATGATCTTTACAACAACTTTAAACTCATTGAACAAAGACCAAGAAGGTGGAAACTTGGTATAAGCTCAAGCGACTTGGCTTTGATGTCAACCTCATTGAAAGTGATGATTCGAAGATGACGGTGATGATGATATTGCCAACTTCTTTGGTTCTACAGTTCCATCGGTAATGTTAGCATTACCACCGCAGTTCAAAGAAGAAGATTGCTAGTAATGGAGATCCTACCTTTTATGCTTTTATCTCCACTCAAGTTAATGGCTCTATATTAACTCATGAAGACATAGAGCAAATTGATGAAGATGACTTGGAGGAGATAGATATAAAATGGCAAATAGCTCTTCAGCATGAGGGCTAGAAAATTCTATAAGAAGGCGGCAAGCCTATTCACATCAATGGTGGTGAAACCGGGCTTTGATAAGAAGAAAGTGGAGTGTTTTAAGCGCCACAAGTTGGGACACTTTGCTAGAGAATGTAGAAGACCAAAGACCAAAGACAACATGTCTACTTGGTACAAGCAAAGAAGGAACCAACTATGGAAGAACCAAAGGCAATGTTGGAAATTGATGGTGTAAGCTATGATTGGAGTTTCATGGTCGATGAACAAGAGGAAGAACCTTGATCTTGCTCTTGTTTCTCCGAATTGCTCTCATGGCTTTCTCGACTCGAGGTACAAAACTTTGAAAGTTGTTCTAAAACATGTAGGGCTGCTAGAGAAGTTGAAAGGCTTAATGATCTATATTCTAATGAAAGAACAGAGTTGTTTGCTGCTAATTATGCGGTGTCAAATCTTAGGAGAGCTATAGCTGTATTATAAAAATAACTTGAGCACTATAGAGAAAATGAGTCAAAATATAATGATGATATGATTCTTCTTAGAAGAGAGATAGATCATAAGACAGCTGTGAATGAGGCATACCAAGAAGAACTTGAGAAACTTAAAAAGAAAAATGAAAATGTCAACTTAACTTTAGACACATGTTATCATCAGTTTAAGTCAATTGATAAAATTTGGAATGCTCAAATGCATAGTAAAGTCAAGTCTGGTATGGGTTATAATACAGTGCCTCCACTACTAAGAGGTGTTCCATCACCTCCAGGTATAGATTTAGCTCATACAGGCTTAGAAGATTTTCAAGTTCTTGAACGTGAATATGGTCCTTTAAAATACACATTTGTGAAAAATGAGGAACTGGTTAAGCATGAAACTGATGTTTTTGAGAGTGCTAGTGACTCATCACATTGTAGATGAGAATGTTAAAAAGAATGTAGAGGCTTATATCCCAAAAGTTGTTATCTTTGTTACGAGAGGAACCTAGGAGACAAGCTAATAAACCTAGACCAAGCTGTAAGTATCTTTGAGATGTATAGGAACAAGTCACCACCCTTTGTTTCAAAATAATTGTCTCCAAAAAAATACACAACTTTAAAAATAATATAATCATTAATAATTTTAAAGTTTACTTTTAACTAACCAATTAACATTTTTATAAAAATCGTAATAATAACTTCAAGTAAGGATAATATGATAAATTTGATCCGATTTCATATTTATTTTCAATAATGCATAACTAATTTAGGACAAATCAAAAATCAAAGATAGGCAATTAACTTGAGAGTAAAGATATCACTATCTAACTCTGTAACCTTTACCAGAAAGAAATAGACTAGTTGATTGTCGACTTAACATTATTTTTCAGCACCCTGTTTTATCATAAATCAACTTTTTGTTGATTGGATTTTGTTGACTAAAGGTTATGTCATTGTCTCAAGTCTTTCTCATCAAGTTTATCACACCTAAGATAAGCATGACTCAAATTACCACGATCAGTGGTGACTCAAAGGTAAATCAACTAAAGCAATCGCTTTAGGCCCCCAAATATTTAAGGCCCCCGATTTTTTAACGCATCTTATGTAAGTAGCCAGTCACATCTTTCGTTGGACATCATCTTTAGGTCTCAATTTCTAAAGCCCCCGATTATAAAATTGCTAGAAGTATTATTAGGGATTGTTTGCTTGGTTTTTGTTAGTTTTTAGGTCGATCAACTCTGAGAGACTAAACCATTATTTGAGTTTTTTTAAAAAAAATAGTAGGCACGAATATTAATGAATTAAGCTCATTTAGTCTTTGCAAATTTTAATGATTTTAGTCATCACTTTAAACAATGTTATTATATGTTTCAAAAATTGCTTATTAATAGTGTTTATTGAATGAAAATGAATAAACAATTTTTAATGAAAAAACATGAACATCAATGTTCATTCATTTAAGTGTTCATATGTTACGCCCCAAAAATGACTTAATAAAAAATTTCGAAATTATATGAATTTTAACCTTTACGAACAAACTAACATTTCTATAAAATATGCAATGGTAAAATCAACACACAAGACCTTAAAACATTCATAGAAATAACTTATAACACCCAAAACTAAAATCTCGAAACGGAAATATTGACATACATTGTATTAAGAAAGAGCAATACGTCAGATTAATTTTTGAATACGCCGTATATGATTATAATTCCATACGCCGTATACATAGAGTCGTATCGCCATATTACTTTATACTCAGATTTAATCACGCCTAATCCTTAACCCGACACGCCGTACTTCCTAGATAGAATAAGCCATATAAGCTATATCAATCGATATGCAATATCCAAGCTATGGATACGTCGTATCGATGTAACAGACACACCGATTACAGCGTAAATACCGCAGAAGCGCAGAAACATTATTTACAAATACAAACCTGAATTTAACTAAACTTAAAAACAAATACCTACATTAGAGCATGATAAGGATTTAAAGCATACACTTTTGCGGGTCATTTAAGCCTTAATTGACCACTTTTATATCCCTTATCGCTTAATTGCGTTCCTTTTCACTTTTAGGTCTCTTGGAAGCAAAATCTTTGGAATGATGCGATTTGGACTAAAAGGAGTGAAAACATAAAGAAAACGGCAAAGTCATGATCGAAGCCACTCAAGTCCGCTTCAAACCGAACTGACGGCGTCCACAAACAAAGCGGGCGCAGTCCCTCTACTGATTTGATAAAACATGCACCGGACGGCTCGGTGAAATTTTTGCTCATAACACCGACGGCGTCAGGCTTTAAGTTAAGGCGTCGCTAAGACTTTTCATCTTAGACGCCCGGATCCGTAATCCGACGACGTCCCATATGAAGCCCGACGGCGTCACAACTCAAGGTGGCGCCGTCCCATCGATAACTTCGCCAAGCGAAAACCCTAATGATGGCGTCGACGGCGTCCACCTATAAGGCGACGCCATCGCAAGTGTAAATCTATATATAGAATTCGATGTTTCGGCATTTAGGAGGTAGACTTTTGAGTAAAACCTTAAACATTTGTAGTCGACTTGGACATGATCTTAAGGTCCCAAACCCTATTTTACACATCAAGATAAGTGTTTTAATCCAATAGTATCATTATGTCTTTCATTGATTGTGTGTATGCTTGCTTGTTTAACATGTCTAGCTAAATTTCTTGTGTGTTTGCTTAGATCTATGAAACCTAGTTGTTGATTATTGTTAGGTTGTCTCTTATCTTAATTGTAATTGTATTAGAGTGCAACTAGGCTATCGTTGTGTTTAAATGCTTGAGTAATCTTTGTGAAAATTAGTTTATGAATCACTTAGCGGATTCGTAGTCTAAACATCCAAAGATAACCTTAAAGTTAGTTTATGGATGACTTAGTGGATTTCGTATGCAATAACCTAAAGGTAATCTCAAAGAGTTAGGGCATAGCACACCCTACGACCTTAGAAAACACAACGCGTTAAGAATAAGGACATGACAATTCAACCAACAATAAAGATAACTAGGGAGTAATAGTATCTAGGTAAACACATTTTTAATCATCATACGAGCACATCAAATAGACATAGCTACCGTAGCAATCGGTAGAAAATACCACCCCAAACCAATTGCCCCAGAGATTTTACCTTAGCTTTCTAAAAACATATAAAAGATAAAAAGAATCACCTCAACCTCAACCTTAGCGTAATACACTTGCTAGCATTTCTATTCCCTAGATAACGATATCAATCCCGAGGCTTACCCAATACTACACTACAACGATTAGGTTCATCGCCTAGGGTGTTGAAAAACTTGCTCGACGAAAAGAAAGTTCCTTTGACCCCGAACGCGCTTTGTACGCGCATCAAGTTTTTGGCGCCACTGCCGGGGAATAGAATAGCTAGTTAGATTTTTATCTCATCTAGGTTCCCTTGTTTGATTCCTATCAAGTAAGATTTTTTCTCATTTTTAGCTTCCTTGTAGTCTATCCCCCTTCTTCGTGAATTTGTTCGTAATCCCGTCACTTTTCATCATGGAATGTGATAACCCACCAAACAATTACCCACCACTCGATCCAACTTTTGCCAACCAACTTCGAGCTCGTATTGTCGGTGAAATGGAGAACTTCAATCTAGCTACAAGACTCACTAATAAAGAAAAGCGCTACGTGGGAGGCAACCCATGCTTAATTGTTTGCTTGTTTTGTGTCATATATCTTTTCATTGTTGTTTATTCTCATGTTTGATTTTGTGAAAATGATTTATTTTGTCTTTAACCTCGCCTTAATTACATATAAAGGTATTTTACAAAAGATAAGTGTAGGAAGATTACATACGTTTTTAAAAGAACGTGAACATGAGAATTACAATTAGTGAAATTGATATATATGTGTGTTTATTAGAGTCAAATTCTTGTATCGAGTCATAATGGATGTTTTGCAGAATTTTTCAAATTTTAAAGGTGTAATTTTCCATAATTGTTCCGAAACAGCAGACCGGTTTACGTTATGACAACTGACGGCGTCAGATTAAAACGACGACGTCGGTCAAGCGAAACAACTTATACAATTTTTTCATTTTCGTGCTACTTATAAATTTTTGGAAATTCTCGGTCTTAATTTTCCAGAAAATCTGCAAACATCCATTCCACAAGCATTATATCCTAGTGTAGTTATGTCATATATAGTTTTACCGCCGATTTTACGTGAAGGTTTTGTCTGTTTTCTTAAAGTGTGCAGGTTATATTTGGCAAGAAGAAGAAACTCAACATTGGATGGAGCTTATCACGTGCACATTCTTCTTGGAAAAGAATTTAACCACAACTTCACACGGATCCTACCGAGCTAATCAGGGGAGTACTAGTTTCTTTCTCGTTTAATTACCTTCCTTTATCATAACTTTGATACTTTTGGGGAACACTGGGGACAATGTTCAGTTTAAGTGTAGAGAGGGAGAATAAAACGGGAACTTAGAAACTATTCTTATCCTTGATCATTTGTCTTGGTCATTTGTGCAATAAACTATGAGAAATATTCGTTAGGGCAATTTTAGCACCAAATTTAAAAAAATTATGACATGTACGAGCGGGACTTTATTCTTAATAAAGCGTCTCATGGATAAGAGTTATATGACTAGCACAAAAAAAACCGTTTACCACTCAAATTCCACCCAAAAATGTGAGGTTCGCCCCTAGATCTTTAGGAATAAAGCATTCACCTTTAATGCTTAGAGAGTGTACCGGTAGTATAATAGATTCTAGAACTTGTTTTGTAATGCATTCCAAGATCGCTAGTGAGACTACACTTGTGTAGTTAGGAATAACTAAATGATAAGAGGCATTAGGATAACCCTTGTTTGAAACACAGTATTATAATTACTTCTTCCACATCTACGAGTAATTACCCCACACCCTGCGATGTACTCATCTTTAGTACATGATACCCTAGTTAACCCTCATAGCCTATCCTTTTCGCGGTTCTCGTGATGTTTCAGATTTTCGAATATCAATGAAGAGCATTGTTTACAATCCACCCCAAATGTACACCCAAATCGCCTTAGTTTACCTTGTATGCACTCATATTTAGTGCATTATTGTTATCATTACTAAACCCTTAGTTCAATTATCTATTTACTTGCATGGTTGCTAAGTCGAGTCATATCTTTGTACACGTTTTGGGATGATTGGGACTCATGGGAAAAAGTAATATTAGTGATAAGCAAGATCACTCGTATTATTTCTTAATAATATTGGAGCTTTGTGTTTATTGTTCTTGTTTACTTACATCTGTCTTCTAAGTATTACTGAGTATATTCCGCGTGCTTAGTAATATAATTCAAAATATCACTAACACAAGGTGTGTGTTTAGACCCATCAAGTGGTATCAGAGCAAAGGTTATGATATTTTGATTTAGAAGACCCAAGGAATAAGCTTAACCTACTCACTCAATTCAATGGAGATGGAAAACAACCAGTCCAACTCTTCTACACCAAGGCTACCTAAGCTCAAACTTAATGAGTTTGAGATGTGGAGGATTCTGATTGAGCAATACTTTCTCATTCAAGACTATGCTCTATGGGAGATCATCTTAATTGGTGATTCTTTCAAGCACGTGACTAGTACTCGAAGGTTGGAGACACACATGTTGTGACAGTTTACGTGCCGAGACCAATATTGAAAAAAGCGAAGAAGAATGATCTAAAGGCTAGAAGTTTGTTGATGATGACTCTCCCTAGAGACCGGATCATAGCATTCGCAAGTTCAAGACAACTAAAGAACTTTTGAAGAGATTTGCTCGGTGTTTGGTGGTAATGATGCTACAAAGAAGACACAAAAGACATTGTTGAAGCAAAGTTATGAAAACTTCTACGCTTCAAGCAATGATTCACTGATAGCATCTTCACCAAACTCCGAAGATTGTTACACAACCGATCGTGTTTGGCATTGAGGTAGAAAAGGAAGACCTCAATTTGAAGTTTCTAAGAAGTTTGCCTTGAGTTTCAAACTAATGTTACGATGCGGGAAAACAAAGCGGATATTGAAACAATGAAGCTCAATGATCTTTACAACAACTTTAAACTCATTGAACAAAGGCGAAGAAGGTGGAAACTTGGTACAAGCTCAAGCGACTTGGCTTTGATGTCAACCTCTGTTGATAGTGATGATTCGAAGATGGCGGTGATGATGATATTGCCGCTCTTTGGTTCTGCAGTTTCCATCGGTAATGTTAGTGTTACCACTGCAGTTCAAAGAAGAAGATTGCTAGTATTGGAGATCCTACCTTTTATGCTTTTATCTCCACTCAAGTTAATGGCTCTATATTAACTCATGAAGACATAGAGCAAATTGATGAAGATGACTTGGAGGAGATGGACATAAAATGGCAAATAGCTCTTCTTAGCATGAGGGCTAGGAAATTCTACAAGAAGGCCGGCAAGCCTATTCACATCAATGGTGGTGGCTGAGGCTTTGATAAGAAGAAAGTGGAGTGTTTTAAGCGCCACAAGTTGGGACACTTTGCTAGAGAATGTAGAAGACCAAAGACCAAGGACAACAGGTCTACTTGGTACAAGCAAAGAAGGAACCAACTGTGGAAGAACCAAAGGCAATGTTGGCAATTGATGGTGTGAGCTATGATTGGAGTTTCATGGTCGATGAACAAGAGGAAGAACCTTGAGATCTTGCTCTTGTTTCTCTTGAATTTGCTCTCATGGCTTTCTCGACTACGAGGTACAAAACTTTGAAAGTTGTTCTAAAACATGTAGGGCTGCTAGAGAAGTTGAAAGGCTTAATGAATCTTATGATAGTCAAAGAACGAGTTGTTCTTTGCTAATTATCTTTGTGTCAAATCTTAGGAGAGTTATAGCTGTATTAGAAAAACAACTAGAGCACTATAGAAAATGAGTCAAAATATAATGATGATATGATTATTCTTTGAAGAGATAGATCATAAGACAGTTTGTGAATGAGGCATACCAAGAAGAGCTTGAAAAACTTAAAAGAAAAATGAAAATGTCAACTTAACTTTAGACACATGTTATCATCGGTCTAAGTCAATTGATAAAATTTGGAATGCTCAAATACATAGTAAAGTTAAGTCGGTATGGGTTATAATCTGATTGCCTCCACCACTAAGAGGTGTTCCATCACCTCGGTATAGATTTAGCTCATACAGGCTTAGAAGATTTTCGGGACCTTGAGCGTGAATATGGTCCTTTAAAAGAAACATTTGTGAAAAATGAGGCGGTTAAGCATGAAAGCGATGTTTTGAGAGTGCTAGTGACTCATCATTGTAGATGAGAATGTTAAAAAGAATGTAGAGGCTTCTATCCCAAAAGTTGTTAATCTCATTACAGAGGAACCTAGGAGACAAGCTAATAAACCTAGACCAAGCTGTAAAGTATCTTTGAGATGTATAGGAACAAGTCACCAGCTTCTAGGGGTAACCAGAGGAGTTGGAATCATGTTAAATCTCAACAACTAGGTAGTGATTTTGTGATGTACAACAAAGCATGTTATATCTGTGGTAGCTTTTATCATTTACATGCTAACTGTGACTATCATTTTGGGAGAAGGGAAGTCCATGGGAATAAAAGGGTGGAGTCTAACAAGTTTCAAAACAACAATTTGCACCCTAATCAACACAACAAAATGATCCCAAGAGCAGTTCAACTAAGAAGTGGACTTAAAACTTTTGCCACTGCAAAAACTGTTAACACTGCTCACCCTAAGTCACCTGTTACAAGTGCAAAGTCCAAAACAACTTTTGCAAAATCTGCACAAACAGGGAAAAGGACTTTTCAAAATAAAAAGGTTCATTATAACCAACAGTGGGTACCTAAAACCAAACCAGCAGTTTCCACTGCTCATTCAAAAGTTTCCACTGCAAGGGTTGTAAACAAGAAAAGGGGGGACATGGGCAATGTTGTGAAGGCCTCAGCACGTTGGGAATGGAAACCTAAAGGAACTACCTCTACAACCAATCCCAATGGTGTATCAATGACCTTTGATAGATTTAACTATATTGATACACGAGGCAGATCCAAGTCAATCATGGCTTGGGTCCCCAAAAGAAACTAACTCTTTACTTTTATGTGCGGGAACATCCAAGGACAAAAGATCGGATCAAGGCTACGGATAGTGGATGTTCAAGGCACATGGTGGCAACAAGTCCTATCTCTCATATTTTGAACATTATGATGGACGGTATATGTCGACTTTGGAGGAGGAGTTAATGGAAAAGTTCTTTGGTAAAGGAGTAATCAAAGCGGTAACTTGGACTTTGAACACTGTGTACTATGTAAAAGAGCTTAAGTATAATCTTTTAGTGTGTCACAAATGTGTGACAAGAAGAACAATGTTCTTTTACCAAAGATATGTGCTTTGTTCTCTCTAAGGATTTTAAGATGCACGATGAAAGTCGATTCTTCTTAAAATTCCTAGAAAAGGCAACCTATATAGCTTTGATATGAACAACATTGTTGCTAAAGATAATTATGCTTGCTTGCTTGCAAAGGCCACAATGGATGAATCCATGTTATGGCATAGAAGACTTGGTCATGTTAACTTCAAAACCATTAATAAGATTGTCAAAGATGGTTTGGTGAGAGGCTTACCTCAGAAAAGATTTGAAAATGATCAAACCTGTGTGGCTTGTCTTAAAGGCAAACAACACAGAGCTTCTTGCAGGTCAAAGTTGGTTAACTCTATTGCTCACCCACTTCAAATGTTACATATGGACTTGTTTGGTCCTACATCTGTGAGCAGCTTGAATCTAAAGAAATATTGTCTTGTAGTGACTGATGATTTTAGCATGTTTACATGGGTTTTCTTTCTTAGAACCAAGGATGAAACAACTGGCATCCTTAAGATCTTTATCACAGAAATTGAAAACCAATATGATATGAAAGTTAAAATCATTAGGTGTGACAATGGGACAGAATTTAAGAATAGAGTTATGGATGATTTTTGCAGAGATAAAGGTATTAAAAGAGAATTTAGTGTTGCTAGAACTCCTCAACAAAATGGTGTTGCTGAGAGGAGGAACAAGACACTTATAGATTCGGGTTGAGACTCGGGTTCAACTAGAACCATGTTGGCGATTCAAAATTGCCAATCACTTTTAGTCGGGTTATTCGGGTTGGTCGGGTTCGGGTGAAGCTATAAAATTAACACTGCATGTTATGTGCAAAATGAGGGTTTTAGTGGTCACCGAAAAACAAAGAACAAGACACCTTATGAGTTATTTAGTGGGTAGACCACCTATCCTTGACTTCATGAGACCATTTGGATGTCATGTATCTATTCTCAATACCATAGATTATCCGGGAAAGTTTGATGAAAAATCGATGAAGGGTATTTTGTTGGGTATTCCATGGTCGACAAAGCTTTTAGAGTATTCAACTTAAGAACCCAAAAGATTGAAGAGAATCGCATGTTGAGTTCTTGGAAAACAAAGTAAATCTCAAAGGAACGGTCGAGAAAGGTTGTTTGATCTTGATACTCTAACCAATACTATGAACTATGTGCCTATCTCTCTGGTACATCTACTTATGATTTTGCGAGTTCGAAGAGTTTCTTGATGATGATGAACCCAACAAAGATCAGCGAAGATCAAGATGAATTCGGTTTGCCACTTTGGGACTATGCGACGATAATGATATTTCAAGGGCTGGAGATGCTCATCCTTCTAATGATTACGGTAAGGAAGGAGATAGCAACATGAATACTAAAGATCCTAAAAGCGGTGACAATTGATTCCACTGCTAGGCGAATTTTCCACCGCAACACCGTAAGTGGAAATCACAACTCGATTCTGAGGAAGCTCAAGCCGGTGATGTTGAAATCTCAAATATGCCAAGTGAGATTGTAGTTCCTCGGACTCCCACACTTATTCATAAATCACATCCTCTTGAGAATGTGATTGGGGATGTCCATTCACTGTGAAGACTAGAAGACAAACAAAGTCGCACGATATTCATGGATTCATTAGTGAAATATATGAATCTAAGACTCATGAAGGCAAGAATGAATGTCTCTTTATGTGTTTTCTGTCACAAATGGAGCCAAAGAATGTTTACAAGGCGCTTGAAGATGAAAGTTGGGTGGAAGCAATGCAAGAAGAGTTGCTCCAATTCATACTTCAAAAGGTTTGGGTGCTTTGTGATTTGCCTTCTGGCAAGAAGGTAATAGGTACTAAATGGGTGTTCAGAAACAAGAAGGATGAAAGAGGAATTGTTATCAGAAACAAAGCTAGGCTTGTGGCTCAAGGATACACTCAAGAGGAGGGTATTGACTATGAAGAAGTGTTTGCCCTAGTTGCACGAATTGAAGCAATCAGGCTGTTCTTAGCCTATGCATCCTTTATGGGCTTTAAAGTCTATCAAATGGATGTAAAAAGTGCTTTTCTATATGGGCAGATTGATGAGGAGGTTTATGTTTCTCAACCTCCAGGCTTTGAAGACCCTGACTATCCTAATAAAGTGTATAGGGTAGTTAAAGCTTTGTATGGCTTGCATCAGGCACCAAGGAAATGGTATGAAACCTCAACTACTTATCTTCTTGATAATGGGTTTCATAGAGGCAGAGTGGATCAAACTTTGTTCATCAAGAAAGACAAGAATGATATCTTGTTAGTTCAGGTATATGTTGATGATATCATTTTTGGGTCTACAAAGACAGAGATGTGCAAAGAATTTGAGAAGCTAATGAAGGAAGAATTCAAGATGAGTTCTATGGGTGAACTCACATTCTTTTGGGACTTCAAGTACAACAAAGGCGGATGGTATTTTCATCAATCAAGATAAATATGTGGGTGAGATACTAAGGAAGTTCAAGTTCATCGATGCAAAGTCATCCGGCACACCCTGAGACAAGACTACACATCAACTCTTGAAGGAAAATAGTGGTGAAGCGGTTGATGTGCACATGTATAGGTCTATGATTGGTTCTTTGATGTATCTTACATCATCTAGACCAGATATTATGTTTGCGGTGTATGCTGTGCAAGGTTTCAAGTCACTCCCAAGTTCTCTCACTTGACTGCTTGTGAAGAAGATTTTCGAGATATCTTAAAGCATTTCCTACTCGGGATTGTGGTACTCTAGAGACTCTCCTCTAGATTTGGTTACTTACTCGAGATAGTGACTATGTTGGAGCTAGTTTGGATAGAAAATCTACAACGGTGGCTCGCCAATTTCTTGGCAACAGATTAGTGTCATGGCAGTGCAAGAAACAAACAATGGTGGCTAATTCATCAACTGAGGCAGAGTATGTGGCTGCTGCAAGTTGTTGTGCTCAAGTTCTATGGCTTCAGAATCAACTTTTGGACTATGGGTACAATTTCATGAATACCATCATTCATATTGACAATAGCAGTACCATTTGCATTATTAAGAATCCAGTTCAACACACAAAGACTAAACATATTGAAATTAGACACCATTTCATAAGAGACTGTTATGAAAAGGACTAATTCAAGTTGTCAAAATCCATCTTGATGACAACTATCTTGATTTATTAACAAAAGGACTTGATATGGGTAGATTTGATTACTTGGTAACAAGTATTGGAATGCTAAATCCATAAACTTTTGTGTCTAATGGTCTTTGGTGTTGAGTGGAAGTCTTTGGGTACTAATATTGTTGTATAAGTTTGTATATGTTTCTGTGCTTGTGTTTTTGCTTGTTCCATAACTTTTATGTAACATAGATGGGAGTTGATCTTAAAAGGTGTATAACTGAGATACACAACAAATGGTTATTGATTCACCATGTCTAATCCACATAAGAATCAACTAGTCCGAGCAAACGACTCTTGGTAAAGACTTGACAAATCCGTTTATGGTTGATAGTTTACCAAAACTATATGGTTATCAACTCACCATATTCTTTATGATTAAGAGTTGGCTAGTCCATAGCAAACGGCTCATGGTAAAGACATATCAAATCCGTTGATAGTGGTAGTTTGCTAAAAACTATGATAAAGGGCGATCAAAATTTTAAATGTTTTTCTTTACCTTGCTCTTTGAAAATCTTTGTGAAAAATGCTAGTTCACCGTTTCCGCGGTGTTATTTTACCCTTTGTTGTTCTAGCCATTACAAGCTGTTGTGTACGTAACTAAATTTTTACTAGCCGTTGAGAGTTAATTACTTTCCATATATAAATAGGGTAAATTTTTAGAAGATTATCTACTTTCCTACTTATAATTTATCTTCTTAAGATAAATATTTTCCTTAGATAGTCTTTCTTGCGCAAAACTCTAAAACCCTAACTCTTTATATATTTTCTCTCAATTGGCGAGTTCTTTATACAATTCATCTTGACACAATCTATTTTTCATCAAAAGATTCTATGGCACCGATCACTTTTGCGAGATGAGCACAACCAAGTGGCCTACTTACAAAAGTCAAGCGAGAAGAGTGGCCTATTTTTCACCAGTTGTGGACTTTCTTAATACTACCCATATAAGGTATGCTTTACTTTTAAATCCCACAATCTATATCTCTCAAATCAAGCAGTTTTGGACTTACGCTCGGTCCATAACCATTGAAACTAGAGATACACATGAAGCGATGGATGCTCTTAGAGCCAGCTGTGGATGGGGTAACCATTGATATTCTTGAGGCATCCTTGAGGAGAATTCTCCAATTGGATGATCTCAATGGTATCATCACATTACCCATGCCGAAATTCATACACATCTTTCATCCATGGGGTATGATACCAGCGATAAAAAGCTACTTTCAAAAGAGTGGTTTTGTCCCCATTGGAGATTTTTGATACATACTCTTTTGCATTTCCTAAGTCCTAAGAAAACCTCTTATGAACAATACAGTTCAACCATGGCTTACCCTTTGGTTTGTCTAGCTTTAGATAGGACTTTCAATTGGTCAAAATATATTTTTCAAAATATGCAAGGCAATGTAAAGAGTTCAACAAAATTTTGATGTATCCAAGGTTTGTGCAAGCAGTGCTAAATGAGTTTCAACTGCAACCCCATACTAATGTTTATAAAATCCGTTGCCTCAAGCCTAAAGTTTTTCAAAACATGAACAAAGATGGCAATATGATTTTTACACCTCTCTTTCCTCAAATGCTTGCAAAGATTTCACCTGAACAAAACTCACCCATAATCTCTGTTCCAAACATTGATTATACTCCACCTGTTTCTCACACCTATGAGAGGAGGCGCAAACAGCCAACTTCTCTCATTACAACACATCATGTTTCTGAACCTTTTGGTCTAGGAACAAGCAGTGGTGGTTCTAGACTTCAACCTAGTCCAACTAGGGAGGAATCGAGCCATTGCCCCATGATTCACCTCTCCCAACAGTCACACGGTTGGAAGTGATGAGGCGATGGGCAACAATTGGAATTGATGGTTTTGTGTACAAAATTAGCCAAGCGGTTGAATCTCTACAAAAGGACTGGCACATGTAAAGAAGCGACATGCCAAGGACATTACACACTTGCAAGAGGAGATTCGGACCTTGAAAGAAGAGTTGCGAGGGGTTAAAAGGAAGAAGAAAGCGCAAAGCTAGTGATATCATCTTCATCCTCACCTAATGATGGTGATTCGGTGATTTTGATCAAGATTTGGGAAATTCTCCCAAACAGGGAGGAAAGCAGATCTTTGGAACTCGGGGAGGAGAATTGATTTTGAAGATGAAGGTGTTTCTAGTAAAGGTGCGAGAGGAGCGATACTCGAGAAGAGCAACTAGATCAAGACATTTTTAGCATGCAACCGATGATTTTACCATCGATCCAATTTCCACCTGCAGAGCCAAATATTCCCACCGTTGGACATAATATTGAGTAAATTGATAAAGCGAAGAAAGACAAAGGTAAAGATGTTATGCAAAGCAAGGAGCAAACAAGAAGAAAGGTTTCAAAGAAAGTACAAATTCAGATTGCTCATGATGCTGAAGTTGCAAGAAAGATTAATGAAGAAGAAGTTGCTAAAAAGAAAAAGCTTGAAGAAATGGAGATTGCAAGCTTTATGGAGGCTAAAAGGCTGGATAGAATGGAAGATCCAATAGAAGATCCACTTTCCACTGTTCCACCTACAAGATTAAGAGAGAAGACTCCAGAGTTCAGCTATGTACCTACTGAAGAAGAAGAAATTAGTGGTTGATAAGTTCTTGATTGCAAATGATCCGATGCTATTGATCAAGAATGAAAAAAGCAATTGACCTAGTGGATGATAAGTCTTTAGTCGAAGATCAAAGAACTTAAGATCTACTCTAATGTTATTTCTTAAAGGATTTTATTCAAATGAAGAATAATCAAGCACTTCAAGATTTTCATATATGTTGTCCTAAATTTGATTATAAAATGGCCAAAAGAAACCAAGACAACCAACAAAGGCACAAGTGATTTCAATGACATCGTATGAAGAGATTATTCTTTGCAAGGTTGGTGGTTGGAAGAGACATCAATTCAAAGGAATGGATCGACAATAAAGTTGAAAGTATCTACTACGAGTTCAAAGACAAGATAAAGATTTTATTCCAATGGACTCGAAGAAGAAGCAAGAAGGTATCCTAATTTGAAGAGAAAGGCCAAAGACAGTGAATCTCATACATCTAAGAAGACAAAGTTTCTTTGAAGAACAAGAAGTTCCAAGCGAGAAGTTCATCGAAGAACAATGGCGAGATGATTGTGATAGAAGAAGAAGATTTTACCCCGAACCCTTGCAAGTCGGACATCCTATCATTGATTGGGAAGTTTTCTTGCTAGCAACTTTGCTCCAACATGGAAGATTACAAGGCTAGGTGGTGAAACTTCATCATTTATTCGGTTTGAAGATCTCATCAAAGCTTTTGATAGAGATGATCTTGATACACTATGGAAGTTAGTTCAAGAAAGGTTTGATCTTGAAGATCTCAAAGATATGAAGGAGATGCGGTTGTGGGTTAATCTTAGAAGGCTCTATGAACCGGATGTTAATGATGATTTACGGAAATTCTCATGTTCATGTCACGGTACTAAATGGTTCTACTATGATTCATGTGAAGTTCATCATGTTTCTGACAAATGGAGTAGATGCATTCATGCTTGAGAAAGAATATCCACTCGAGTGGAACTCTCTTTGTGATGTTGTGTACTACTATAAGAGTTCATGAAGATAGTGAGAAAGTCGAGCATTGTTACACGAGCTTCAAGATCAATGTTCAAGAGCTATTCAAGCATTGAGAAGAAGATGAAGTGTTTGAAAGAATTCCCAAATCCTTGCGAGATAATGAAGATTGAAGAAACTTATTGATTTGCGGAGAAATCATAAGTTTAGGGAGGATTGTTGGGAATAATACTAACGATTACCACCGATAGTCTTGTGGTTAACACTGCGATGTTTACACTAGCGGTGGAAACTCATTACCATTGCCGATACAAATATTACCACCGCTATTAGATAATTGTTAAGTAAACGTGTATTGATAAGTATAGAAAAGATCTTGTGTATATTCTATATTATTAGGTTTATACTTATCTTGTAAAGGACTCCTTGTGCTATAAAAGGAGATCCTAGGTCATTGCTAAGCATACGTATTATTCATATTAGCTTCAAGGTGTAACCCTAGTGATAAGCAAGATCACTCGTATTATTTCTTAATAATATTGGAGCTTTGTGTTTATTGTTCTTGTTTACTTACATACATCTTCTAAGTATTAACACAAGGTGTGTGAGTATATTCCGCGTGCTTAGTAATATAATTCAAAATATCACTAACACAAGGTGTGTGTTTAGATCCATCTTGTGAAGAGAAAAGTATAATTAGGCGAGAACTTCTCTCAAATTTGCTCTAAAAGAAAGAAAGCCCACGAAAAGAGTCGGTGCCTTAGCATAAGCATTTACGAGCAAACTTCAATCCACGAAATTACACTACCGACAAGCATAATTCTAAAAGAAAAATGAAAATGAAAATAAACCTAACTCACTTTAGTAGGAATCACGGTTGCATTTAGCGCATGCAACAAGTTTTAAACCACTTGGTGTCCCAGTGGACGAGTGTAGTCTCGTGAGGGCTTACAGTGAACATACCCACAAAGTTCATTTAAAAGACTAATACAAGGTTATTGTGTTTAAAAGGAAAGAAGTAATGCAGAGGATAGTTACGTTGTAACTCTAGAAGGAGTTACGCCGTATCTAGGAAAAACCCGAATACGTTGCAAAAGTGTAGCTACTGGCGTAACCATCGAATGGTATTACCGTAATTGGTAATGCTCAAGTTTTGCTACAAAAGAGCACATTACGGTAACCATGAGAATGAGTTACGCCAGTAACTCTCGGTCGGATCGAGATGATGCAAAGAAGAACTTTTCTTCGTTTCCGGAAAATGGTTAAAACACAAAACCCAATGAAATGAAAATAAAAAGGGATAATTCGGGTTGTCTCCCGAAGAGCACTTTTCTTTATTTTACGAGTCTTTGTTAGACTCGAGCCTCGGGGCTTTATGGTGGCCTTTGGACTTGGCCAACTTCCTCCATGTCTTTCATCAAGTTGTGTCGACCCAAGCGACACTTGTGGCAGTGCGGAGGTACTCTTTAGTCTCAACCTTCCGAATTTTTCAAAATGTTTCCTCCGGTCCCAAGTGGTATCTAGTAAACTCATATTTTTCAGCAATAATCGGAGGTGGCCTCTTATATGGAATCCCAAGGAGCTTGCACCTCCTTTGCTCATATGATTCATCATCGGGGTTAGTAAATTCCTCTTTTCCTTGCAACTCAAGGTAATCTAAAATCCCCTCTATGTCATCGTCGTCAGACTCGGTGCCTTTAAACCATTCCTCGTCGAGCAAATCTTCTACCAACACACGTTTGCATACCTCTTTCTCATTTTTCACTGACTCTTTGGTATCTTCAACCGTTATGTCACTCAAGTTGTTAGGACCCTCGTCATTCGGATTTTTGTTACTCATATATTCTTTCCAGATCTTTTCCTTCGTCAACGCATCTACTTTTCCATATTTAATCTTGACCCAACTGTCAAATCCCAAGTTGTCTAACCAGGGCAATTTCGTTCTTTCCGCATCGTTAGTTGAGGTCCAAAAGAATTCATCCTCCCCAACTCTCATTAAGCTGCTTCCTCCATTACATTTATCGTTATGAGGGTTGCATGATGCCCAGAAAATTTCCCCAGGAGTTTTTATCTTTTCACACCAATGACTTCAGGATTCTTTGTCATCAGTGTTGCTTAAAGGATCTTCCACGCAGTAGATGTCATCATTAACCAATTCTTTTTTCAGATAATGATCCTCGTAGTCAATCTTGAGCCTTTTTAAAAGATTCGGGTTAATTTTAGCATTCCCGAATTGTATCGCATACCAATCATCAAATGACAAATCTCCGAACTTGACATCGTGTCTTTCAAGCTCGTGAAGGCACGTCCATTCTTCTTCTTTCAGGCTACCACCCCCGTTGCAATACTCACGGAAAGGGTCAGACGTAGGCCAAGCTCGCGTTGACTCATCGTCAGTTATGATTATCGGAGTGCACCAATGAGTGATAGGTGGCTCCTCTTCTTCCTCGAATGAGAGCTTTTCCAATCTTTCTTCATTAGTATATGCTGCCCACATGATTTTTTTTATTTTTGACCCTATCCTTATCGGCTCCTCCGTCGCAAATTTCATTTCGAGGGTCGCACGAAGCCCATAGATCATACTAGTCCCCCTTAGCTACGGGTATTTTCTTGCACCAGTGATATTTTATTTTAGATGGGGACAAAGGGCATAAATTAATATCATGGGACCATCCGTTAATTACCTGTGTCCCTAATTCGTCCACTTCGAGAAACCTGTCTGCCCACGTATCCCAGTTACGCCGTAACTATGATGTTTGGTTACGGTGTAACTCACTTGAGTCATCCTTATCGACATATTTCATAATCCCACGATCGCTGTCAAAAACATAGTTACGCCATAACTCTTCGTACATGTTACTACGAACTTCAATCATCATCCGAATTTTCACTTGAATCAATATTCGTGTGAGAATTAGCTTGTAACTTTGAGTCTTCATCGAAAAGATGACCTTACATTCCATTGTGGGTTTTGTCCTTCGGTTTAGTATTATTCTTCCTTACCTTCTCACTAAGCTTTTCCACCATGGTTTCGTGGTTTTTAGGGTTGTATCGTGATTGGAAAGATTTCTATCGTTGTTTTCCGAATTCTTTTAACCATTCATCTTGTTCCTTTTGTATTTAAATGAACTTTCCAGAATTTGTTTATGGTCTCTTTAAGGTTGGGCCCTTTTTCTCCATAAGGTCCACGATTGTAGTTTCCAGCAGATCCTCCACGATAGCCATTAATATTTCGATTATCTCCGTAAAACGGTCGATTTTCTCCATATTTAGCTTCTTCGATTATGTTTTCTTCGTTATTGTGAGGACAATTCTTGGTGAGATGTCTTCCCCCGTAGCCTTCGCAACCTACTTGGATGGCATGAACAGTTTCCTTGATTTTTCGCATATCCCGACCCAGATTCTCTTGCTTGTTAGTGATGGCTTCAAATCCGTCAAAACTTCCGCCTTGGTTTCTTTTGCTTCCTCCATCATGTCATTTTTGGGAATGATCAACCATTTTTTAGATGGCTTCAATTGCTAGAGTAGGAGTCATGCTCGGAATTGGTCCTTGATAGTCCAGCATCTGTCTTGTAGTTACGTTGATTCCTTTGTAGAAGATGTTGACCTTTTGCTGATTGTTCAGATCATGTGTAGGACACTTGTAGAGTAGATCGTTGCATCTATCCCAAGCTTGATACAATGTTTCATCATCTTCTTGCTTGAAATTATGGATCTTCAAGAGCTGGTTAGATATCTTTGACGGAGGACAATACCTCTGAATGAAGTGCTTCTTTAGTAGAGCCCAAGTATCAACTGCCTCGGCGGGCAATCTTTCGATCCATCTTCTTGCAGCCCCAGTAAGAGTCATGGGGAACACCCTTAGCATAACAACATCATGAGACACACCTGGAATGTTGAAAAGGCTTGAGATGTATAAGACATTCTCAACGTGCTCAAACGCATCTTCGTCCCTGTTTCCTGAAAAAGGGTTAGCAAGAAGCTCCCTCATAAATTGGTCTTTAATCTCGAAACGAACATCAGCTCTAATTGCCGGTCTTACGAGCCCCGACCCTTGTTCTTCTCTTGTCAATGTCAAATATTCCTCAAGAGTGAGGTCATCAATGTTAACAACTTCCATGATACCTGAAGCTTGAAAAGAGATCGTGAGAATTTGAGAAAATTTCAAAATAAAATAAAAATGAAAGGCTTAATAGAAATCCTAATATAACTCTCCGGCAGCGGCGCCAAAAACTTGATGCAGGTTTTATTGATCAGGTTTTAATATTTATAATAACTCGTTATACATATGGTCTACCCTAATGCACTAACGGGCAGTGTACCCGGTCGTGTGTTGTGTAGTAATCGGTAAAACCGAGGTCGTCCAAAGAGTTATGTGTGCGGATTTATACTAAGTCTAGGTGTCACAGATTTTAATATGATTTTGATATTGAATTAACTAATTAACTACTAAAGCAGATAAAGACAAAGGTTGTGATAAATAGATGAGAGAGGTGCTAACCTAGTTAATCATCCTAATTATTAGTGTTTACCTCTAATTACTTCCAATTACTTCAGGTGGGGTCAAAGTCGCTAGGACAACATTTTGTTAGTTCGTCCTAACCTATCAGCAAAGGGTCCCACTGGAGAAGTCAGGTGTCCCTTCATAAGTCTAGTTGTTCCCGGTCCCCTAGCTAAGTCATTAAGTACCGCCACATGCTAGATTTATAATAGTGAGTGCGGCGCTAGCAACTTAAACACTCACCCTTACTTCTTAAGTTCATCCAAACGGTAGGTGATCGGTTGGTCAAATCGCACAAGCAGAAAGGGTCGTCAGTTGGTCATATCTTACCCTTCACGTCTTAGTCTACTCACTTAAGGTCAGTTGGTCATATCTCCTGAGTAACTAGCCTCTACCGCCATTCAAAACTACCGAAATAAGGGTAGCTACCAATAAACTATGCATGCATACACTTAGAAATAATTATACGGAAGCAATGTAAACACAAACAAAATAATTAAGGAATCATAACTAGGCCACAACAAAAGGTTCTTAGCCGCTCATATTAACTATAACAATCAATTCAATGTTTAGTGTTACGAAATACACGAATTGAAAGTAAAGAAAAGATAAAAAGCTAATGCTTATCGTAGGGGAGTGATTTCTTTCTTGGAGATAGCTCCTCTAGATCTGCCTTCGACTTCTCCTCACGTTCTCTGAATTTTGTGTGTGAAATGGGATGATTTGAAATGCTGGAAATCGTGGGGTATTAATAGTCCAGATCCGTTACTACGTAACTAATTATAAGAGTTTACCAGAACATACAATTCTTCGTATTTTGCACTAATAATCTTTGGTTACGGCGAACCTCTTGAAGGAGTTACCGTATCTTCAATAGATATTGGTTACGCCGTAGTTGTTGCATGAGTTACGGCGTAATTAGTAGCGGCTCAGAACCTCATTTGACCTAATATGGTTACGTCATAATCTTGGATAGGGTTACGCCATAATCTTCTGTTAAGTTGGTTTTATGAGACGCGCTTTAGTTACGGCGTAATGTGAGAGAGGAGTTACGCCGTAACTTTTTCAAAGTGAGTATACTATGATAAATCTTCAAAAAAACTCTCCAATTCCACGTCTCTTTAGCTCCAATGCTCGTAATTTACCTGAAAGTGAAATATAATGGAAAACAAGCGTAAATCCATATAAATGATATAAATTACAAGCATTGTCGGGGGAAATTGACATTTAATATTCAGGATAATTTGATGTTATCAGCGGAAAATAAACACAAGAATTAAAGAAGACAAATTACTACTAAACACTTTGATCCTCATTGGATCTATATTAATCACATAGAAATTGTTTCTAAGAGCGTACAATGTTCATGGCCGTCTGTTTTTTTTATACTACAAGAAACCCTAATACAGCCCATTACAAAACGTGTGAAGAAGATATCCATTATCTCTTCCTAATATAACTCATGTGATTCATCTAACAAACTAATACTAATAATACACATTTATACTATCCGCAGAAACTATACTATCAGCAGAAGTTTGACTAGAAGTTCCCAACTCTCTTCACTTTCTCTCTCTAAAACCTAACTCATTTGACCATATTATGTGTTTGTGAAAATCAATATGTTACAACTGGTATCAAGAGCCGTGGTTTGATCATCTACTTTACATGTTCTTGGATTCTTAGTGGTTTTTATAAGGTTTTTGGGTTTGAATGAGTTTTGAGACATCTTCATCTTTTTGATCTTTTTTTAGTGTTAAAGTTTGAATTTTGATTGTACTTTTGTGTTTAGGATCATCATAAGTGTTTAGGTTTTGGTTTAGAAGGCTTAATTGATCTTGGTTGTAGTGTTTTTGATTGAAAAAGTTTGGTTTTTGAAGAGTTTCATGGAAGCGGTTTGACTCTCGGATTGATTTCTTGTATACGGTTTGACATAGCTTTTGTGCAAGTTGATCAGTATTTCGAAGCGGTTTGATATCGTACGGACTGCGGTTTGTTAGTATTCATATGCGATTTGTTAGTTTCTTCGATGCGGTTTGATATTGTGCAGTTTGAGTGATAAGACAAAGAGACAAAAATGACAAGTAGTGGATGTACTTGTGTCCCCTTGAGGTTTGTCAAATTAAGCGATTTGTCCTAAGCGATTTATCCTAAGCGGTTTGTCCTAAGTGGTTTGTCCTAAGCGGTTTGTCTTTGTGCGTTTTGATTAAAGCGGTTTGTCTTTGTGAGTCAAGAGGTTTGTCTTCAGCGGTTTGATCTAAGCGGTTTGACAAGAAGCGGTTTGATAAGAAGCGGTTTGAGTTAAGCGGTTTTTTATTCCAGCGGTTTGACAATCATGTGATTTGACCACTGCGATTTGATCAACAAAACTGAGTGTTGACTTTTACAGTTTAACTACTTGTAGTTTGACCACTTGCGGCTTGACCAAAGTTGACTTTTTACGTCAAAACATCAAATGGCCATAACTTTTGAATCTTAGCTCCGTTTTCAACGAAATACCTGTCAAAATGACCAAAACAGCCTGAACCAGTAGGAACCAGTTAGAAACAGTTAAGAACCGATAACTCCGGCCAAGAACCAGTAGGAACCAGTTAGAACTAGTTAAAACCGGATATTCCTGCCAAGAACCAGTTTGAATCAGTTAAAAACTAGCTATTCCGGCCAATAACCAGTTAGATACAAATAGGAACATGCTATTCCGGCCAAGAACCAGTTAGATCCAACTAAGAACTGCCTATTTCGGCCAAGAACCAGTAGGAACCAGTTAGAACCAGTTAAGAACCGGCTATTCTAGTCAAGAACCAGTAGGAACCTGTTAGATCCAGTTAAGAAACAACTATTCTTGTCAACAACCAGTAAAAACCAGTTAAGAACCAGCTATTTTGGCCAAAAACCGATTAGATCCAGATAGGAACCCGATTATTCCGCCTAGAACCGATTAGATCCATGTAGGACCAAATCCTAGATATATCTTTCTAGCCTTTAGAAATGGATAGAATACTTATGTAATCACAAGTAAACTATAGGAGAATCTCTAATAAACTTATGCTTATGCGGAAAATGAACACAAGAGTTAAAGAAGATGAATTACTACTAAACACTTTGATTCTCTATGGATCTATATTAATCACTTAGAAATTGTTTCTAAGAGCGTACAATGTTCATGGCCGTCTGTTTCTTTTATACTACAAGAAACCCTAATACAGCCCATTACAAAACATGTGAAGAAGATATGCATTATATCTTCCTAATATAACTCACGCATATCTATTCATCTAACAAACTATTACTAATAATGCAGATTTATACTATCCACAGAAACTATACTATCAAAAGAAGTTTGACTAGAAGTTCCCAACTCTCTTCACTTTCTCTCTCTAAAACCTAACTCATTCGACCCTATTGTGTGTTTGATTATGTGTTTGTAAAAATCAATATGTTATAATTGGTATCAAGAGTGTTGGTTTGGTCATCTACTTTACATGTTCTTGGATTCTTAGTGGTTTTCATAAGGTTTTTGGGTTTGAATGAGTTTTGAGACATCTTCATCTTTTTTATCTTTTTTTAGTGTTAAAGTTTAGATTTTGATTGTACTTTTGTGTTTAGGATCATCATAAGTGTTTAGGTTTTGGTTTAGAAGGCTTAATTCATCTTGGTTGTAGGGTTTTTGATTGAAAAAGTTTGGTTTTTGAAGAGTTTCATGGAAGCGGTTTGACTCTCGGATTGATTTCTTGTATGCGGTTTGACATAGCTTTTGTGCGAGTTGATCAGATTTTCAAAGCGGTTTGATATCGTACACACTGCATTTGTTACTATTTGTATGCGATTTGTTAGTTTCTTCGAAGTGGTTTGATATTGTGCGGTTTGAGTGATAAGACAAAGAGACAAAAAGAAAAAGTAGTGGATGTACTTGTCTCCCCTTGAGGTTAGTCAAATTAAGCGATTTGTCCTAAGCGATTTGTCCTAAGCGGTTTGTCTTTGTGCGTTTTGATTAAAGCGGTTTGTCTTTGTGAGTCAAGAGGTTTATCTTCAGCAGTTTGATCTAAGCGGTTTGACAAGAAGCGGTTTGATAAGAAGCGGTTTCAGTTAAGCGGTTTGTATTCCAGCGGTTTAATTGAAGCGGTTTGACAATCTTGCGATTTGACCACTGCAATTTGATCAAGAAAATTGATTTTTGACTTTTACGGTTTGACTACTTGCAGTTTGACGACTTGCGGCTTGACCAAAGTTGACTTTTTACGTCAAAACTTCAAACGGCCATAACTTTTGAATCGAACTCCGCTTTCAATGAAATACCACAAAAGACCGAAACAACTGAACCGATTAGAAATAGTTAAGAACCGATAATTCCAGCCAAGAACCAAGAGGAACCGGTTAGAATTAGTTAAACCGGATATTCCGCCAAGAACCGATTAAGAACCAAATATTTCGCCAATAACCGCTAGATACAAATAGGAACCAACTATTTCGACCAAGAACCGATTAGATCTAGCTAAGAACCGCCTATTCGGCCAAGAACCAAGAGGAACCGTTATAACCGCTAAGAACCCGCTATTCTAGTCAAGAACCAAGAGGAACTGTTAGATCCATTAAGAACTCGCTATTCTGGCCAACAACCAGTAAGAACTAGCTATTTTGGCCAAAAACCAGTTAGATCTAGATAGGAACCAGTTATTCCCGTTTAGAACCAGTTAGATCCATGTAGGATCAGTCCTAGATAGATCTTTCGAGCCTTTGGAAATGGATAGAATACTTATGTAATCACAAGTAAACTATAGGAGAATCTCTAATAAACATATGCTTATGCGGAAAATAAACACAAGAGTTAAAGAAGAAGAATTACTACTAAACACTTTGATCCTCTATGGATCTATATTAATCACTTAGAAATTGTTTCTAAGAGCGTACAATGTTCATGGTCGTCTGTTTCCTTAATACTACAAGAAACCCTAATACAGCCCATTACAAAACGTGTGAAGAAGATATGCATTATAACTTCCTAATATAACTCATGCATATCTATTCATCTAACAAACTAATACTAATAATATGATTTATACTATCCATGAAACTATACTATCGCCAAGTTTAACTAGAAGTTCCCAACTCTCTTCACTTTCTCTCTCTAGAACCTAACTCATTCGACCCTATTGTGTGTTTGATTATGTGTTTGTGAAAATCAATATGTTACAATTAGTATCAAGAGCCATGGTTTGATCATCTACTTTACATGTTCTTGGATTCTTAGTGGTTTTTATAAGGTTTTGGGTTTGAATGAGTTTTGAGACATCTTCATCTTTTGATCTTTTTAGTGTTAAAGTTTGAATTTTGATTGTACTTTTGTGTTTAGGATCATCATAAGTGTTTAGGTTTTTGTTTAGAAGGCTTAATTGATCTTGGTTGTAGTGTTTTGATTGAAAAAGTTTGGTTTTTGAAGAGTTTCATGGAAGCGGTTTGACTCTCAGATTGATTTCTTGTATGCGGTTTGACATAGCTTTTGTGCAAGTTGATCAGTATTTCGAAGCGGTTTGATATCGTACTGACTGCGGTTTGTTAGTATTCGTATGAGATTTGTTAGTTTCTTCGATGCAGTTTGATATTGTGCAGTTTGAGTGATAAGACAAAGAGACAAAAAGGACAAGTAGTGGATGTACTTGTGTCCCCTTGAGGTTTGTCAAATTAAGCGATTTGTCCTAAGCGATTTATCCTAAGCGGCTTATCCTAAGTGGTTTGTCCTAAGCGTTTTGTCTTTGTGCGTTTTGATTAAAGCGGTTTGTCTTTGTGAGTCAAGAGGTTTGTCTTCAGTGGTTTGATCTAAGCGGTTTGACAAGAAGCGGTTTGAGTTAAGCGGTTTTTTATTATAGCGGTTTGATTGAAGCGGTTTGACAATCATGTGATTTGACCACTGCGATTTGATCAACAAAACTGAGTGTTGACTTTTACTGTTTAACTACTTGTAGTTTGACCACGTGCGGCTTGACCAAAGTTGACTTTTTACGTCAAAACATCAAACGGCCATAACTTTTGAATCGTAGTCTGCTTTCAACGAAATACCGTCAAAACGACCACAACAAAATTAAACCAAGAGGAACCGTTAGAAAGCGATTAAGAACCGATAACTCCGCCAAGAACCAAGAGGAACCAGTTAGAACTAGTTAAACCGGATATTCCGCCAAGAACCAGTTTGAATCGCTTAAAACTAGCTATTCCGGCCAATAACCAGTTAGATACAAATAGGAACATGCTATTCGCCAAGAACCGCTTAGATCCAACTAAGAAGCGCCTTATTCCGCCAAGAACCGCTTAGAACCGATTAAGAACCGCTATTCTAGTCAAGAACCAAGAGGGAACTCGTTAGATCCGGTTAAGAAATAGCTATTCGCCAACAACCAAAAAACCGATTAAGAACTAGCTATTTTGGCCAAAAACCGATTAGATCCAGATAGGAACCAGTTATTCCGTCCTAGAACCAGTTAGATCCATGTAGGATCAGTCCTAGATATATCTTTCTAGCCTTTAGAAATGGATAGAATACTTATGTAATCACAAGTAAACTATAAGAGAATCTCTAATAAACTTATGCTTATGCGGAAAATGAACACAAGAGTTAAAGAAGACGAATTACTACTAAACACTTTGATTCTCTATGGATCTATATTAATCACTTAGAAATTTTTTCTAAGAGCGTACATTGTTCATGGCCATCTATTTCTTTTTGTAGGATCTTAAATATTATGTTGTAACGATTCGGGTGGCCTTGGATGGTGATGAATCAAGTATGCCATAGTTTAGAGAGATGAAGAGAGTAGAGAGGATGTTTCTTGAAAGAGAGTTGTAAAACAAAATGTGAAAGGTTAGATTCCAAGAAGCAACACCCTTCCCTTAGTGGGAAGGGTATTTATAGTTACAAACTAATACGTCCTCCTGATGGACTGTGGATCAGGCATACACTGGGTAAAGACCCGTCCTTCCTCCACGGTGTTACAATAAACTACTCTACGCTAATAACTAACTAATTAACTACAAAATAATTTAAATAACGACAAGTCTATGAGATAACTTATGCTAGATTATATTTGGGGTGACCGACTCTTCACAATAGAATTTCCAATTCCTAACAATCTCCCCCTAAGGGAGGTCACCCAATGATTTACATTTTGCATCCTAGCATTCTATTAAATCTTCAGTCTTGAGCTCGTAGACTTTAATTCTTCACTTTCGCAATCTTTGTGCTTAAGCAGTGACTCTTCATAGTCCGCATAGTTTTGTACTTTTAGTGGAGGCCTTTAACTGATCCACATCTTTGATGATTGATATGTGTCTAAATACACATATATTTTATATTATTTAAACCCACAAAAACAGCCAAAAACACACAAATGACTATATAAATGTTACAAATATCATGAAAATGTGTTTTATATGAATCGGTACAAAAGATTGAAAACAAGTGAAAATGATCAAAGTTCACAAAATTGACATTTTCGGTCCTCGAGTTTCACAAAATGGCAAAACTAGTCCTTGAGGTGTAAAATGGAAATTATCAATTGAGGTCCTTGTACTATTGAAGCTTGGCAAAATTCACCTTGGAATAACTTTGAAGGTTTACACATCCAAACCCTCATTTTGAAAATTACAAATATGGTCCTTGTGATTTATAAGCTACAAAACAAATGGACCCTTTGTATTATTTACCCAACCCAAAACCTTGGCCCATTTCGCCTAAGCCCAAACACATTCACGGTATTTGTAATACGAGGTCAAACCCACCACACATCTCCTTCCTCTCACATACCCCGCCAAAACCAAACCACCCTCCACCTTGCCCGGTTTCTTCACCACCTCATCATACCAAGCTCATACCTACTCCACCATGCCCTCTCCTACACACCTATACCACCCACAACTACCATTAATGCTCCCACAACTTTACCTTCCCCACCATCACATTACCGCTTTTGCTATCAACTCTACCACTGACCTCTAAACCTACCAAACATGTCTCCTCCACCTCTACATGTGAACAAGAAGCATTAATTGCGTGAGCGCCTCAATCTACTAGTATCACTTTTGGCGCCAAAAGTGAATTCAAAACTAGGATCATCTCTGCTCAATCAATGGTCAAGAATTAAAGTGAGATTTGACCGGGAAGCTAGTGGGAACTCCAAAATATCTATAAAGATAGAAAGAAGCGAGTAGTTGAAATAATTAGTGTAGGTAGTGTAGTTTAGTATCGACATAGTGTAATTCTCATTCTCGATGTAATTTTAAGCTTTCTAGTATTAAACTAAGTTAATTCAATGTATTTCAACTCTTTTCAATAATCAATTTCAAGTTCCAAGTTCATTCTCGGTTTATGCAATCATTTTAGTTCAAAAATCTTATATAGCTTGAATGATGTTTCTGATTGTTGTTATGGTTACATAAGTTCATATAAGTTCTTTATATAACTTATGCAAGCCATTTGAATAATAAAAATCAAGTGTAGTAATAAAAGCAGAAAAATACCAAAATTCAAATAAAAAATAGATAATAAATAAATAAAAATCATTGAAGAAGAAGAATGAGGTTGAGGTGGCAATCTTTTGGCTTGAAATGGTGTTAGTGGTTGATGACAAGCTACTAGGAGTATTTTGGGCCTTGATTCCTTAGATATAAGCATGTGATCGCTTGTAAGAAATTCCTTGATTTTGCTTATTCTTGTGTAATTGCTTATTTTGTGCTTATTAAACTTGCTTTGTGCTTATTAGGTCTATATTAGTGATAATTTAGCTTAAAAGTTAGTTCTCTCATTAAAATCATAGGTGCTCAATATTTCTTACTCAACTGCCAAATTAGCTTAACTTAGAATCATAAGTGTTTGCTGTGTAAGCTTGTGTATTTGTGTTTGTTTTAGCTTATTACATCAATTTAGATTATTGTTCATCGTTCCTTAGCTCAATTCACCCCATATGTTTTAGAAATCACAAAAGCAGTTTGTAAAAGGGTGTTTGGGTTAACTGTTTCCATGGGTTCATGATAGTTATTGTTATTAATTGTTGTTGCAAAGACATGCTAGTCTAGGTCCAATTAAGTGGAATTAACCATAAAACTCGTGTCTCAGTGACCAAAAGTCTAAAACCTCTTTGATTCACCCTCAGGTCCCATCGTTGGACTTTTAGAACCCATGATCATGCTCCTTAGCTTATAAGTAGACAACCTAGCTTATTCTAGCCTTATAATAGCTTATAATAACAGTTTAAGTTAAATAGAAGCAATCATAATTCACATTAGTCAACTTAGCTTATTAATCTAAAAAGTCAAAATTTCATAGAAACCCATTTTTGAATAAACTTGGGAATTTTGTGTAGGTTTCAATATTAACTTATATAAGACTAGTGCTTTTAGGTGATTAATATTTGGTTGCTTGTCTTGTTGATAGTATTTTTGTAATTTTTAGTTAGTTTTTAAACCGCTTATGTACTTGCTTCTTTTAGCCCTTTTTTGCAAACCTCCTGCTACGAATAAGCCCATCTTTGCAAACAAATTTCTAGCTATCTAGTAGAGCTTTAGGTGAGATATTTGGGGCAAAAGATAGGAAACCTAGTTTGTTTCTAAGATTCCACCTTTAGTTTTCACTATAAAGCTTATTTAGACTGACTTATTTGAGCCATCTTATCGTCCCAAATTTGCTTTTGTTTGTAGGACTTCATGGTGAGCTTTCTGGCTTACAGCCAGGGCTTATCTAAGGTTTTTCAGTTGAATTGAGTTTGTTTTAGTGTATTTCACTATCCCTGAGCTTTTGGTACATTCTAGTGCTTATTTGCTTATTTGAAGTGCTTATTTAAACTGCTTATTTGCCCAATTCAACTTATTAGTGGGCTTATCTAACTTTTTATATTTTTCCCAGGCTTAGTATAATATTTTAGATTTTCCATAAAATTTCCAGATTTTTCCTAGCTCATTTAGTCCTTTTCTTATTTAATATTAGTTTTAAGTATTTTTAAATCATTTTAATTAATAATAAATACATAAAAGTCTAAAAATATATTTTCAGTTTTAACATTAGTTTTATAATATTTTAGATTTTTCCAATTTATAATTTCATTTTTTAGGTTAATTTCCTATTTTCTTGTATTTTAATATATTTTTAAATAGTTAAAAATAGTTTTTAATTAATAATAATTAGATAAATAGTTTTAAAAATAATTTTCTTTTTCCAATAATTTTCTAGTATAATTAGGATTTTAAAAATGTATTTTCCATATCCGTAGGAATTTTACTTCTTTATTTTTACTTTTTATTTCGTACGTTACGTAGTTTTTAATTTAAACGTATGTTTTAGGTTTTAAACGTTAATCGTTTTTAAGAATAGAATTAGAAGGACTTCAAAGTCCTTAAATAGATTCAGATTCCTTAGTGTAAAATCAATCATATCCTTTTCCCATTCAGTATCACCCGATCACAGATTCGTTGTATTACAGTTTACACACCTCGTTGGGACTTAACGACCCGGGGAAACACTAAACTCCTCTGGACTTGATTGCATTTGTTTTGAGTGCTTGACTTTATGGTTGACCATTCACAAGTGGTTGACTAATAAAAGATAGACCGTTTGGGACGGATCAAATTTTGGCGCCACGGGAGGTGTCTTTGCGTACTACAATTTGAGGCATCGGTGATTGTTGAATATACACCCATTGTATATTTACCATCTTTGTCCATATTTCCTTATTTTCATATAAAACCAAAATTATCATGAAGTTAATTCGTTTGACTAATCGATTACCAAAATATTTTCATTCTTTGTTTTACAACATGTTTTTCAAAAATACCAAAATATTCCTCTTTACCCTCTTACCATCTTTGATTCTTCATTTCAACCCCTCAGAACCCTTTGATTCTTTCTATGTCTTATCCTCACCTTCTTGGTTGTCAATGGTGTGGTGGTCCTCATAATGATGATAATTGTCTCGGTTTAGCATGGTAGAGTCGGGAAATGGGTGCATTTATAACCAAGATCCCTATTCTTACCATGACACGATCGATTTATTCCATCACCACCACATCATGAGATTTGACATATTCATGTGAATTTTGTGGAGGTCCTCATCAAGAATTTGAGTGTCAAACCGGAACATGTTTGTCTATGAACAATTTTACGGTAACACTCAAGACTTTGGAAATGACCAAATTCCATATTATTCACATGACCACCACAACAATCATTTTGTTGTGAGTCTTGTGAAGTCCACACTTTAGCTCGATTGTCAAACAAGGAATCCATTTCCTTGTAACAATTACGACTCTTCAGATCATGACCAACCTCTACGGTACCAAATGAATCAAGCACCACCTCACCTAAGCCACTTCCTCAAAATCTTCTCCTTGATCTTTTGGATTTAGTAAAAGATTCAAGGAGTAAACATTCCCAAGATAATCAAATCAAAAATCCATGGAAGAATTGTTGGCGAAGAGCGGTTGCTAAATTAGATTCCTAGATTGCCGGTGAAAACTCTATTAGGAATTAATTGAAATAAAAAACACCAAATCTAGCTCTCGATTCCGTTTCATTCTCGATGATGATGATGATGAAGATACCCTTGATATTCTACAATTTTATAAAGATTCATCAAGTTCATCAATTGAGATTCCATCCGTGAAAATCGGGGAGAAAAGAATATGATGGAATCACTAGCGGAGAAATAATGGAACTTGAAGAATCCATATGTATGCTAGTCCTTCTCAACTCCCTCGATCATTGTTATCACACCCGAGGTTCACACTCACTCTAAAGCATGGGGACGAGCATCTTGACTTTGTTCACGAAAAGGAATCGGACGAATTCATAAAGTCTAGTCTTGAGAACCTTGTCCCAATTCCAAGAGAGTCACGGGAATTCTTGATCATGTGTGATATCTCTCCTCCTCTTATCTTCCAAAATGATCATATTGAGATGTTCTCGATTCGATGAGGACTATTCTTTATCTTGTGGAGACATAAGTATGTTGGGAATTACCTTCCGAGCTTGTCGACCAGGAGTTCAAGAGAATGATGAATCAAATAATCAAAAGATGATGAGCTCTTCGCCTTACATTAGGAATGTTAATCTTCTCATTTCTAGAATCGAGGCTTTTAATGAAAAGCCTACAATAGATATCCTATCCCTTTAAGGATAGTGAACTTGTGTTCGATGATTCTATTTGAATTGCAAACGAATTCAATTTTGATCATATGGGAGAGAAGATTAGTGGTATTACCACACAATCTCATTCTCATAATTTCTCCCGATTATGAATCATTCACTTTTGAGGAGTTCCCGGTGAACTCACTCATATCATATCTCCACCGGAGTATGATAACTTCTACTTTGATCTAGACACACTCGGGATATGTCTAAACCAATTGAGCTTAAATGATGAGATTCATGCTATTATGAATTCTCCTGAGGGTGATGATGAGTTAGTCAAGATCTTTATCATGACTTTCTTTCTCTTCTTCATCTATCCCGTGGCTTCTCCTGTTCTTCACTCCTTCGGGAATGAGGACACTATCTTTGACCCTGGCATTTTCATTTATTATTTGTGAGCCGGATCTATGTATACCTCATCGGTGTGGAACTTTCACGTACTTCAATGTTTATACAAACATCTTGAATGAAAGTCCGATGGAGATTGTCTCTTCCACTTACTTCCCCATGAACAAATTAATTGGGTCGAGTCAAGCTAGCGACTCGGTAATCAAAAGCGATAGTTAAACATGGGTTTTCACCGTGTGTACCACCCTAGTGTGGGGAGTTGCCCCATTGTTGTATATAAATTTCAATAAAAAATATAAAAAAAAAAAAAAAGATCATCACAAAAATAAAATAATGGCCGTAATATTTCCCTTTTACGTTCTATGTTTCGGCATAACTGTCGGTACTTTGAATATTGAGGACAATATTCATTTCTAGTGTGGGGGAATTCTCACGAATTTTATCATGTAATTATACCACCCAATTCCCCATTTTGGCCAATTTTTTTTTTTTTTTTGGAGTAAGTGTTTTGCACTTACTCGACTTACGATTATCGATCCGCCATGTCTAATAAACAAAAGGATTGGCTAATCCAGAGCAAACGGCTCTTGGTAAAGATATCTCAAACCGTTGACGGCTTGCAATTTGCCCAAAATTGTATGGTGTTCATTTCACCATATCTTTAATTAGTGAAGAGTTGGCTAGCCCGCAAGTTTATGGCTTGTGGTAAAGGCGGTTGGAAAACCATAATTGGTAATCGACTCACCAAAGATATTTTATCTAAGAGTTGGCTAGTCCGAAGCAAGCGGCACGTAAAGACAAATCAAAACCGTTGAAAACCGGTGATTTGCTCAAAATCATTTGGTTATCATTGTACCAAGGTTCTTACTTGAATCGAAACAATTGGCTACTCCGTAAGTAATGGCTTTTGGTAAAGAGATGAAATCCATTAATTTTTCATAAAAGATTGCTAGGGACTAGCAATAGTTTAGTGTGGGGATTTGATATGTGTCTAAATACACATATATTTTATATTATTTAAACCCACAAAACGACCAAAACACACAAATGACAATATAAATGTTACAAATATCATGAAAATGTGTTTTATATGAATCGGTACAAAAGATTGAAAACAAGTGAAAAATGATCAAAGTTCACAAATTGACATTTTAGGTCCACAGAGTTTCACAAAATGGCAAAACTAGTCCCGGAGGTGTAAAATGGAAATTATCAATTGAGGTCCTTGTACTATTGAAGCTTGGCAAAATTCACCTTTGGAATAACTTTGGAAGGTTTACACATCCAGCCCCTCATTTTCAGAAAATTACAAATATGGTCCTTGTGATTTATAAGCTACAAAACAAACGGACCCTTTGTATTATTTACCCAACCCAAAACCTTGGCCTATTTCAGCCTAAGCACAAAACACACTCCTGGTATTTGTAATACCAGGTCAAACCCGGTCAAACCCACCACCCATCTCCTTCCTCTCACATACCCCGCCAAAACCAAAACCACCCCTCCACCTTGCCTGGTTTCTTCACCACCTCATCATACCAGCTCATACCTATTCCACCATGCCCTCTCCTACACACCTATACCAGCCCACAACTACCATTAATGTGTTCCCACAACTTTACCTTCCCTGCACCATCACATTCCACGATTTTGCTATCAACTCTACCACTGACCTCTAAACCTACCAAACATGTCTCCTCTACCTCTACATGTGAACAAGAAGCATTAATTGCGTGAGCGCCTCAATCTACTAGTATCACTTTTGGCGCCAAAAGTGAGTTCAAAACTAGGATCATCTCTGCTCAATCAATGGTCAAGAATTAAAGTGGGATTTGACCGGGAAGCTAGTGGGAACTCCAAAATATCTATAAAGATAGAAAGAAGCGAGTAGTTGAAATAATTAGTGTAGGTAGTGTAGTTTAGTATCGACATAGTGTAATTCTCATTCTCAATGTAATTTTAAGCTTTCTAGTATTAAACTAAGTTAATTGATGTATTTCAACTCTTTTCAATAATCAATTTCAAGTTCAAGTTCATTCTCGTTTATGCAATCATTTTAGTTCAAAAATCTTATATAGCTTAAATGATGTTTATGAGTTGTTGTTATGGTTGCATAAGTTCATATAAGTTCTTTATATAACTTATGCAAGCCATTTGAATAATAAAAATCAAGTGTAGTAATAAAAGCAGAAAAATACCAAAATACAAATAAAAAATAGATAATAAATAAAAAAAAATCATTCAAGAAGAAGAATGAAATTTGAGCGGGGCAATCTTTTGGCTTGAAAAGGTGTTAGTGGTTCGATGACAAGCTACTAGGAGTATTTTGGGCCTTGATTCCTTAGATATAAGCTCGTGATCGCTTGTAAGAAATTCCTTGATTTTGTTTATTCTCGTGTAATTACTTATTTTGTGCTTATTAAACTTGCTTTGTGCTTATTAGGTCTATATTAGTGATAATTTAGCTTAAAAGTTAGTTCTCGTTCATTAAAATCATAGGTGCTCAATATTTCTTACTCAACCGCCAAATTAGCTTAACTTAGAATCATAAGTGTTTCTTTGTGTAAGCTTGTGTATTTGTGTTTGTTTTAGCTTATTACATCAATTTAGATTATTGTTCATCGTTCCTTAGCTCAATTCACCCCATATGTTTTAGAAATCACAAAAACAGTTTGTAAAAGGGGTGTTTGGGTTAACCTGTTTCCATGGGTTCATGATAGTTATTGTTATTAATTGTTGTTGCAGCATGCTAGTCTAGGTCCAATTAAGTGGAATTAACCATAAAACTCAGGTCTCAAGTGACCAAAAGTCTAAAACCTCTTTGATTCACCATAACAGTCCAATGTTGGACTTTTAGAACCCATGATCATGCTCCTTAGCTTATAAGTAGATAACCTAGCTTATTCTAGCCTTATAATAGCTTATAATAACAGTTTAAGTTAATTAGAAGCAATCATAATTCACATTAGTCAACTTAGCTTATTAATCTAAAAAGTCAAAATTTCATAGAAACCCATTTTTGAATAAACTTGGGAATTTTGTATAGGTTTCAATATTAACTTATAAGACTAGTGCTTTTAGGTGATTAATATTTGGTTGCTTGTCTTGTTGATAGTATTTTTATAATTTTAGTTAGTTTTTAAAGCGCTTATGTACTTGCTTCTTTTAGCCCTTTTGTTGCAAACCTCCTCGCTACAGAATAAGCCCATCTTTGCAAACAAATTTCTAGCTATCTAGTAGAGCTTTAGGTGAGATATTTGGGGAAAAGATAGGAAACCTAGCTGTTTCTAAGATTCCACCTTTAGTTTTCACTATAAAGCTTATTTAGACAAACTTATTTGAGCCATCTTATCTCGTCCCAAAGTCGTTTTCTTTGTAGGACTTGCGGCTGAGCTTTCTGGCTTACAACCAGGGCTTATCTAAGGTTTTCAGTTGAATTGAGTTTGTTTTAGTGTATTTCACTATCCCTGAGCTTTTGGTACATTCTAGTGCTTATTTGCTTATTTGAAGTGCTTATTCAAACTGCTTATTTGCCCAATTCAACTTATTAGTGGGCTTATCTAACTTTTTATATTTTTCCCAGGCTTAGTATAATATTTTAGATTTTCCATAAAATTTCCAGATTTTTCCTAGCTCATTTAGTCATTTTCTTATTTAATATTAGTTTTTAAGTATTTTTAAATCATTTTTAATTAATACTAAATGCATAAAAAGTCTAAAAAAAAAATTTTCAGTTTTAACATTAGTTTTATAATATTTTAGATTTTTCCAATTTATAATTTCATTTTTTTATGGTTAATTTCCTATTTTCTTGTATTTTAATATATTTTTAAATAGTTAAAAATAGTTTTTAATTAATAATAATTAGATAAAGAGTTTTAAAAATAATTTTATTTTTCCAATAATTTTCTAGTATAATTAGGATTGTAAAAATGTATTTTCCATATCCGTAGGAATTTTACTTCTTTATTTTTACGTTTTATTTCGTACGTTACGTAGTTTTTAATTTAAACGTACGTTTTAGGTTTTAAACGTTAATCGTTTTTAAGAAAAGAATTAGAAGGACTTCAAAGTCCTTAAATAGATTCAGATTCCTTAGTGTAAAATCAATCATATCCTTTTCCCATTCAATATCACCCGATCACGATTCGTTGACATTACTTTACACACCTGACTTAACGATGGGAAACACTAAACTCCTCCGGACTTAATTGCATTTTGTTCTCGAAATGTTTGACTTTATGGTTGACCATTCACAAGTGGTTGACTTATACGTTTTTTATATTGTTTCGGATATTGAAAGGCTTTAAGATTACTGAAACAATATATTCTGACAAGACCCTTATGGTTTTTGATATTGCACAAATTAAGTTCGAGATTTGATATGAGGTGATGAATTGAGTCTTGAGTTTTAAGTTGACCATTCACATATGATGTTGAGTCTAATGTAATTGATGAAACCGATATTGATTTGAAATTGATTTGTTGATATAAGATATTATTTTATTTTGATTATGACTTGATGTAACTTGAGTGAGTGTTGGTCATATGATTCATGTGGTATTTGGTTTTCATGGTTAACAACTCGCTTCTTTCATTATCATATCAATCCGCATACTCTTGAAAACAGGCAAGTCGCTTATAAACCTTGGCACAAATGCTTCATGACAAGTCGCTTTTCACTAAACCAAAATTGCTTTTGACATGAACAAATCGCCTGCACTTGAATTAAATTTGACAAACTACTTCATTCATGTGACAAATCGCTTTCAACAAAGCGATTTAGACAAGTCGCTCAAAACAAGTCGCTTCGGTACCAGTTAGCACACAACTCGCTTTTGACATTTAAAAGTCAACAAACCTCTAAAGGTTCATTGAATCTGGACAAGAGTTAGACAACTCTCTTCGAAGAAATCACAACAAGTCGCTTTGAAGAATATCATAAACCGCAGTTTTGACTGTTTATGTTTGAACCCATATTTTTTGACCAATGATGATAGAGATTATAATGACCACACATCTGGAAACAGAAACCATTTACTCAAAGATTATACGACCATACCAACAGTTTTGAGGAATTTTATAAAAACAGTTATAAAAACAGTTATAAAAACATAATTTGTTGAAAACTGTTATAAAAAATCGTTAACGAACAGATTGAGCCCATCAAACTATCAAAACATCTTAAACAGTAAACACAACTTAACACCAGATTCGTCATTAGCATAACCACATCAAACAACAAAATAAGAACCACATAAAAAAACCATACGAATCATTAAAACAACACAACCTAGGCTCTGGTACCATTTGTAGGTTCTAAAATATTGTGTTGTAATGATTTGGGTGGCCTTGAATGGTGATGAATCAAGTATGCCATAGTTTAGAGAGATGAAGAGAGTAGAGAGGATGTTTCTTGAAAGAGAGTTGTAAAATAAAATGTGAAAGGTTAGATTCCAAGAAGCAACACCCTTCCCTTAGTGGGAAGGGTATTTATAGTTACAAACAAATACGTCCTCCTGACGGAATGTGGATCAGGCACACTGTGGGTAAAGACCCGTCCTTCCTCTACGGTGTTACACTAAACTACTCTACGCTAATAACTAACTAATTAACTACAAAATAACGTAAATAACGACAAGCCTACGAGCTAACTTATGCTAAATTATATTTGGGGTGACCGACTCTTCACAATGGAATTTCCAATTCCTAACACTTTTATACTACAAGAAACCCTAATACAGCCCATTACAAAACGTGTGAAGAAGATATGCATTATCTCTTCCTAATATAACTCATGCATATCTATTCATCTAACAAACTAATACTAATAATACAGATTTATACTATCCGTAAACTATACTATCGCCAGTTTGATAAGAAGTTCCCAACTCTTCACTTTCTCTCTCTAAAACCTAACTCATTCGACCCTATTGTGTGTTTGATTATTTATTTGTGATAATCAATATGTTACAATTGGTATCAAGAGCCATGGTTTGATCATCTACTTTACATGTTCTTGAATTCTTAGTGGTTTTCATAAGGTTCTTGGGTTTGAATTAGTTTTGAGACATCTTCATCCTTTTGATCTTTTTTTTGTGTTAAAGTTTGGATTTTGATTGTACTTTTGTGTTTACGATCATCATAAGTGTTTAGGTTTTGGTTTAGAAGGCTTAATTGATCTTGGTTGTAGTGTTTTTGATTGAAAAAGTTTGGTTTTGAAGAGTTTCATGGAAGCGGTTTGACTTCTGATTGATTTCTTGTATGCGGTTCGACATAGCTTTTGTGCGAGTTGATCGGCCAAGCGGTTTGATATCGCACGGACTACGGTTTATTAGTATTCGTATGCGATTTGTTATTTTCTTCGGAGCGGTTTGATATTGTGCGGTTTGAGTGATAAGACAAAGAGAGAAAAAGGACAAGTAGTGGATGTACTTGTGTCCTCTTGAGGTTTGTCAAATTAAGCGATTTGTCCTAAGCGATTTGGCTTTGTGCGCTTTGATTAAAGCGGTTTGTCTTTGTGAGTCAAGATGTTTGTCTTTAGCGGTTTGATCTAAGCGGTTTGACAAGAAGTGGTTTGATAAGAAGCGATTTGAGTTAAGCGGTTTGTATTCCAGAGGTTTGATTGAAGCGGTTTGACAATCCTGCGATTTGACCACTGTGATTTGATCAAGAAAACTGAGCTTTGATTTTTACAGTTTGACCACTTGCGACTTGACCAAAGTTGACTTTTTACGTCAAAACTTCAAACAGTCATAGCTTTTGAACCGTAATTCTCTTTTCAGCGAAATACATGTCAAAACGACCGGAACAGCCTGGACCAGTAGGAACCAGTTAGAAACCAGTTAAGAACCATCTATTTTGTCCAAAAACCAGTTAGATCCAGATAGGAACCAGTTATTCCGGCCTAGAACCAGTTAGATCCATGTAGGATCAGTCCTAGATAGATATTTTGAGCCTTTGGAAATGGATATAATACTTATGTAATCACAAGTAAACTATAAGAGAATATCAAATAAACTTATGCTTATGCGGAAAATAAACACAAGAGTTAAAGAAGACGAATTACTACTAAACACTTTGATCCTCTATGGATCTATATTAATCCCTTAGAAATTGTTTCTAAGAGCGTACAATGTTCATGGCCGTCTGTATCTTTTATACTACAAGAAACCCTAATACAGCCCATTACAAAACGTGTGAAGAAGATATGCATTATCTCTTCCTAATATAACATATGCATATTTATTCATCTAACAAACTAATACTAATAATACAGATTAATACTATCCGCAGAAACTATACTATCAGGAGAAGTTTGACTAGAAGTTTCGAACTCTCTTCACTTTCTCTCTCTAATACCTAACTCATTCAACCCTATTGTGTGTTTAATTATGTGTTTGTGAAAATCAATATGTTACAATTGGTATCAAGAGCCATGTTTGATCATCTACTTTACATGTTCTTGGATTCTTAGTGGTTTTCATAAGATTTTTGGGATTGAATGAGTTTTGAGACATCTTCATCTTTTTGATCTTTTTTTAGTGTTAAATTTTGGATTTTGATTGTAGTTTTGTGTTTAGGATCGCCATAAATTCATAAATGCTTATGTTTTGGTTTAGAAGGCTTAATTCATCTTCGTTGTAGTGTTTTTGATTGAAAAATTTTGGTTTTTGAAGAGTTTCATGTAAGCGGTTTGACTCACGGATTGATTTCTTATATGCGGTTTAACATAGCTTTTGTGCGAGTTGATCAGTTTTTCGAAGCGGTTTGATATCGTGCGACTCGGGTTTGTTAGTATTCAGATGCGCATTGTTAGTTTCTTCAAGCGGTTTGATTTGTGCGGTTTGAGTGATAAGACAAAGAGACAAAAAGGACAAGTAGTGGATGTACTTGTGTCCCCTTTAGGATTGTCAAATTAAGCGATTTGTCCTAAGCAATTTTTCCTAAGCGGTATGTCCTAAGCGATTTGTCTTTTTGCGTTTTGATTAAAGCAGTTTGTCTTTGTGAGTCAAGAGTTTTGTCTTCATCGGTTTGATCTAAGCGGTTTGACAAGAAGCGGTTTGATAAGAAGTGGTTTGAGTTAAGCGGTTTGTATTCCAGAGGTTTGATTGAAGCGGTTTGACAATCTTGCGATTTGACCAGTGCGATTTGATCAAGAAAACCGAGTTTCGACTTTACGGTTTGACTACCGCAGCTTGACCACTTCGGCTTGACCAAAGTTGACTTTTACGTAAAAACTTTAAACGCCATAACTTTTGAACCAGAATCTGCTTTCAACAAATACCACAAAATGACCAAAAGCTCGAACTAGTGGGAACTCGTTAGAAACAGTTAAGAACCATTAATTCCAGCCAAGAACCAGTAGGAACCAGTTAGAACTAGTTAAAACTGGATATTTCGGCTAAGAACTAGTTAGGACGAGTTAAGAACCAGCTATTCCGGCCAATAACCAGTTAGATACAAATTGGAACCAGCTATTTCGACTAAGAACCAGTTAGATCTAGCTAAGAACTGCCTATTTCGGCCAAGAACCAGTAGGCACCAGTTAGAAGCAGTTAAGAACCGGCAATTCTAGTCAAGAACTAGTAGGAACATGTTAGATCCAGTTTAGAACCACTTATTCGCCAACAAGAAGTAAGAACGATTAAGAACCAACTATTTTGGCCAAAACCAATTAGATCCAGATAGGAACCGCTTATTCCGCCTAGAACCGATTAGAGCCATGTAGGATCACCCTAGATAGATCTTTCGAGCCTTTGGAAATGGATAGAATACTTATGTAATCACAAGTAAACTATAGGAGAATCTCTAATACACTTATGCTTATACGGAAAATAAACACAAGAGTTAAAGAAGACGAATTACTACTAAACACTTTGATCCTCTATGGATCTATATTAATCACTTAGAAATTGTTTCTAAGAGCCTACAATGTTCATGGCCGTCTCTTTCTTTTATACTACAAGAAACCCTAATACATTCTTATTAGAAAACGTGTAAAGAAGAAATGCATTATCTCTTCCTAATATAACTCATGCATATCTATTCATCTAACAAACTAATACTAATAATACTGATTTATGCTATCCGTAAACTATACTATCGCAGAAGTTCGACTAGAAGTTCCCAACTCTCTTCACTTTCTCTCTAAACCTAACTCATTCGACCCTATTGTGTGTTTGATTATGTGTTTGTGAAAATCAATATGATACAATTGGTATCAAGAGCCATGGTTTGATCATCTACTTTACATGTTCGTGGATTCTTAGTGGTTTTCATAAGGTTTTTGGGTTTGAATGAGTTTTGAGACATCTTCATCTTTTTGATCTTTTTTTAGTGTCAAAGTTTGGATTTTGATTAAAATTTTGTGTTTAGGATCATAATAAGTGTTCAGGTTTTTTTTTAGAAGGCTTAATTCATCTTGGTTGTAGTGTTTTTGATTGAAAAAGATTTGTTTTTGAAGAGTTTCACGGAAGCTGTTTGACTCTCGGATTGATTTCTTGTATGCGGTTTGACGTAGCTTTTGTGCGAGTTGATCAGTTTTTCGAAGCGATTTGATATTGTACGGACTGTTGTTTGTCAGTATTCGTATGCGATTTGTTATTTTCTTTGAAGCGGTTTGATATTGTGCGGTTTGAGTGATAAGGCAAAGAGACAAAAAGGACAAGTAGTGGATGTACTTGTGTCCCCTTGAGGTCTGTCAAACTAAACGATTTGTCCTAAGCGGTTTATCCTAAACGGTTTGTCTTTGTGCGTTTTGATTAAAGCGGTTTGTCTTTGGGAGTCAAGAGGTTTGTCTTTAGCGGTTTGATCTAAGTGGTTTGACAAGAAGCGGTTTGATAAGAAGCGGTTTGATAAGAAGCGGTTTGAGTTAAGCGGTTTGTATTCCAGCGGTTTGATTGAAGCAGTTTGACAATCCTGCGATTTGACCACTGCAATTTGATCAAGAAAACTGAGTTTTGACTTTTACGGTTTGACTACTTGCAGCTTGACCACTTGCGCTTGATCAAAGTTGACTTTTTACGCCAAAACTTTAACGACCATAACTTTGAACCAGAATCGCTTTTCGGTAAATGCCTATCAAAACGACCGGAACAGCCTGAACCAGTAGGAACCAGTGATAAATAGTTAAGAACCGATAATTTCGGCCAAGAACCAGTTAGAACTAGCTAAAATCAGATATTCCGGCCAAGAACCAGTTAGAACCAGTTAAGAACAAGCTATTCCGGCCAATAACCAGTTAGTTACAAATAGGAACCAACTTTTTCAATCAAGAACCAGTTAGATCTAGCTAAGAACTGCCTATTCCAGCCAAGAACCAACATGAACCAGTTAAGAATCGGCTATTCTAGTCAAGAACCGGTAGGGAACTCGTTAGATCCGAGCTAAGAACCAAATATATTCGCCAACAACCGCTAAGAACCAACTATTTTGGCCAAAACCGCTTAGATCCAGATAGAACTAGTTATTCGCCTAGAACCGCTTGATCCATGTAGGATCACCCTAGATAGATCTTTCGACCCTTTGAAATGGATAGAATACTTATGTAATCACAAGTAAACTATAGGAGAATCAGAATAAACTTATGCTTACGGAAAATAAACACAAGAGTTAAAGAAGACAATTACTACTAAACACTTTGATCCTCTATGGATCTATTTTAATCACTTAGAAATTGTTTCTAAGAGCCTACAATGTTCATGGCCGTCTTTTTCTTTTATACTACAAGAAACCCTAATACAGCCCATTATAAAACGTGTGAAGAAGAAATGCATTATCTCTTCCTAATAAAACTCATGCATATCTATTCATCTTACAAACTAATACTAATAATATAGATTTATACTATCCGCAGAAACTATACTATCAGCAGAAGTTTGACTAGAAGTTCCCAACTCTCTTCACTTTCTCTCTCTAAAACCTAACTCATTCGACCCTATTGTGTGTTTGATTATGTGTTTGTAAAAATCAATATGTTATAATTGGTATCAAGAGTGATGGTTTGGTCATCTACTTTACATGTTCTTGGATTCTTAGTGGTTTTCATGAGGTTTTTGTGTTTGAATGAGTTTTGAGACATCTTCATCTTTTTGATCTTTTTTTATTGTCAAAGTTTGGATTTTATTTATAATTTTATGTTTAGGATCATCATAAGTGTTTAGGTTTTGGTTTATAAGGCTTAATTCATCTTGGTTGTAGTGTTTTTGATTGAAAAAGTTTTGTTTTTGAAGAGTTTCATGGAAGCGGTTTGACTCTCGGATTGATCTCTTGTATGAGGTTTGACGTAGCTTTTGTGTGAGTTGATCCGTTTTTCGAAGCGGTTTGATATCATACGGACTGCGGTTTGTTAGTATTCGTATGCGATTTGTTAGTTTCTTTGAAGCAGTTTGATATTGTGCGGTTTGAGTGATAAGACAAAGAGACAAAAAGGACAAGTAGTGGAGGTACTTGTGTCCCCTTGAGGTTTGTCAAATTAAGCGATTTGTCCTAAGAGATTTATCCTAAGCGGTTTGTCCTAAGCGGTTTGTCTTTGTGCGTTTAGGTTTGTCTTTAGCGGTTTGATCTAAGCGGTTTGACAAGAAGTGGTTTGAGTTAAACGGTTTGTATTCCAGCGGTTTGATTGAAGTGGTTTGACAATCCTGCTATTTGACCACTGCAATTTGATCAAGAAAACTGAGTTTTGACTTTTACGGTTTGAATACTTGCGCTTGACCATCGCGGCTTGACCAAAGTTGACTTTTACGTCGAAACTTCAAACGCCATAAGTTTTGAACCAGAATCTGCTTTTAGCGAAATACCATCAAAAACGAGCAGCTGAACCAGGTTGGAACTAGTTAGAAACAAGCTAAGAACCAATAATTCGAGACAAGAACCAAGAGGAACCAATTATAAATAATTAAACCGGATATTCCGCCAATAACGAGTTTGATACAAATAGAACCACTATTTTGATCAAGAACCCGTTAGATCTAGCTAAGAACCGCTTATTCCGCCAAGAACCAACAGAACCAGTTAGAACCGATTAAGAACTAGCTATTTTGGCCAAAACCGCTTAGATCCATATAGGAACCGATTATTAGGCCTAGAACCGCTTTGATCCATGTAGGATCACCCTAGATAGATCTTTCGAGCCTTTGGAAATGGATAGAATACTTATGTAATCACAATTAAACTATAAGAGAATTTGTAATAAACTTATGCTTATGCGGAAAATAAACACAAGAGTTAAAGAAGACAATTACTACTAAACACTTTGATCCTCATGGATCTATATTAATCACTTAGAAATTGTTTGTAAGAGCGCATAATGTTCATGGTCGCCTGCTTTTCACACTACAAGAAACCCTAATACAACTAATTACAAACGCGAAGACAATATGCATTATCTCTTCCTAATATAACTCATGCATATCTATTCATCTAACAAACTAATACTAATAATACAGATTTATACTATCCATGAAACTATACTATCGCCAGACGCTTGACTAGAAGTTCCCGACTCTTCATTTATCTCTAGAAAACCTAACACATTCGACCCTATTGTGTGTTTGATTATGTGTTTGTGAAAATCAATATGTTACAACTCGTATCAAGAGCCATGGTTGATCATCTACTTTACATATTCTTGGATTGTTAGTGGTTTTCATAAGGTTTTTGGGTTTGATGAGTTTTGAGACATCTTCATTTTTTTGATCTTTTTTTAGTGTTAAAGTTTGAATTTTGATTTTACTTTTGTGTTTAGGATTATCATAAGTGTTTAGGTTTAGGTTTAGAAGGCTTAATTCGTCTTAGTTGTAGTGTTTTTGATTGAAAAAGTTTGGTTTTTGAAGAGTTTCATGGAAGCGGTTTGACTCTCGGATTGATTTCTTGTATGCGGTTTCACATAGCTTTTGTGCGAGTTGATCGCTTTTTCAAGCGGTTTGATATCGCATGCACTACGCTTGTTAGTATTCGTATGCGATTTGTTAGTTTCTTCAAGCGGTTTGATATTGTGCGGTTTTCGGTGATAAGACAAAGAGACAAAAGGACAAGTAGTGGATGTACTTGTGTCCCCTCGAGGTTTGTCAAATTAAGCGATTTGTCCTAAGAGATTTATCCTAAGTGGTTTGTCCTAAGCGGTTTGTCTTTGTGCGTTTAGGTTTGTCTTTAGCGGTTTGATCTAAGCGGTTTGACATGAAGCGGTTTGACATGAAGCGGTTTGAGTTAAGCGGTTTGTATTCCAGCAGTTTGATTGAAGTGGTTTGACAATCCTGCTATTTGACCACTACAATTTGATCAAGAAAATTGAGTTTTGACTTTTACGGTTTGAATACTTGCGCTTGACCAATCGACGGCTTGACCAAAGTTGACTTTTTACGTCAAAACTTCAAACGCCATAAGTTTTGAACCAGAACTCCGCTTTTAGCGAATACCACAAAAAGACCGTAACACTGAACCAAGAGGGAACTAGTTAGAAACAGTTAAGAACCAATAATTCCAGACAAGAACAAGTGGGAACCAATTATAAATAATTAAAACCAAATATTCCGGCCAATAACGAGTTTGATACAAATAGGAACCAGCTATTTTGATCAAGAACCCGTTAGATCTAGCTAAGAACTGCCTATTCCGGCCAAGAACCAACAGGAACCAGTTAGAACCAGTTAAGAACTAGCTATTTTGGCCAAAAACCAGTTAGATCCATATAGGAACCAGTTATTCCGGCCTAGAACCAGTTTGATCCATGTAGGATCAGTCCTAGATAGATCTTTCGAGCCTTTGGAAATGGATAGAATACTTATGTAATCACAATTAAACTATAAGAGAATTTGTAATAAACTTATGCTTTTGCGGAAAATAAACACAAGAGTTAAAGAAGACGAATTACTACTAAACACTTTGATCCTCTATGGATCTATATTAATCACTTAGAAATTGTTTCTAAGAGCGTACAATGTTCATGGTCGTCTGTTTCTTTCACACTACAAGAAACCCTAATACAACTAATTACAAAACGTGCGAAGACAATATGCATTATCTCTTCCTAATATAACTCATGCATATCTATTCATCTAACAAACTAATACTAATAATACAGATTTATACTATCCGCAGAAACTATACTATCAGCAGACGTTTGACTAGAAGTTCCCGACTCTCTTCACTTTATCTCTAGAAAACCTAACATATTCGACCCTATTGTGTGTTTGATTATGTGTTTGTGAAAATCAATATGTTAAAACTGGTATCAAGAGCCATGGTTGATCATCTACTTTACATATTCTTGGATTGTTAGTGGTTTTCATAAGGTTTTTGGGTTTGAATGAGTTTTGAGACATCTTCATTTTTTTGATCTTTTTTTAGTGTTAAAGTTTGAATTTTGATTTTACTTTTGTGTTTAGGATTATCATAAGTGTTTAGGTTTAGGTTTAGAAGGCTTAATTCGTCTTAGTTGTAGTGTTTTTGATTGAAAAAGTTTGGTTTTTGAAGAGTTTCATGGAAGCGGTTTGACTCTCGGATTGATTTCTTGTATGCAGTTTCACATAGCTTTTGTGCGAGTTGATAAGTTTTTCGAAGCGGTTTGATATCGTACGGACTGCAGATTGTTAGTATTCGTATGCGATTTGTTAGTTTCTTCGAAGCGGTTTGATATTGTGCGGATTGAGTGATAAGACAAAGAGACAAAAAGGACAAGTAGTGGATGTACTTGTGTCCCTTTGAGGTTTGTCAAATTAAGCGATTTGTCCTAAGCGATTCGTACAAAGCGGTTTGTCTTTGTGCGTTTTGCTTAAAGCGGTTTGTCTTTGTGAGTCAAGAGGTTTGTCTTCAACGGTTTGATCTAAGAAAATTGAGTTTTGACTTTTACGGTTTGACTACTTGCAGTTTGACCACTTGCGGCTTGACCAAAGTTGACTTTTTACGTCAAAACTTCAAACGACCATAAGTTTTGAACCGTAACTCCGTTTTCACCGAAATACCTGTCAAAATGACTGGAACAGCCTGAACTAGTAGGAACCAGTTAGAAACCATTAAGAACCTATAATTCCAGCCAAGAACCAGTAGGAACCAGTTAGAACTAGTTAAAACCGGATATTCTGGCTAAGAACCAGTTAGAACCAGTTAAGAACCAGTTATTCCGGCCAATAACCAGCTAGATACAAATAGGAACTAGCTATTTCGACCAAGAACCAGTTAGATCTAGCTAAGAATTGCGTATTCCGGCCAAGAACCAGTAGGAACCAGTTAAGAACCGGCTATTCTAGTGAAGAACCAGTAGGAACCTGTTAGATCCTGTTTAGAACCAGCTATTCTGGCCAACAACCAGTAAGAACTAGCTATTTTGGACAAGAACCAATTAGATCCAGATAGGAACCAGTTATTCCGGCCTAGAACCAGTTAGATCCATGTAGGATCAGTCCTAGATAGATCTTTCGAGCCTTTGAAAGTGGATAGAATACTTATGTAATCACAAGTAAACTATAGGAGAATCTCTAATAAACTTATGCTTATGCGGAAAATAAACACAAGAGTTAAAAAAGACGAATTACTACTAAATGCTTTAATCCTCTATGGATCTATATTAATCACTTAGAAATTGTTTCTAAGAGCGTACAATGTTCATGGCCGTCTGTTTCTTTTATACTACAAGAAACCCTAATACATCCCATTACAAAAAGTGTGAAAAAAGAGTTAAAGAAGACGAATTACTACTAAAAAAGATGAAAAAAGAGATAATATGCATTATCTCTTCCTAATATAACTCATACATATCTATTCATCTAACAAACTAATACTAATAATACAGATTTATACTATCCGCAGAAACTATACTATCAGCAGACGTTTGACTATAAGTTCCCGACTCTCTTCACTTTTTCTCTCTAAAACCTAACTCATTTGACCCTATTGTGTGTTTGATTATGTGTTTGTGAAAATCAATATGTTACAATTGGTATCAAGAGCTGTGGTTTGATCATCTACTTTACATGTTCTTGGATTCTTATTGGTTTTCATAAGGTTTTTGGGTTTGAATGAGTTTTGAGACATCTTCAGCTTTTTGATCTTTTTTTAGTGTCAAAGTTTGGATTTTGATTGTACTTTTGTGTTTAGGATCATCATAAGTGTTTAGGTATTGGTTTAGAAGGCTTAATTCATCTTGGTTGTAGTGTTTTTGATTGAAAAAGTTTTGTTTTTGAAGAGTTTCATGGAAGCGGTTTGACTTTCGGATTGATTTCTTATATGCAGTTTGACGTAGCTTTTGTGAGAGTTGATCAGTTTTTCCAAGCGGTTTGATATCGTACGGACAGCAGTTTGTTAGTATTCGTATGCGATTTGTTAGTTTCTTTGAAGCGGTTTGATATTGTGCGGTTTGAGTGATAAGACAAAGAGACAAAAAGGACAAGTAGTGGATGTAGTTGTGTCCCCTTGAGGTTTGTCAAATTAAGCGATTTGTCCTAAGCAATTTGTCTTTGTGCATTTTGATTAAAGCGGTTTGTCTTTGTGAGTTAAGAGGTTTGTCTTTAGCGGTTTGATCTAACCGATTTGACAAGAAGCGGTTTGATAAGAAGCGGTTTGTATTCCAGCGGTTTGATTGAAGCGGTTTAACAATCTTGCGATTTGACCACTACAATTTGATCAAGAAAACTGAGTTCTGACTTTTACGGTTTGACTACTTGCAGTTTGACCACTTGCGGCTTGACCAAAGTTGACCTTTTACGTCAAAACTTCAAACGGCCATAAGTTTTTAAAACAGAATCTGCCAACAAATACATGTCAAACGACCGAATAAATGAACCAAGAGGAACCGTTAGAAATGATTAAGAACCGATAATTCCGGACAAGAACCAGTAGGAACCAGTTAGAACCAGTTAAGAACCAGCTATTCCGTTTTCAGCGATAATTGCGGTTTCACATAGCTTTTGTGCGAGTTGATCAGTTTTTCTAAGCTGTTTGATATCATACGGACTGCGGTTTGTTAGTATTCATATGCAATTTATTAGTTTCTTCGAAGCGGTTTGATATTGTGCGGTTTGAGTGATAAGACAAAGAGACAAAAAGGACAAGTAGTGGATGTACTTGTGTCCCCTTGAGGTTTGTCAAATTAAGCGATTTGTCCTAAGCGATTTTTCCTAAGCGGTTTATCTTTGTGAGTAAAGAGGTTTGTCTTCAGCGGTTTGATCTAAGCGGTTTGACAATAAGCGGTTTGATAAGAAGCGGTTTGATAAGAAGCGGTTTGAGTTAAGCGGTTTGTATTCCAACGGTTTGATTGAAGCAGTTTGTCAATCCTGCAATTTGACTACTACGATTTGATCAAGAAAACTGAGTTTTGTCTTTTACTGTTTGACTACTTGCAGTTTGACCACTTGCGGCTTGACCAAAGTTGACTTTTTATGTCAAAACTTCAAACGGCCATAACTTTTGAACCGTAACTTCGTTTTCAACGAAATACTTGTCAAAACGACCGGAACAGCCTGAACCAGTAGGAACCAGTTAGAAACAGCTAAGAACCAATAATTCTGGCCAAGAACCAGTAGGAAACAGTTAGAACTAGTTGAAACTGGATATTCCGGCCAAGAACCAGTTAGAACCAGTTAAGAACCAGCTATTCCGACCAATAACCAGTTAGATACAAATAGGAACCAGCTATTTCGACCAAGAACCAGTTAGATCTAGCTAAGAACTGCCTATTCCCGCCAAGAACCAGTAGGAACCAGTTAGAACCAATTAAGAACCGGCTATTCTAGTGAAGAACCCGCAGGAACTCGTTAGATCCAATTAAGAACCGATATTCGCCAACAACCAAGAAGAACCGATTAAGAACAAATTTATTTTGGCCAAAAACCAGTTAGATCCAGATAGGAACCAGTTATTTCGGCCTAGAACCAGTTAGATCCATATAGGATCAGTCCTAGATTTATATTTTGAGCCTTTGGAAATGGATAGAATACTTATGTAATCACAAGTAAACTATAAGAGAATCTGTAATAAACTTATGCTTATGCGGAAAATAAACACAAGAGTTAAAGAAGATGAATTACTACTAAACACTTTGATCCTCTATGGATCTATATTAATCACTTAGAAGTTGTTTCTAAGAGCGTACAATGTTCATGGCCGTCTGTTTCTTTTATACTACAAGAAACCCTAATACAGCCCATTACAAAACGTGTGAAGAAGATATGCATTATCTCTTCCTAATATAACTCATGCATATCTATTCATCTAACAAACTAATACTAATAATACATATTTATACTATCCGCAGAAACTATACTTGTTAAGAATCGGAAATTCCATAAGGAAGTGTCGGTCACCCCAATTATAGTCTAGCATATGTTAGCTCGTAGACTTATCGTTATTTACGTTATTTAGTAGTTAATTAGTTAGTTAGTAGCGTAGTTTAGTTTAGTGCAACACCGTGGAGGAAGGACGGGTCTTTCCCCACTGTATGCCTGATCCACAGTCCGACAGGAGTATGTATTCTTTGTAAACTATAAATACCCCTTCCATCCTTGGAAGGGGTGGTGCTTCTTTGATAATCTAACCTTTTCTATTTTGTTTATCTCTCTAGAATCACCCTCTCCTCTCTTCATCTCTCTAAACATGACTCTCTTGTTTAATCATAATCCTAGACCACCCGAATCATCTAAACAACATAAAATATACGATCCTACAATTGGCATCAGAGCCTAGGTTTTGTTGTTTGTGATGATTCGAATGGCTTTTGTATGCGGTTTGTATTGTTCTATGATGCGGTTTGATAATGTTTTCGTGTGGATTAATGCGGTTTGGTTGATGTTTGGATGTTGTTGATGAATATGTTGTTATGAGCAGATTTTAAATTGTTTTCTACATGGTTTGATGTTGTTTTAATACTGTTTTATGTCGAATCATTTAAAACAGTATGTTGTTGTTGGTTTTAACTGTTTTTAACAAGTTTTAACTGGTGCTGAATATGGTATTAAAATTGTTTGTAAGTGTCTAATGGTCTAAACGTTTTTATGAATCTGGAAATGACGTTTTTTTGTTGCGGTTTTTGTCCACAAGATGCTTTTCTTCGATGCGATTTGTAGCATGCTCTTGGATGCGGTTTGACTGGTTATATGGCCACTATGCGACTTGTCTTGACAAGTTGTCCAGGTTAAATGTACCTGATGCGGTTTGACTTTGGTCAACTGCGATTTGACCAAAGTCAATTGCGGTTTGTCATGATAAAATGATGCGATTTGAGATGTAAAAGTCTAAAGCGATTTGTCTAAGTTGCATAATGAAGCGGTTTGTCTGGTATTGAATCAGAAGCGGTTTGTGTAAAAGAAGAAGCGACTTATCTCAAACTAATGATGTGACTTGTATTTTGTTATTGATAAAAAGATGCGATTTGTTAATTTTTTCTGAAAAGATGCGTTTTGATGTCAAAAGTAAGATTTGATATAAAATGAGATTTGTTTTAAAGACTCATGCGGTTTGACACAAAATGAGATTTGGAAACCAGGTTTTAAGATGATTGCCATTTGAATAGTTAAGGGAAGATGAAGAATGCAAAAGCATCATGATTATGTAATCATCAACAGACAAATGATTCATTCAACAAGATCACAAACTAAATACAACATCATACATCAACAAGACTCATTTAAACACCTATCAACATATATCATTCAACATCAATCACAATCAATCATCAACTAACATCTATCATCATTCATTATCTTATCTCATTCCTAGATTCATACATTCATCTTCGATATCTACTACATCTAAATTGGTTACATAAAGGAGAAAATAATCAAGTCTACAACACAACTCAACCACAACAAAATGAAATTTTTATTTTCAGATCTCAGATTTGTCAAGTGGGTTTCAACTCATATACGACTGTTGGGATATGAAAGTGCTGAAGAATGACAAAGTACTGGATAAAGTCAAAGTACTAGAAGAAGTCAAAGTACTGCTTAGTAAAAGTCAAAGTATTGCTTGTTCATCAAAGTACTGCAAAGATTAAAGTCGATTGTAATAGACTGTTTTATAGAAAGTAATGTTTATCTAGAATGTTCTAAGATTAGTTTAGTATTACTTGTCGTACAAGGATTAGAATCGTAAACCGATTAGGGTTATCCTTAAGCCTATAAAAGGACCCCTAGATTGGCATTAGATTATGTGTGTTGTTTAGAAATCCTAAAGTACGATATTAGAGTTTTAGAGTTATTAGAGAATCTGTATAACAAGTAGGTTCTAAGTTTGAATAAAATCGTTGAAAGTTAAAGTTAATTCTTCTTAGCTTTGTTAAGTAAATTCCGCATACTTAATAGAGATAGTTCAGTGTTTCATTGTTAATAACTTAGGATTTATCCGAGGTTACTAAATCCTTAACAAGCTACATAAGTTAGTTTGGTTAGAATACATCGATCCAACAAGTGGTATCAAAGCTTGTGTGAAAACTCTGACTAAGAAGAAACCTTAAAACCTAGTTAACAACAAAACCTAAAGATGTCGACCAAGTCGCTCCACCCCATCCATCACTTCACCGTAATACCAATCATTGAAGGAGAGTATGACCCATGGAGCATGAAGATGAGGCAAGACATTGCTATTACTGCATCATGCACTATGGAATGTAATTGTTAATGGTAATGAAGTGGTTCTAGAACTTGTAGAGATTCCTAGACAACCTAAACCACCTAAGGCGGTCTTACCAAGAAGAACAATAAGGAATCAAGAAAAGGCTCTCAATATATTGTTGTCTGCTATTCTTGATGGTCATCTACTCAAGTTCCATGATGCTAAGGATGCAAAGCAACTTTGGGGCTCTCAAGACAAGGTTCGAGGTAATGATGCTTCCAAGAAGATGCACAGAACTGCTGAAACAAAGAGCTTGAAACATTCATCGTTGGAGAAAGAGAAAGGCTTGATGTCGCCTATGATGATTCCAAAATCTTCTCAAGATATCGGAGTTGTACAAAGCAGAGGTTTCAGTTGAAGATGTAAATCTGAATTTCTTAAGAAGTTTGCCATATTCATGGCATGTGATTGCTACAATGATCAGAGGACAACCAGGTTTGGATGTTATGGACTTTGATGATCTCTACAACCATTTGAAGGTGTATGAGCATGAGATGAATGGCCAAACTAGTTCAAAATCTCACAGCATTGCCTTTTTGTCATCTGAAAAGAGAGGCAATACTTCCACTAAAAGTACTGATTCTCCTACTCAAAGTATCTCGCCGTCAGCATCATACACCTTTGCTCAAAGAAGCCACACCAACAAACACCATCCACTCTAATGAAGTCGTATGCTCGTTCTTTGCACATCAAGCTACTTTACCTATTACTTATGAAGAAGATTTGTCACAAATTGAAGAAGATGCTCTTGAAGAAATTGATATCAGGTGGCAAGTTGCTTTGATCACTGCTAGAATCAGGAAGTTCATGAAGAAGACAGGAAGAGGCATTGACTTCAAACCAAAACAGGGAATCACTTTTGACAAATCCAAGATTGAATGCTTCAATTGTCAAAAGACCGACATTTGCAGTGGAATGCAGGTTTGCTAAATATCAAGCAAACAGGATGACTGAGAAACCAAAGCTTGAGCTAAAAGAAATTCCTATTACTTGAAACAAAAAGCTTTGGTTGCTCAAGAGAATCTATCAGAGGTTGACTGGAGTGCAGAATTTGATGATGAACCAGTAACCTATTGTGTGGTAGATGTGGAGGAATTAGTGGAAGAATTTGATTGGAGCACAGCCTTTGATGAGGAATCTGGATATGCTGCTTTGGAATCCAAAGATGGTCTAGGAAGCTTTGATTGGAGCATGAAGAGTGTAGATGAACCTATTCTGCTTGCTATGGTAGCTACTTCACCAAGTTCACCACCTATCTCTGAGGTATGCTCTAAGTGTCATGATTTTTATCAAAAAGTTCTTAACAATTGTGTAGTTGAAAGAGATAATTATCAAAGGGCTAGGTCTGAGGTAGCTGGTTATCAAATTACTTTAGAGTCTATGGAAGCCAAAATAATAACACATGAAAATAATGAAATGGCTTGGGCAGAAAAGTATGAACAACAGGATTATCAGTTAAAATTAAGTGAATGGAAGTTAAATTGTAAAATCTCTGAAATTGAGAAGCTTACTAAGGAAAGAGATGAACTGTTAGCAAAGTTTGATGCTTGGAAAGAATCTGGTCTTTCTCATGTTAGTTATGTTAAAAAACAGAGAAGAGCTTACATTAGAACTGGCCTAGGTTTTGGTATGGACTTTAGTAACACAGAGGAAAACCTACCTAGTGATAAGGATGACCTTGATTTTGAGGATATAACTACTAGTGATGATGAACTCAATAATTATGTAGACACATCTAGTAATGAGGAATCAGTTAGTCAATCACCTTTTGAGTTTAAGAAAGACAATGGTTATCATGCAGTTCCTCATCCCACTGGAAGTTTTCAACCACTTAGGACAGATGTTTCTCGTTTTGGAGTAGACAACTTAGAGTTTAGGAAAAAGCTTATTGGTCAATCAAGTTCTGAAAACCCAAAAGAAACAGTTTAGAAACCTAAGGATGATAAAGTTATGAGTCAAGCAGTACCTTCAAATCAAAGTACTGCTACACCTTCAGCAATACCTTCAAGAAAACCTTTTCAAAATACTGCTAAACCTTTTTGGGATAATTTTGGTCAAAATAAGTTTCATAACTCACCAAAAAGTCAGGTTAGGTTTGGTCATAGGACTCAAGGAAGAAATTTTGGAAGTATGGGTCAAAAATTGTGTTTTGTCTGTTATAGTCCTGATCATTTGATTAAGCACTGTGACTTTCACTCAGAGTACCTAAGCAAATTCCCAAAGAATAGAACTTCCAAACAAAAACCAAGGGAAAATAGACCAGTTTGGAACCATTCACATAGGGTTAACCATAGTAATTTCTCAAAAGACTATAGGTACCCTCACCAGAGAAGATCTTTTTCAAAACCTGCAGTACCTTCAAACACTTTTCAAAGAACTCCAGCAGTACCTTCTCAAGGTACTGCTAGACTTTCAAACAATCAAGGTACTGCTAACACTTTTTGGAATGGAAAGCCTAGGAGATCCAATTACTATCAATCTAGAAGGCGTTACAGCTCCAAAAGAGTAGCTAAATCAAGGGACTCTACACCAGCAGTAAAAACAAAATGGTTTAAGAAAGAAAGTACTGATGAGGAACAAACAATACTTTCAACAAGTACTTGTGAAACAGAGATTTTTGATAAACATGATTTTGTTGAAAAAGAAAAGGAGATTTTTGTTGAGAAAGAAAGTTTTGCTGAAAATCCACCACAAGTTTTGAAACAAAAGAAAATTCTTGATTCTCGTTTACAAAATCAGAAGATTACATACTCAAGGAATTTGAGTATGTTACTCCACAAGGGAACACAAGTCAAGAATGGTTTGGGTTCCTAAAAGACACTAACTTTTTATCTTTGTGCAGGCAACCGTAAGAGGAGCTTAAACATCATCTAATTGTGGATAGTGGTTGCTCGGAAGCATGACAGAGACAAAGATATTCGCCGATTTAGATCCTATTGTAGAGGAAGAGTTGCATTTGGGAATGATGCTAATGGAGGAAGAATCACAGCAAAGGAACCATCAAAGCGGTCAGATAGATTTTGAGAATGTTAGATATGTGAAGGAGCTCAAGTTCAACCTTTGTCGCCTCTCAAATGCTGTGACAAAAGCACCTTGTGTTATTCAATCGGCTGTAATGTCTTATTCTTTCCCCTGAATTCAAGCTTGCTGATGATAACTTGGTGATACTGAAAGTACCAAGAACCAATGATGTGTATAGTTTGGATATGAAGAGTCTTCACTCTTCTGAAAGAGCTACATGTTTAGTAGCAAAGGCATCACTTGAAGAAGCACATCTGTGGCATAGAAGATTAGGACATGTGAATTTCAAAAACAACAACCTAAGTTAGGGTTGTGGTATCCAAAGGATTCACCTTTTCACTTCGAGGCTTTTTCAGATAGTGATTATGCAGGTGACAACTATGATAGAAGATCAACCACTGTAGGATGCCAATATCTTGGAAGAAGATTAGTCTCATGGCAATGTAAGAAGAAACTATTGCAAAGAACATCCTCATCAAGCATAATATGTGGGTCGTAAGTCATGTGAATAAGTTTTGTGGATGCGTAATCAACTCGATAATGGGTTCAACTTCAAGAATACTCCTATCAACATTGATAATGAGAGTACAATTTGTATTGTCAAGAATCCGCTTTATCACCCAAGACCAAGCACATTCGGATCGTGCATCACTCATCGAGATTGTTATGAGCACAGCTCATTAATGTTGTCAAGGTTCACATATGATAATGTAGTCGATTTACTCACCAAAGGATATGATGTTTCACGTTTCAATCACTTGGTGGTGAGCATTGGAATGATTAATTACTAAGCTACATTTAAGGGGAGGACTAGTTAGTTTGGAAGACTAATTAGTTTGTTAGACAGTCTTATGCTTTGCTTAAGGGGAGGCAATACCATACCTATTTGGAGTGTTTGTCATTATAGAGAAGAAGATGGAAAAGTACTGCTGTTTTGTCATATGAAAGTACTGCACTAAAAGTATTGCTATGGAAAGTACTGCGTACGTGGAAATCACTGCTTGTCTTATCAACGTAGTGTTCCAACGGTCAAAAAGAAGGGTAAAATTCAAATAACGATAACTTTGTTATTATGGGCTGTGATTTTTTAGATCTCACCTATAAATAACTACTCTTCGAATTTCCTTCTCATCTTTATTTTTATCAATCTTTTCTATATTTCTCTCTCTCATACATAATTTTTCATCAAATCAATCACTTATTCAATCATCAATGGCGAACCGAAACACCGTTTCTAAACACAACATGGTGGCGAATTTGGATAAGACTGAAGCTAATGTTGCCTTTCATGACATTATTGATTTTCTCACGGGTCTCCAATTAGTTATGCACTTTTGGTTGAACGGATATCATCGAGCCTCGGATTCGTCAGTTTTGGGCAACCTGCTAGGACTCATGGATAATGATGATTCATATATACAGGCTAAGGTTGCTGGAAGGATTGTGAAAGTGAGTGAAGCCTCAATTCGTGATCTCTTGTTTGATGATGAAGAAGGTGCTATCCGTTTTGATAAACAGCTTCTTTGGGATACTTTAAGCGCTATTGGGTATGAAGGGTCTTTAACAGAAACAACATTCAAGAAACCCTTATTTAGTCCACATTGGAAGTACTTGGTGCATGTTCTACTTCATTGTGTCAGTTCTAAGAGTACTTCATGGGAGCAATTTGGTTCTAACATAGCATCTGCTATAGTGGGATTAGCTACAAATCGTATATTTAATTTTTCAAGACTCATATTAGATGGTATGCTATCTCATATTTCTCATGGATCACCCTGGCTAATGTATCCACGATTTATTCAAGTGTTCTTGAATAAACAATTGCATGATGTACCCAAGCCTTCAAGCTTATTACCTATTGTGGTACAACATGCGAAGATTTTTACATTCATGGCAAGGAAGAGTGACAAGTTTACTGGTAGGAACACTCCCTTGACTAACTCAATGATGGAGATTGTTCAAGTAATTCGAGATGAGGCTGCAGCAAGTGAAGTACGAGGAAGTACTGCATCTCAAGGTACTGCATCACAAGGTACTGCTTTACAAGGTGCTGATATTCAAGAAGATATTGCAGTTTCACCTCCACCATCTCCGCAAGTCTCTGCTCATGATGATTCAGAACAAGAGGACCACCCACCATTCTCTCCCAATGATTATACTTCAACAGATGGGCTTCAAACATCTGGAGGAGATGAGGGAGATGTGGCAACTGAGGGTACAGTTCTGAACAATTATGCTTTATCAAGAGAATTGACCAGATTGCAGAAATCTTTTGAAGAACAGGATACACAGATTAAGAAGTTGTAGCTTAAGTTTAGAAGATTAAAGAAGTTTGTACGGCCATTGGTTCAACATCACAGATTATGGGTCAAGTCTCAAAGGAAGCAGGGAAAGCCAGTAAGGGAATTTAAGAAGACTTCAAAGAGCAAAAAGGTTCAACAGCAATCTTCTATCAACTTGGGGAGGAATCTAGAACAAGATAATTTGAAAGAAGATGCTGAGACTCATACAGATAAAGAAGATGAACCTCAAACTATTGAAGCACAAGTAAATCTTCAAAGCATCGAGCTCAAGGAACTGTGTTCAAAGTATCGATGATCAAGGTGTCATTGATCAAAGTATCGCTCTTCAAGGAACTTATAGTAAGAGTTAATTACACCAAGGGTGTTAGATTTTGAAGAAGAAACGGTCCTTTAACAAATATACCGTAAAAGGAAGTCGATACACCCAAACCAATACACACTGCAAGTGATGATGAAACTATAGCTGAGATATTGCACGATTTATCAAAACCAAGGGGTGTTAGCATTCCAGGAGTTACTGAAGAACAACAACAAGTTTATCAACCAATTTTAGATCCTAAAGATAAAGGAAAAGGTAAAATGGTTGAAACAAAGAAGAAAAAGAAGTTAACTTTAGCAGAGTTAAGAGCCATAGAAGTGGCTAAGAATGAACAAGCTGCTAGGGAGCTACAGGCTAAGTTTGATGCTGAGATTATTCAACCAGTGAAAGAACCTGAAGCTGTTATACCTAGAAGACCAATGAGTAAGGCTAAAGAAAGAAATGCTATGATGGCATATTTAAAGGGTCAAGGGTATACTGGATTACAAAAGTTGAATTATATTGAGATGAAAGACTTGTATGAAAATGTTAGACAAGCTTATCAGAAGCAAGTTGAAAGTATTATTTCTTTCAAGGATGACAAGCAAAAGGAGGATGTGAGTAAAAGAAGCTTAAAAAGAAAAAGGACAACTGAAGCTGAACAGAAATCAAAGAAGATTGAGCTAGGATCAGATACAGTTGATGAACTAAGGAATTACATTAGAATTGTTGATTTAGAGAATTCTAAATTTAAAGATGCTACAGTAAAGAAGACAAAGATAGTCACTTTTGAAGTTGTAAAATCAAAAGATGGAGATTATTTGATGTTCCATAGGGAGGATGAAAGTTTTAGAACATTCAGTTTACTATGGGATATATTGCATATCATTAATAGAGCATATCTGTTTCAACTATACCAACTAGTGCAAGAATACTTTGAACATATTCCATCAAGTGGAGTTGGCTTAGTTTTATTAGGAGATCTGACAACTATCTTCGAAACTGAGGAAATAAGCAATGATGAACTCTGGCAAAATCAAGAAAACTGGGAGATTACAAGCTGGAGATTCTTTGAAGAATCAGGAGTTCATGTTGTAGAATTGGAAGATGGAACTATGATTCACATGCTAGCTGAAAGAAGATATCCACTCACAGCAGATTTTATGAGAAGAATGCTAGATCATGGTATGGAGGTCGAGAATGAGACTGAAACAGCACTTTTGTTAATTGAGTTGTTTATTAGATGGACAACAATAGCTGGTGATGAAGCATAAGTACTGGTATGATATTTTCTTATATATAAATTTTTTGATCAAACAGTACTTTAACCAAAGTACTGCTTGCAGCATTAAATCAGTTAATGATTTAAGAAAAAAACTTTTGTTAAGTGATAAATATTGTGAAACAAATGTTAAAAGCAATAAATGGTTTTTGAGATGGTTATAACAATAGGTTATCAGTTCACCATGTTTACAAAAGAACTGGCTAATCCATGAGCAAACGGCTCTGGTAAAGATATCTCAAACCGTTATATAGTTGACAACTTGCTAATAAGTTGTATGGTAATCAACTCACCATATCGCCAAATGAAGAGTTGGCTAGCCCACAAGAAAAATGGCTTGTGGTAAAGGCTGTGGAAAAACCATTCATATGGTAATTAGTTCACCATGGTTCAAAGAACTAACTAGTCCAAAAGGGTATAGCTTTTGGTAAAGACAACTCAAATCTGTTGATAGCTGATGATTTGCTAAAAATCATATGGTTATCAATGTACCATGGTCTTACACACCTAAACATTTGGCTACTCCAGAGTTAATGGCTTTGGTAAAGAGACATCAAAATCCATTAAATTTTCAATGATTCACCTCTCATAGGAGTTTACACACCTGGAAGTGATGAGAATAGACTGAAACTTAAAGAATTAATGTACAAAATTGTCATATGTTGCTGAGTTGCTGAAAAGATGGAGATTGTTGAATGATGCTGTAAAGAATTATTTCTAAAGAATACTTTGATGATGATGATATAAGCACAGGATCTACAAAGACAAAATTTGAAGATAAAGTCGCAATCTCTCTTTGAAGACAAAGATGTTAAAGTTTTATATACAAAGGAACTTGAAATCAATCAAGTAGAATTCAAGTTAGGGGAGGATTGTTGGGATATGAAAGTGCTGAAGAATGACAAAGTACTGGATAAAGTCAAAGTACTAGAAGAAGTCAAAGTACTGCTTAGTAAAAGTCAAAGTACTGCTTGTTCATCAAAGTACTGCAAAGATTAAAGTCGGTTGTAATAGATTGTTTTATAGAAAGTAATGTTTATCTAGAATGTTCTAAGATTAGTTTAGTATTACTTGTCGTACAAGGATTAGAATTGTAAACCGATTATGGTTATCCTTAAGCCTATAAAAGGACCCCTAGATTGGCATTAGAATATGTGTGTTGTTTAGAAATCCTAAAGTACGATATTAGAGTTTTAGAGTTATTAGAGAATCTGTATAACAAGCAGGTTCTAAGTTTGAATAAAATCATTGAAAGTTAAAGTTAATTCTTCTTAGCTTTGTTAAGTAAATTCCGCATACTTAATAGAGATAGTTCAGTGTTTCATTGTTAATAACTTAGGATTTATCCGAGGTTATTAAATCCTTAACAAGCTACATAAGTTAGTTTGGTTAGAATACATCGATCCAACAAGGAATAAGAAAACATCGTTTGTTATTATTAACAAAGTTCTTCGTCATCATCTCTAAACTACTAACCTAGGCGTTTAGGGGACGCCTAAGGTGATGGTCAGTTAGTTAGTTCCTAGGCGTATGTTCATGTAAACGCCTAGGTTAGTAGTTTAGAGATGATGACGAAGAACTTTGTTAATAATAACAAACGATGTTTTCTTATTCCGCTGTGCATTATAATCGTTGTTATTGTTATCCCCTAGAGCTTATAAACGATCTTATAAATTGGTATCAGAGCTTGGGGAGCTCGTTACCTAGGGATTCACAAGGTTTCTTGGCGAAAAAGAATGAAGAAAATCGATTTTTTGCAAAATTCGCAACTTTTCTCGCAAAGATAGTTTTCAAGAGGGTATAACTTTTTAATGAAGCTGTTGGATCGGGCTAAAATTGAACTGGAGCTTCTTGGTATATCTATCTTTAATCTCATTGAAGGGATTGTTGATCCGAGCTCTCAATCAAAAGTTATAAGTCGTCAAGTCTCTCCGAGGCGAAATTTTTTCGTAAGGTTACTACTGACCTTTGTTTTGAAACGATCATAACTTTTTAGATTAGCAGCTGGATCGTAATGAAATTTTAGGTGGATGTTCTCTATATGATAATCTAACTTTCCACTAGAGGATTGTCGATTTGATCTTTTATGTGAAAGATATATCTTTGTCGAAGTTGGTCGCAAAGAGAGTTTTCAAAGTACTATTGTGTGTTTCTAAGTCTTGTTAGGATTTGTTCAAAGTATCGCTTTTGGTCAAAGTATCGCCGATTTCACAAATCTTGCTCGAGGTTTCATCTTTGCTGTATAGGTTGAAAATCTTGCTCGTTGTTTTAAAGTCTTTGCTAGTTTTGATCGATATCGGATAGAACAATTCTTTTTGTTCTAGTATGGTTCTAGATTTGAGGGGAAATTCAGATGGTTTGAAGGATATCAAATGACACACACATGGATATTGGTTCACACACACAAGTTTGGAATTTGTTCTTAAAAGGATTTAAAAAGCTCGTTTTTTGATTTATTGATGAATTGATTACGAAGAAGGTTAAATATCATTTATTTGATGTTGTAGTTGAGTTTCACAGATTTGTGCTCTTATCATATCTCAAAGTGGATGTTACACTTTGTAGATAACTTGCTCGTACTTTATAAGAGATGTGACAAAGACTTGATGAATCTAGCAAAATTGTGTGATCTACAAACTGATGGTACTTAATACTCACTTTTGCTATCACTTTAAGGAGTTACGTTATTGTGCTCAGTGTCTCATATAGTTGAGGATTTGTCAAGAGGTTGCTATCTACTTATACTTTTTGTAGGAGTATGAATTTCGGAGTCACGTGGATAGTACAAGACATAAGACGCAAGTTTTGGAAATTTTACTTCTTCATCAAATTTATTATACTCAGTTTTCTTCACCAGTGATCATTACAAGGAGCTTACAGATTTGGAGAATCATTTGATGTTCATGCACCACTCAAGGGGAAGTGTTTGATTCTTACTACTATTGTTTAGTATTACTACTGATGGTTTAGATTTCTACTGTTTCAAGTTCATTTTTAGTTGCGGAAAACTTCATGGAGGGTAATTTGAAACATTGGAATGATGAATTGAAAGTGTGGTATTGGTTCATGGTGATCAAGATCAAGTTTGCATACGTTCCCTATTTGGATAATAACAAAAAGGGGAAGAGATGTTTGAGTGGCATGGCATGGATTAAGGGGATGACAAAGGAAGACATACTTGTTTCATTTATGGTGAGATCCCGATCTTAATTTCTCTACTTCTTCAGGAAGTTCGTTCAAGAATGGTTTTGTCATTATCAACTAGGGAAGATTGTTGGGAATTATCGTTTGAGTTGATAAGACAAAAGAATGAAACAAGAGGGACTTAATCGACAAGAAGGAAACCTACAAAAAGATGGAAGGACTTGCTTGCAAAAGAAGTTTTATTATTTGGTCCTTAGTAGAGATTTGTAAACCCTAATCCTCTACTATATAAAGAGGACATAGGGTGTAGGTTTTATAATTAAGTCTTCCAAGATGTAGTCGACTTAAAGGTGTGTGTGTGTGTATCTAGGGCATATGGTTCATTGTAAACGCCTAGACTAGATTGTTTAGTTAGTAGTTTAGTTATCTAGACGTGTTCCTATAAACGTCTAAGATTAGTTAGTTAATGGTGAATGAAAACCTTGTTCAATAACAAAGAATTGATTAGTTTATTCCGCTATGCATGTTATTTCTCTTTGTTATTGATCCCTAGTTGAGCTTATAAACGATCTTATCAACGACCTTTATAAGTTTCAAACCTCATTGACTGTTCGAAGTGTTTGAAGGAAATTCCAAGTTATTTGTCTCAAACTCTCATTCCATTCGAGTATCTCACAAAGTTATTATCAAAAAGGTCATTAACTAGACTCGGACATCAAAAGGATCAATTTGGTATACGATCTCAGTTTCTCATAATTCGTGAAACTCAAAAGGTTTATCAAGACCAAGGGTCTAAAAGCACGAATATATGATATCATCACAGATCCAATTTGTTGAAGTCTCACTTCATTTACTATCCGAATCAAATAGTTAGATGAAAAACATTTTGAGGTTTAACATCTTATTGTGATTCGTGGTCGTGATTAAAAATAATAATAATAATAAAACAAAAGCAGAAACGTAAACAATAACATCTAATACCTACCTGTGAACAGTCTTGCAAGATCTCAAAGCCCCTCCATCATCATACCATCCCTGTGGCAAGATCAAAAGAACGAAGGTTCTTTGATGAGTGATGGAAGATAAGACTTGTATTTAATTCGTATAAAGAGGTTATTAGATAAGCTTGATTCATAGTACTTCTGTTACTGTTTTTTTGGGGAGTATTTTTGGGAAAGAAAACGAATTTGTGTAAGGTGAAAAGGGGGGGCGTACACTTTAGTAATTAGGGTTACAAAGACTTAGGGCAAATGTAAAGGTGAGAGTTAAATACCCGTGTAATTAGGGTGTGGGGTAAATTGGATCAGGTGGTTTTTTCTTCTTGATGGGCGTGTATTGTTTTGGGATGTTGGGCTGCGTTTTGTGATTTATCACATTCTTCTGATAGTAGGCCGTATACAGGATTAATTATACACATGTTCGCATATGTTGCTAGGATTATTTTCTGGTTCGTTCATGGTTAGTGGTATGCGTTTTATTTTTGTATGTGTGATTAATAGAGTTTTAATACACCATGTAATTAGGGGTATTATAACATGGACCTATGTACCATACTTTCTATCGAATTGAATTTTAAGATGAGCCGTATAATTGGATCCGGTGTGTGCAATGGGGTCGAACAGTTTGGGTAATATGCTCTTTAACGTGGACCGGATTATAAGGACTCGGATTTATGCGTGTTGTATTTGAAATTGTAAGTGTTGGTACAAGTTGACTTGTAAAATGATTTGGTGAAAATTTTGAGTTGCAATTTGACAAATATGAGATTAAACGATGCAATTTGAGAACGTGAAATTTGATGATAAGATTTGGTGTGATGATGAGATACGTTGTGTTATGTAGATTGTTACTTTGGTGTATACTCTTTCACGGAAGATATTTTGTCACGGCTTAAATTGATATTTAAACAAGGTTGACTACAGGGTTGTTTGAGTTCGATATTTCTTATTTGGAATTAAAGTGAGGTTTTCCGGGCGCGTTTACTTACTTCGTCTTCTTTCTTTCTACCCTTCCGCGAAGATGACTTGTTTGGGCATCTATTGAGTGTGATAAAGACTTGGCTATTTAGTTACGGTTGTGATTCTTTCTCGCTTAACCCACAACGTAGCTATCACTTCGGTGTCTCACGCAGTTGAGGATATGTCAAAAGGTTTTGTACATTGGGTACACCGTTTCTTTTTCACGAGGATTAGTACAAGTTTAAGTAACAAATATGGGGAATTCTACTTCATGATCAAGTTTGGTATATCGGGTTTACTTCACCATGTGGTCACAACAATAACCGACAGAATATGTAGATGATGTGTTTACCAAAGGGCTGAATGGTGGAGATGTGATCAGCAATTCCCATAGAATATTCGATGTCACTGAATGCTAATGATACTTCACAGTCTAAGCAAAATCTTTCTATAATCTCCAGCGTCAGTCATGACTTTTCAAGATGTTTGCTTATGACAAGAACTTTTCGTGCAGTTCGTTATACACGTTAATGATGCTTCCGAAAGTTCGAAACCATCATGGGGGAGAAACGTGTACGTTGATGTTACGGTCAACCTTCAGGGGGAAGTAGTGTATACTACTTGACTTAGTATGGTTTGTGAAGTTGTCTACATATGGGTAAAGAATTGTTGATGATATTGTTGATGATGAAGAATGAACCGTTGATGAACCGCTGCATGTTCCCCTAAACCAAAGTTGTCATAACACATTCAAGCTGACATTTTTTACGGTTTAGTCTTGATTTTGTAAAATCTCGTGAAAGAATCTATTTCTCGGTTTAAATCATAGATTTGTAAAATCTCGTGAAAATGGAAACATCCAGGTAATAGTAAAGTGCATTTCCGGATCTATCTTACGGTTTATTCTTGGTTTTGTAAAATCCCGCGAAAGAAACTATTTGTCAGTTTAAACCATAGAATTGTAAAATCCCGTAATGATGGAACCATCCTGGAGAAAGGAAAGTGTATTTCTGGATCTTATCTGATGTTGGTGCTGCGGTTTCTACTTCGAAGAAGGGATAAAAGGGTGTACTTCATGAATTGGGTGATGGATATTCTTCATGGCAGTTTGGTTACTACAAGGTGTTACGGGGTTATGTGCTTTTAACCATGGTTGGGATGAAACCATTATCATAGTTCACTTAAAATGTAAGAGGAGGCTAGATTTAAGCTTTTAACCACAAGATGTGACAACGGCGTTAATTCAGTATTATCTATTTGAGGTTGAAGTGAAATGTCACGGGCGAGTGTACTTAGTATCTGAAGGTATCGGGGATGGTTGGATGAAGATTCTTCATGATCCTTGTTCGAGCTTATTATCAAAAACGAGGACTTGGAAATCTAGTTATTTTTGGGTGACTTTTCCTTTTCTTTTACCACTTGGGGGAATTGGGCTCTTACCACCACAAAATAACTATCACTTCAAGGAGTTACGTTGTAGTGCTCAGTGTCACATTGAATTGTGGATTTTCAAGAGGTGATGTACGTTATATACTTGATGGTTAGTTGGTTGAAGAGTATAGAGTAATTAGATATTCATATGGGCATGAATTCTTGGCACCGCTCTTTGTTACATATGTGCAAGTTTAAGTCACGAGTTCAGTTAGTTTACTTCAAGGTCAAATTCATCATATTGGTTTTTCTCCATCAGCTGTCACGACAAAGAGCCTACTGAATGATAATGGGGTTGATTACAAGTTTGCCAAGAGTAGATGAAAAGAGAGAGATTATGACGTTTGAACTCCATAGTTCAAGCCTCGTTCCTCAAAGAAAAGAAATGTGTACGCTTCAGTGCGCATTATCATCGAAAGAAGAGAACTATTCTTATTATGACCATTCTCATCAACATGCTTCATGCTTTTTCCATGCGCTTTCAGCTATAAAGTGAACCGGACTATCGTTGCTAGTACTCTTATTCCACTTGCTCAATTATAATGGCGATGGCGACATCATATGCAGTTTTTACGAGGGAGAAGTGTGAATAGAATACATTTGGATGATCACACTTGTTTTATCAAGAATGGCATCTCCGTATGCAATTCTTGAGGGGGAGAAGAAGTATGATAACTCTACATGTTGAGTTATATCTGAGAATATATGGTCATACGGCTCCTAACTCATGTAAGAACCGAGCTTCTTCTTATCGGGTAATCTTTACATGAAGCTTCTTCTAAGAGCCATTGGTTGACATCTTCACAAGCTGATATGATTAATGAAAAAGTGCTTCCAGTTGCGAGGCGGATTTCCTTGATGAACATCTTTCTGTTCTTGCTTGATTGGGAGGGATTGAGTTAAGCGGATTTGCTATATATAAGTTAACGGGAATACATTTGGTGAGAAGAAGATGTTACTTTCTATTCCCCAAACGAACAATCTTGAAGAAGGTCGAGTCTAAAGTCTGTTCTACATTTTCTGCTGCATGTTAGAAGACTAAAGACGAGTTGCATTTAACGATCTAAAGACTTCTTCATATTTAGGGGCATTTATCAAAAGGATTGTCGGTTTAGGGGAGAGCACTAATTAGGGGAGAGTGAAATGTCGAATTTAATCCCTAATTAGACTTGCTCACATTCTTCAACAAGTTGATTCTCACAAAGATTAAAAGTGGTCTTCTCAAAAAGATTTCAAGTATTTGGGCTGATAATATGTTGCTGATTCTGAAGTGTCAAAACCAGCAAGGGGGAAGGAGACACACATCTAAACACAAAGCGAGTAAACTTGATGAACTTAATTCTTCTAAGTGATTGAAGATATCCCGGGAAGACAAATGTCATGACCGCAGAGAATCTCAAGGTTTTACTCATCAAGGCTTTTAGTGTTATTATTCCAACTACATGGGGAAGTGATGTAAGAGAAAGTTTGTGAAGATAAAAGAGGTACACAAGTGTGTGATGATTTCGATGTTACCGCAATCATCAGGGGAAAGAGAATTGTGCACATTGCGCTCAGATGTTTCACTTGAGGGCTTAATCAGTGATTCTGAGATATAATCACTTATTCCGAAGTTGACATCTGCAGAGATAATTAGTGATTCAGCATGCTACTTCAGTGTTATCGGTTATTCTTTCTTTGGGCATTCTGGTACTTCGGGTTCTTGAGCTTCACACACTTTCTTCAGGGGAGAGAAAAGTATTCATCGGGGTTATTCTTTGGCTATCGATCTTAATCTGCTACTTCGATGGTATAAGTTTCTCTGTCTTTGGGTATATGTGTATTCGGGCTCGTGAGCTCTATTCTAAGAGACTGGCTGCATCAATTCATCTACTTAGGGGAAGTGGTTTCTTGACAAATTTTTGGTATGGATTGCTTCATACTTCAGTGGTTATGAAATGTGAGAAGATTATTTATGAGTGGGATGATACGTAGATGATCTATTCTTTTCTAAACATGTCTCAAAATATGGCTTGCAGTTACTTCAGACTTTAACCCGGGCTTAAACCATGGTTTGCCATTATATCAGATAGCAACTCGTTCTTCAAGAAAGGAAAGTGTTGCGCTAAAACCAATTTTCAAATATTTCGTGCACTTATCCTAATTCAAAATGAGGAAAGTATGTCGAAAGACTGCTGTTCCTACTCAAATATTTTTCCTCCTAAAATTCTTCAGAAAAATATTTGTTTTAACAAAATGGTGGTAAATGAGTCGCTTGTAAATCAATCAGAATCAAGTTTTCATAAATTTGCAAAACCCAATCAATGACTTAAGCTTATTTAAAAATTTTCATAGAAAGAGTCATTGATTGAGGGGGAGAATGTTTTCAAATTTATATCATCTAACGGGCTTATCTAATTATCCTATATACTTAAATGTAAAACATGTTAACCTACGTTGAAGGACTAGGTACCTAGGATATGATTGTTAGGATTAGATGATTAGAGTTTGATAAACACATTATTCCCATGCTTTACATGACCAGATTGATATGTTGAATTGACTTTTATTAGTCGATTGTTGTTTGGGTGATGTCGACCACCATATATCTGTTTGTGTGTCCACTAACGTATGCAGATATCATGGTTCATAAGAATGTTCCCGATTCGGATCCGACAAATGAAGAAGATTGGATGCCGAAAGGAAAGGGTAACTATTTCTTGGGTCGACAAATGAAGAAACGGAGCTTAATTGGATCTCTCCATGGTTAGTTGGCACGTTAGATGCAACTTCAGAGGTCTCACTGCATCTGCATATGGTTTTCTTCTGGCCTACAACAACAACAACAAAAGCAGCTTATCCACCTAACGTATCTATGTGTAGGACAAGTAGTGAATAACACCATTTTTCAAACAAATTTGATAAAATTGTTTTGAAAATGAAAAAATATTGTTTTGAAAATAAATTGAACTCAAATTTTGGAAATCAACCGGACTTCATTTTAAACATAAGTCACTCAATCAACGACTACGGTCATTGATTGAGGGGGAGAGTGATTTCAAATAAAATATTTTCAAACGATATTTCTTCATAAAAGTCCGTTTTGTACAAAATAAGTGGTGATATAAAGATTTAATGTTATGTCATGGTATGATTTTCTTTAATACTCAAAGATCTTTTAAAATGAAATTTTTTCTGTTCTTGTTTGATTGTGAAATTGTTTTATTTTACTTAAAGATCTTTTAAAAACTATCATACTTGACACTAACAATCTTTAATGTCTATAATTGGTCCTCATCAGTCAATTTTTCAAAATTAAATTGTGTCACGTCTTTCCCTAAATCTTTTAAATGATTTAAATCAATTGAGATCCAAAATCTCAATTGATAAATAAAACCTGCACACTTTAAGAAAACAGATGAAACCTTCGTAAAATCGTGGTAAAACTATATATGACTCTACTATACTAGGATATAATGCTTGTGAAATGGATGTTTCTGTGTTTTCGGAAAATTAAGACACGAGAAATTCCAAAATTTATGAGTATACACGAAAGCGAGAGAAAATAAGATAAGTTGTTTCTGCTCCTCGACGTCGGCAGTTTCAATCTGATTTGTCAGTTATCTGACAACCGGTCTCTGCATTTTCGGAAAAATTACATCTTTAGAATCTGGAAAAATTCGCAAAACATCCATTATGACTCGATACACGCATTTGACTCTAACAAACACACATATATATCTTTTTCAAGAGTTGTAATTCTCATGTTCACGTTCTTTTAAAAACGTATGTAATCTTCCCTACACTTATCCTTTTTTGTAAAATACCTTTATATGTAATTAAGACGAGGTTAAAGACAAAATAAAACATTTTCACAAATTCAAACATGAGAATAAAGAATCAATGAAAAGATATATGACACACAAACAAGCAAACAATTAAGCATGGGTTGCCTCCCACGAAGCGCTTTTCTTTATTTATGAGTCTTGTAGCTAGACTCAAAGTCGTGCCCCTACGTTCTCCTTCTCTTAGAGGCCCATTCGATTACCTTAACTCTTCTCTCATCACGAATATATTCAGGGCCCAACTCTAGACAAGCGGTATAATAAACCTTGTTCTCCCAATCTACTTCAAAGGCCGGAATGTTGTCTACATCTAGATCATCAATACCCTCAAACTTCTTATTTTTGTAGGGCATTATATACTTAACACATTTAGTCCCATTTGAGAACTTGGCTATTCCTTCCTCTTGATCATAAACCATCTTAAATTCCTCAATAAATGGTCTCCCAAGTATCACATATGTGAAGTTTCCTATGAAGACATACAATCCTTTAATCCTACCAACATAGTTACTCACTTTCCTAGGGTAAAAGGGGTCCCTCAAAGGTCCTAACTTTTCGCTCATGATCCAATTGTAATAAAGCCTAGACATTATATTCATGGGTGCCTTATAGTCTATGTAAGTGTGATCCCTATATAAGTACCCAATCATGCACGGTATCTTAATATTTTTAGGGTCACCACTTTTTATGCATGGTTCGAAAGGTGGTCGCGGGAAGTTAACTACGTTATAATGATAATTGGTTTCCTTCCCATTAGGGTATGAATCAAAATACTCCTTAAGTTCCTCCTCCTCCTTACTCCTATCCATAATTTCCAAAACCTTATAATCCCCTTCTTCTATTTCATCTTCCGAATCACTTGAGGTTGAATCACTATCTAAGGTACTAGTGGATTCCTTAAGGGCTTTCTCAAGTGCACTTTCAATTATGCTATTTAGTTTCTCATGTTCTCCAATTTCACTAACAATGCGAGCTCGGAGCTGGTTGGCAAAAGTTGGATCGAGTGGTGGGTATTTGTTTGATGGGGAATTGTTGTTTGGTAAATTATCACCTTCCATAATGAAAAGTGATAGGATTACGAATAAAGGTCACGAAGAAGGGGGATAGACTACGAGGAAGCTAAAAATGAGAAAAAAGCTTACTTGATAGGAATCAAGCAAGGGAACCTAAATGAGGTGGAAATCTAACTAGCTATTCTATTCCGGCGCCGCGCCAAAACTTGATACGTGTACAACGCGTTCGGGGTCAAAGGAAACTTCCTTTGTTCGAGCAAGTTTTCAACCACTTAGCGGTGAACCTAATCGTTGTAGTGTAGTATTAGGGTAAGCCTCGTGGATTGATATCGTTCTCTGGGGAATAGGAATGCTAGTGAGAAATTACTACGCTAAGGTTGGGGTTGAGGAAGATTTTTTTTATCTTTTTTATATTTTTTAGAAAATTGAAAGTACGAATCTCGGGGTATTGGATTTGGGGGGTGGTATATCTACCAATTACTCTACTTATCTAATTATCTAATCTAAGCTAAGGGGTAGTCTATGTCCAATTGATGTGTGCTCGTATGATGATTAAAAATGTGTTTACCTAGATACTATTACTCCCTAGTTATCTTTTATTGATGGTTGAATTGTCACGTACTTAATCTTAACGCGTTGTGTCTTCTAAGGTCGTAGGGTATGCTTTTATCCCTAACTCTTTAAGAATACCTTAAGGTTATTTCCTAGAAAATCTCTAGGATTTATAAACTAACTCTAAGGTTATCTTTGGATTTTAGCCTACAATAACTCTAGGCGATCATAAACTAATGTTCACAAAGATTACTGAAGCATTAAAAACACAACGATGGCCTATTGCAATCCTAATCCAATTACAATTAAGATAAGAGACAACCAATCAATATTCAATAACTAGGTTTCATATATCTAAGCAAACATACAAATAAATTAGCCAGACATGGTAAACATGCAAGCATACATACATACAATTGAAGACATAATGAAATCAATGCATTAAATTACTTATCTTGATTTAAAATAGGGTATGAGAACCCTAAGATACTGCCCCAAGACAACCAAAATCTTTTATGGTTTTACTCCACAATTCTACCTCTCCAAAAGTCTGGAATTTCGAATTCTATATATATAGTTACAACTGTGACGGCGTCACTCTTTAATTGTGACGCCATCGGATCGCCGCCATTAGGGTTTCGTCTTAGCAAAGTTAACTTTGTGACGGCGTCACGTTGTGGTTGTGACATCGCCGGCTTCAACCCGACACCGTCGAATGCGGATCTAGGCCGTCCGAGTTGTGACGCCTACTCTTCAAAGCTCGACGCCGTCGGTACAAAATAACAATTTCACTCCGAGTCGTCGCAATTTAGGGACGGAGTCGCCTTTATCTGTGACACGATCAGTGCATTCCAGCGACTTGAGTGTCTTGATCTTGACTTTAGCCATTTTCTTCACATATTCACGCCTTTTCGTCCAAATAAGCATCATTCCAGTATTTTGTCTTCAAGAGACCTAAAAAGTGAAAAGGAACGAAATTAAGCAGTAACGGATATAAAAGTGATCGATTAATGGCTTAAATAACCCCTCAAAAGTGTACCTTTTAAATCCTTATCAACACCAATGTGTCCCGGTCTCAAAAACCAACCAAGATACGAGCCAAAATATACCACAGCCGCACCACCAATTGCGAGTGGTGGTGGCGATGGTTTAGACAATCGCAGCCAAAAGGCAACAAAACATCACCACAAGTAAAACCTTAACCCAAGAAAACACTTAGCCTCAAGAACAATAACATAAACATCAACCCAAGGCACGGTAACCTCAGTTACCGTGTCGGCTACTCGAACCAACAACCAATACCACCACTGTCATACGGTGTACGGCCCAAAACAACACCACAAGAATAAAAAAAACTCAACCGTTCCACAAGGATCCAAGCAAACACCATGAAAACCATGGCTAGCAACCATAAAAACACAATATGAGCACATGTCTATGCGTGGATAGCCACGGTAGAACATGCACGACAAAAACTCAAAAAAACCGAATCTAAAAACTTAGATCTAGGGCGCGTCGGTGAGAGATACCGCGCATGCCCTATGTCAAAATGATCACCTTTTCCGATCTATCATTTGGTATATGGGTGTAAAGTTCCGGTGTACGTGGTCGAATAATGGCGGAGAAGATCTTGGGAGGACTTTCGGTCATGGGAGTTTTAGAGAGAAAGAGAGATAGTGGTGTGTAAAAGTGAGTGTGTGTGGGTGGGGCTTTATACCTGGGGAGGACCAAATGTGTACTATTCCAATTCTAAGGGTGCGTTTGGTATAAATTGTGAGGGGCTGGTTGCGCCAATTGTCCAAACTTCCATGATAACGCTTCTCGAGCTCGTTTCGACCATCAAACGTTGTCGAAAATTTACGAAAGTTACGCCGTTAGTCTTAAAATTGTTTTTCCACTCAAAACGACTATAAATGCGACTATTCTTGATAAGACGATAAATATATATAGTAAGCTCGTGCCGGTCCGCGTTGTGCTAATATCTCACATGTTCTGAGATGACCTCTCGATTCTCAACCAAATTTAGTTTTGAAAATACTCAAAATTACCAAAACAATGACACAAGTACGATGTGGTATAAAAATTAGGAGTAAAATACACCGTTCGTCCCTAATCTTGTACACAAGCATCACATTGGGACAAACCTTGCCTTTTTCATCGTGGGGAGTCCAAAACAAGGTTTTTATAGTCTAAATCAGCCCCTTGACCTATTTTCCGTTAGTCAACGTATGTTATCTTCTCTCATGTGCCTTGCAAATGAAGGCAAAATGGTCATTTTATCGTTTGGGTTGATTATTTTGGTGGTACAACCTTAGGGACGAACGGTGCACTTAATAAAAAATTTATACCATCACTACCACCACCCTCATGTTATCTCCTTTCCTGCTTCTCTCTCTAATTTTTTCTTCACTCTTTAAATTTCTGCTTCTCTCTCTAAAATTAATACCAAAACATTCTCAAATCTCATCCATACACTCCAAAAAAAAAGGAAAAAAAATTACATCTTTATACCTTTATTTTTTGACATGTAATTTAGATAAAATACACGGTTCGTCCCTAATCTTGTGGATCGGCGAGGGTGGTGATGGCATTTTAATTGTGTAATCGATGTTTGAGTGGAACAATTAGCAGGTTAAATACACATTGATATACTTATTAATCTGGTTCAAATTGTTGTACAGTGTAAAAAGTGTAAACTCATAGCAAACTAGTCATTATTGTAACCAACTCTTACGAAAACTGAAATTCACTTGTACAACAAAACTATAAAGTTAAACCAACAAGTGGGTATAACAACACAGGGGATCAACATAAGCAAATGCTAATTAATCTTGTTTTAGTACAAACACAAAATCTAAGGACAACAAGAATCTCACTTAAGAAAGGTGCATCCAAGAAACAAAAAGACGTATACTACCAATGAAGTCAGGAGCTCCAGGGTCCAAGTTGGTTGCAAAATGGCTGCAGGAATCATGGGCACTATGTAAGAACCACATATCCACCCAACCACTAGGGATCCAAATCTGTAATCAGCATGAGTAATGGGTTAACGAAATGGTCAATTATCTACCAAGAAACTTAACAATGGAGTATTGATGATTTTAACTAGCAATGATGATGGTTAGCCAATTATAAATTGTCAAAGTATGAAACATACTATGATTCAACGGTTAGCCAATTAGAGGCATAAAATATCTAACATGGCGCAATTTATAATGAAGAACATTTTCGACCATAGCTTAATTAAATGTAAAAAAGTTGAATTGTTATGTCGGATGTAGCAATACGCATTATACAACATCCCATGTAATGAATTTCCGTAAAAAAGAAACTATTGAAAGGGTGTGACTGGACAAATACCCTGTGAAATGTTTATCATTGGGTTGAATTATAATACCCTGTGAAATGGACAAATACTAACATTGTGTTGGTTTTGTTAACCCCAAAATATATGAGAGGAATTAAGAGGGTTTATGGCCTTATGGATTATTATGTAAAAACCTACCCAATAACCGATGCTTTGCTACGCTCTTTGACTTGTCATTGAGGAAGTATATGCAAGCAAACAGAGATGAGGTCACCTATTATCTCAACTAGATTGGGGATCGGCGAGGGTGGTGATGGCGGCTGGAAGTGGAAGAGAGGTGGGTGAGTGAAAGTGTGTGTATGCTTGCTAGGGTAAAATGAGAGAGAAGCATATTATATATGGGGCAAAATAGTCATTTAAGGGATTTGGCAAAAGGTAACAAACATTTACTAAACGGAAAATGGGTCAAAGGACTGATTTAGAGTATAAAAACCTTGTTTTGGACTCCCCAAGATGAAAAAGGCAAGGTTTGTCCCACTGTGATGCGAGTGTACAAGTGATGCGTGCCAAACAGTCAAGCTAAATCACTCAAGCCTGCCACTTGTGAATGGCCGACCGTAACAAGCTTAAAACTGCTTAAGCACGAATGCAATGAAGATCAGGAGAGTATAGTGTTTTCCTGTGTCGTTAAGTCCCAACGAAATGTGCGAGAATAGTCAAACGTAAAGTGATCGGCAGGATTTGAGCAGGGAAAGGATGTGGTTGATCTATACCTAAAGAAAGCCCATAAACTACGGGCTTAAATGCAAATTAAAGGAAATTAAAAGATAAAACTATTAAATAAACGCTATCACTATTTTTAAAATGATGTTTTGTTTTATGTTTTATGTTTTTATAAACCGAAATTAAAAACTACGCGACGCACAAATAAAAATGTGAAATTTACACAATATAAATCCTAAAATATAAAAATACATTTTACAATCCTAATGATGAAAGAAAATTTATAGAAAAGAAAATTATTTTTACAACTAATTATCTAATTATTATTAATTAAAAACTATTTTTAACTATTTAATATTACCCAAAAATACAAGAAAATAGGAAACAAAGCTAGAAAAATAAAACTTTGACTTAGAAAATCTAAAATAACAAAATAGAATTTTCAAAACTATTTTTGTATTTTTCTCGCTTATTTTTCTATTTTTATGAATTTTAAACTATTTAAAACTACCTAAATTACTTAAAATGCAAATTTAACTAAGAAAAATCTAGAAAATTACTTTTGGCTTTTATATTTATCTAAACTTAATAAAATTGAAAATTATTTTTTGAACCTTTTCTTAATTTTTGTATTTAAAGCTAATTAAAAATGCTTAAAACTAATTTAAATTAAGAAAAATAGCAAACAAGCTAGGAAAATCTGAAATTTCAGGAAAACTCTAAAATATTATTAGGAATCTAGGAAAATAGAAAACAGGTGCTTGTTTGGAGGAAATAGAAACTGATGTACAAGTGCTTATTGAAATAAGCACTTGAATAATCTAAGAAGAATCAAAGAGCTCCAAACTGATATGGAAGCTACAATAAGGTAAAATAACCAAAATGCAACAAAAAACAACAAGCTTAAACCTCTGATTAGCCAACTGCAAAGATTTGATGAAATGAGATATAAGCTAAAAACAGATTCTAGGATAGCTACTTTGAGCTTATGCACAAGCTGCTAGATAAGCTGAAATGGAAAACCAGTACTTGGGACTTGGAGAAGACCTGGCCAAGAACCTATAGACCAAAATACTAGACCTGGACAAGCTCAATTGAGCTTATGGTAAGGGCTGCAAGAACTGCTTAAACCCTGTGCAGGCTTAATGCCCTGCACAGGGCACTTAGCCCCATTTTGACAAGTTATTTTGAGCCTTATAAAAAATTAGCAAAAATGTACGAAAATGATGACAAGTAAATAGACCTATTGAAGTTTTAAAATCCACAAGTTTCACTAAGATTGGCCTAGAAATGAATCCATGAAAATTCTTCCTAGTTGAGCCCAAAACAGGTTTTTCAATGATTTTGACTTTTTAGCAGTTTGGAGTTTTGACTTTTTCCAACTTTGAGAGTGATTTGTGGATGATGTTAACATATTATGATGAAATAAAGCTAAAACAAACTAGTTCTATGAATTTTAACACAAAATAAGCTTTTGCTATTATGAAATTCCAAATTGAAGCTATTAAGGCAGATTGTAATGGGAATTTTGACTTAGAGGGTAGCAGCGCAAGTTATTGACTCAAATGAGTATGATAGAACCGACAAGCATAAACCAACAGATTCCACTCTAAAACAACCCTCAAACACGATCAAACAACAAATCCAAACACCCTTATATCTTAACTGCTTTTGAATATTATAATGTTAAAACAAGTTTATAGACCAAGAAATCTGTTTAATATCTTAAAGTAGCTATAATTAAACATATTGAACCGAAATTAACTCTATATAAACACTTGAACTAGGAAATGCAAATTTTAATGAAATGACTTACAAAATGAGTTGAGACACAACACGTAGGCGAGATCAAATAACCATTCCTATATGCTTACCACTAAGCTCTAAACCAAAATCAATCCAAGTGTCACCATACTTGGTCTTGATCATCATTTCCTTGCCTTTTATTTTTAATGAATTTTTAGTATTTTTGGAAATTTTGAGTTCGAATCAAACTGAATTCAAAGGTTTCGATAGCTTATAAAGGCTTCCTAAGAGCTTATAGAAGCTTGAGCAATAATAACAACTAATAGCAACAATTGATTATTTTGAGAATTTAGATATAAAAATTGCAAAAGCGAATTCTTATGTAAAAGCGGAATTGAAAATGGAAATAGGTTTTATTACACTCCAATAATATTACAAAGCACTTGAAAACTTAAACATGAACTAGAAAGCTTAAAAACTTAAAAACGACATTAAGGAAAAATAAAAAAAACTAACTACTGTCATCTCTTGCTTTCTCTTCCTTCTTTTATAGCTTTCAATGCTGCCACGTGTCCTCTTGACCAAATCCCACCACTTCTTTGAGCCAATGGGAGAGTTTTGGGCATTTTGGCCATTTTATGCATTTTGGCGGGAAAGCCTATTTTGACTTGTTTTGACCTTTAGACTGCAACTAGGGGGGGTGAGAGGTGTGATGATGAGGGGGGTTGAGGTGATAAGGGTGCAGGGATAAGGGTGATGGAAAAGGTGAGTGTTGCAGGGTTGCAGACAAGTTGGGAGGGGATAAACAGTGTATGGTGGGAAAGGATAGTGTTTGACTGCTTGTTTGACTAGGGGTTCAAAAAGGAAAATGACAGGGGGTCATAATTGGTTAAGTGGCAGGGGTCTAAATGGGTTTTGACAAGGCTTAGTTATACAAGGACTAGTTTTGTAATTTTCCAATTCTTGAAGGACCAATCTGTAATTTTCCAAACTTGTTACAAGGGACCAATATTGACAAGTTCTAATAGTACAAGGGCCAGTTTGACATTTTCAAATTTCGAGGACCAAACTTGACATTTTTGAAAGTTCGAGGACCTTTCGCCATTTAACAAAAGATTTATTCAAGGACCATTTTGACAAGTTAGAATAATTCAGGGACCTTGAGTAACATTTTCTTTATTTGGTTTTACCGGGACTGTTTTGACAATTTTTGAAACTGGGGACTAAAGCGCCAATTATGCAAACTTTATCGTTTTTCACCGATTTTGATATTTTGCATTTAAAACATATAAAACACTTATTTGTGATATTTTTATCATTTTGATGCATTTCTGAGTGTTTTCAAATGATTTTGCAGTTTAAATGGTACAAAAATGATGAGTATTTAGACACTCATCAACAAGATTAGGGACGAACGGTGTATTTTACTTAAAAATTAGTTTTCGAAAATTTACCAGTTGTCACACTTAGGCACCTTTCACTAATGCCTTCAACGCGACACTTCTATGGAGGTTGGAAAGAACTATCAACAAGATGCACTTTAGTGGTCTTGATGACGACGAAGCTTAGCAACTCATGACTTGAGATTGCACGTCTTCAAGAAGTGGTGATCTCACCTTTAAGAGGAACCTAGAGAATCACACAAACATAAAATCACATAGAATGATCCTTTGGATATGTGGTTAGTGATGTTAGAATAGTGGAAGAAAGTATATCTAAGAGTGGTGGTGAGCAAGAGAGAAATGACTCACTATTTATAGACAAAACATGTCTACTGACCCACGGTTCCTACGGATCCTTCACCAGAGGGATCCGGCTAGTGCAAAACCTGGAATCCAGCTACTGGGTCAGTTTAGTCCGGATTTCGGGTTGCAAACCGGGTTATGGGTTATGGTTTATGGACCATGGGTTATGGGTATTGGATTATGGATACCCAACAAGATGCAATGTACCTAGTCATTGGTTATGGATCTTGGGTCATGGGTCATGGAATTTGGGTCATGGATCATGGATAATATCCAACATGACTTCATGCATGATGTCATGCAATGGGTCATGGGTTATGATCATGATCCATGGGGTATGGTTTATGGACTTTGGTTTTTACCCAACAACATTCATTGTACCTAGTCAATGGATCATGGGTCATGGGTTATGGACTTTGTTTTTTACCCATTACTTACTCATTACAACATATACAAAGTACATATACATTTCTATAAAATGTAAATACTAGTTGTTATACATATACATTTCTATGAGATGTAAATAATATTACTTGTTAGTGTTTTATAAAAAAGTCTTTGGTTTTGTATAACTTATTTACTAAACATGTTTTGATATGGTTTTAATATGTTTAGTAAAAGTGTGTTAGTAAACTATTGGCTCAAACCTTTTGCGTATTTTATTTATTTCGTTAAAATGATTTTACGTTTGTTATCGACAAAACATTAGAAGACCGTAAAATATAAATAAACGTTTTTATGGTTTATTTGTATTAACAAGTTCAATTCAAACAAAACACTCCAAACAAGTTCTAATACCACGTGTTAAGATAATATAGGCTAAAGAATATAACAATGTAATATAAAGTGTATCATCTTGAAACATAAGCATGTATGATAAGCATAAAATTGAGAATCTATTAAGATTATAAAGATAAACACCACACAAAAAGTTATAGACATACAGAATTAGGTGCACTGGTTTAAGGAAAATTGTCATTATGCGTCACGTTATGCCACTTTATCATTTTTGTTTTCACTTATATTTCACTAACACACTCAAAAACACCTTCTTAGTAACTCAAACCTCTTCACTGGTCTTCATGTGGGAAATAATGATCGGTCTATTTCCATTTCACATTTCTTGTATGCCAATGACGCGCTTTTTGTAGGTGAATGGAGTGAAACCAATATAAACAACCTAATCACTTTGTAGGGATGTTTCTATGCAGTTTCAGGATTACAAAATAACATTAAAAAATCAAACTTATTTGGGACTGGAATACCTCCCGAAGAGCTCACAAGAATGGTAAGAATTACTGGTTGTAGTTCTTCGTCTCTGACTTTCACGTACATGGGTCTTCCAATTGGACTCAATATGCATCTTTCGGCTAACTGGTCTCCTATCATTGACAAAGTTAGGAAACGTTTTTCTAATTAGAAAGCAAATTTTCTATCCATAGGGAGTCGCCTAACTTTGGTCAAAACAGTATTGGGATCTCTTGGGATATATTACATGTCTCTTTTCAAGGCTCCTCTTAAAGTCCATAACTTCCTTGAATCTCTTCACTCGTCTTTTTTCTGGGGAGGTAATGGAGAAGACAGTAAAATCCATTGGACAAAGTGGAATCTTATTCTTACTCTAAAGAAAAGGAGGGCTCAGGGTGGCTAGTGATCATGCTTTTAATCTAGCTCTCATATACAAATGGATATGGAGGTATGTTCGATGTCAAGATTCCTTATGGGTTAATGTTCTAAAGGCTATTCATGACCATCAACCCAATGGTTTGCACCCCCGTGTTAAAGCAAACTATGGTGGAGTTTGGGTTACTATAAATCGAACTATTGATAGTTTACATTACAACCAGATTATTCCTTCTTTGTTTATGTCTCTCAAGCTTGGCAATGGTCACAACACTAAATTCTGGACTGATATTTGGCTCGACACCATCACTCACCAGTCTAGGTTTCCTCGTTTGTTTGCTCTTGAAACTTTCAAAAACTGTACGGTTGCAGCGAGGTTTTTAAATGTAGATTGGAATTGGAAATGGCGTCGGAATCCTAGAAATGGTGTTGAATCTTCTCAACTCTCGACTCTAATGGATGCATTGACGGACGTCTCTTTCAATGACGAAGTGGTCAAATTGATATGGAATGTAGATAACTCTCATGTCTTCTCAATTTTTAATTCTCGACAGTTGATTGACAATGTCAATCTTTCATCTGGTAATCGTCCAACTAAATGGAGCAAATTCGTTCCCATAAAGATTAACATCTTCGCTTGGCGCTCGCTTTTGAGTCATCTTCCAACGGAAACAAATCTCAACGACCGTGACATAGATGTTCACAATATTCTTTGTTCGACGTGCAATCAGGTTCAAGAGGATGTTTCTCATATCTTCATGCATTGTGAAGTGGCATCTCAAGTTTAGGTCAAAATTGCTCAGTGGATGGACCTTTCTTTTCCTCAATGGCTTAACATTGAAGATTTTGGTCCTGTACTGCAGACTCTCAACTGAAGGGAAACAAAGAATCTTTATCAAAGTCATTACTCTGTCTACATTGTGGTCCATTTGGAGATATCAAAATAGTGTGATCTCCAAGATTCCAAGTTTAGAAAATGTCATATATAGATTTAAAATATCTAGACTAGATTGGATATTGTGGTTACAAAACCTTATGCCTTCCTTGTAATTTGTTCCTAGCGCCTTGCTAGTTTAATAATATTTTTGCCATTCAAAAAAAAACTCATGGTTTTAAAAGGTGCGCCATAGCAACGCAAGGCGTGACCTCCAAGTTATGTAATAGACCAAGGCGTCGACTCTAGGCGTGGCGTGAGATGAGGCATGAAAAGACGCGAGACGTGACGCTTTTTTTGAATTTAATTTCGATGAAAAAGTTTCTTTAAAAAAATGAAGAAAATTACATACAAGGATAGTTTATTGACTTAATTCGTTATGTATAACACTTTTTATAAGCTCGGTAGATATGAATAATATGACATAATATACAAATCTATAAATATTTTCATATTTTGTGCCGCTTTAAGTCATGTCTTAGAAAACGCTATGGCTTCGTCATAGCTTGTAAGGCGTAAGGCTTGGCCATGCCGTCACACCTCACGCTATTTATGACCTTGCTCAGACCAAAACCACACTTTTGAGTAGAGGTGCACAAAGCCCGGGCCGAAAAAAGCCTGGGATTTTATAGTTAAAAAAAACTCGGGCCCTAACCAAAATTATTAAGCGTATTTCGGCCCAAATTGTCCGAACCGGGCTTAGCCTACTCAGGTCCGAGCTTTTTCGAGGGTTTTTTTTTATATTTTTTAATAATAATATAATAATTATATATGAAAATATTTGATCAACATTTATAAATGCGTTACTAAAAAATAACAAAAACAAACATGTTATAAATAAGCACATTAATTGCACAATAAAAACTCTCTAACAACAAGTCGAGCTTTTTGGGCTTTTTGGTTGGCTTTTTTCAGGCTTTATATCGGCCTTTTCAAAAGTCCGAGCTTTTTTTGAGTTTTGGACTTAGACCGGGTTGGACCAGGCCAAAACCTGGGCTCGGGCGTTAGCCCATTTGTGCATCTCTACTTTTGAGACCTACCATACTCAAATAAAACACAAACCCAACACAAAAATCAATATGAAAAAGAAAAAAATCATGCATAATTTTGATTTGCCGCACGCCAATTTTTTCACTTGCACTTTAGCGAGAGGTGAGGGCAGTGCGCTAACATGTCTTTTGCTCAAGCCAAATGGCTGTTGCATAGATTTGACGAGGGAGGAAATCATGACACGTCCATTTGGAAACTAAAGAAAATATTTTCATATCTTTATGGTTTATACTTAATTGACTATTCTATTTTCTTTAAGTTACTATATCGTGAAAAATCAAAATGGTCATTTGACCCATGTCACGGGTCGCACTTAGAGGGTGTGATGCAAATGCAATGAAAATAAAATAGAAAAATAAATCCACATGTTGCCTGGCTTTGACCGTCGCACCTAAAGGGTACGTCACATTCCTTAGTCGTTTTTCATTTTTCATAAAAATATGTCTATATTATATATATATATATATACTATTTGTGGTTGGGAGGTATAAAATACATGGTATAAATGGGTGTGTGTAGGGGTGTTATTCGGGTTGGCCGTAGGGTTGGTCAAGCTCCGGGTCAACTCAGGTCAAGAATAAAAATATACCCAACCCGACCTTGTTTAAAACTCGGGTCAACTCGGTCGGGTCGGTCGGGTTCGGGTCAACTCGGTTGGTCAATCGGGTCGGGTCAATTCGGGTTCGGTCAACCCAGTATTTTACATTGTAAAAGTGTAGTTGAGCCAGGGTTAGTCGGGTTGGTCGGGTCAAGGCTAAAAAAATATACCGAACCCGACCTTGTTTAAAACTGGGTCAATCGGGTTGACCGATTGACCGAATATAATTTTGAACTCGATTGACCCGACCCGAATTGGCTCGGGTCGGGTTGGTCGGGTTGGGTTCGGGTCGGGTCGGCCGAATGACACCCCTAGTGTGTGTGTCAAAATTTGATTGGCTCTATACATGTCATAGTACACCAAAAAATGTGTTGGCAGCACCCTATTGGTAGAAGTGTGTTTGTTATAAACAAAAGGGTTCAACACGGACATTTTTTTAATTATACTCTTCAAAACGCTATAATACAATCAAGAACACATAATTACTATTGATTCAGAAAGTATCTAATTCAAATCGATCTATTTGTGATTTTTATCGTATTAATGATTTATTTTATTTACATCTATGTGTTCAAGTATATTTGTTATGATGTAAGTTTTCAATTATTGTTTTTATAACTATCAGTTTTATAATTAAATGATGTTTTAACACGGCATCGCAATATGCGTTTAAATTATACTCGTTTTTTCTTATTTATAAAATTTTCTTGCCAAAAGAAGAAAAAGTAGTTTGGAGCCCTTAATGACACATTCATGCGAGTTTTTAAGTGAATGAAGAGGCTAATGGCGAAAGCTTTTATTGCGTTTTTGTCTTCTTGCCTAAAACAATTATTTTATTCGTGCGGTTGGTTAAGGATCCTTTTTGTACATGCATTGTAACTTATTTATTCTTCTAGTTTTTTCTTTATGTGTCTCGAGAAAATGGAACGAGAGGGTTTGCTCGAGAAATCCTTTCTTTCTCGTCTACACTATACAGGTTGCAAGTGTTCATTCCAATAATGATGCAGAATATACCGACCCAAACTCCTGCATTAATTAAATACCAGATTAAACATATAAAATTTATAGATTACACAATATCTTAACATTTATAAACCATGATCGAACTCTCAATGTTACACAAAAACTCTAATCAAAACTAAAATATATATAAATAAGTTAGATAACATTCAAAAACTTTAGAGCCGTGTTTAGCTCAACTCATTTAACCAGTTTATTTACGGTGTGTATGGGTTGAAATAGTTTTAATGTGTCGACCTACCAACTTGTTTAAGCTTTAACAGAATATAGAAGTTACATTTACGGTGGTTAAACAGATCAAACGAGTCATCTCACCCATCTAAACAAGCCAACCTCGTTAGTTAAACAGATCGTTTACGAGCCCTGTAATCTCGACATGTCAACCCGTCAACCCGTGTAGCCGAGCCCGATCCCGAGCCCGGTAGCACTCAGCATAGTTTTCGAACAGCACAATCTAAACCCTACAATTGTACAGCATCTACATAACTCATCGGGCTACACATTACTAGACCCACCACCCTTCACATACACACAAACCCTAAATTCATCTCGACAAGAAAAAAACAATGGCCGGATCGGAAAACGAACACACCAATTCTTCATCTACCGGCGATGAAGAAGAAGAGCAAGAATCAACCCAAGCATCTGATTCTGAACCCGAATCCGAACCCGAGAAAACCCACAAAAACCGGAACACCAACTTTATCATCTACTGATGATTCCGATTCCGACGACGGCGACGGCGACGCTCCGGCGATAGCTCCGGTGAAAGAGCTTCAAAAACCCAGATCGAAAAACCAATCAGATTCAGCTGCCGTGGTCAAACGCCCCGCGGCTGAGATTGACGGCGGAGATGCGAAGAGGGTTAGGGTTGAGACGGTGGTGGGTTTGGCGGCGCCGGATTCGGTCAACGGCGGCGGCGTCGTCGATAGGAAAGACCCGAAACAGCTTTTCGCGAGGCTGTGGAGTGAAGAGAATGAAATTGAGTTAATTGAAGGTATGCTGAATTATGTTAATGAAATCAAGAAAGACCCAATTGCTGAAATTAATGATTTTCATGAGTTTGTTAAGAATGATGTTCATGTTGATGTTACTACTAGTCAAATGTTGAATAAGGTTAAGAGGTTAAGGAAAAAGTTCGAGAACAATTACGCGAAATTTGAGAAATCAGGGAAAGTTAGGACCTTTTCGAACCCGCATGAGAAGAGAATGTACGACTTGTCGCAGAATTTATGGGGGAGTGAGGGAATAATAATGTAGCTAAGAGTAGTAAGAAAATTAATGTGACGCCTAAGGTTAAGAAAGGTAAGAAGTCGGGTTTGGGTATGGGTATGGGTAATGGGAATGTGAATATGGATTTCGAGGTTGAGCCGAAGATGGTGCAGCCCGTGCGGTCTTGGCGTGGTCCTGAGCAGCTTGGTTCTATGGGGTTGATGGTTACGGATGAAGGGATAATGAGTAAGGGTTTGGAGTTGCTAACGGGAGCGAAGAAGGTTGAGATGGAGGAAAAGTGGAAGGAGCTTAAGGTGCAAGAACTCGAGCATTTCGTGAGGAAAGCTGAGCTTTTGAAAGAGCAAGCGGAGGTTGTGCTGGATGCGGTAACGAGGTCCGGTGATAATTAAGGTATATCTTGTTTATGGGTTGTATGTGAGGTTAGGAGTTATGGAAGTGAAAAAAAAAGTTTAGATTTTGTTATAATGGGTAATGTATCTTTGTTTGGTTTGGTATTTTTATGAGATAGTTTGGTAAAGTGAACTTTTGACTTTGGCCGTATATGTTTTTTTGTTTCTTAATGAGTATGTATCTTTGAGAGAAACAAATTCATTGAGCTCATATAGCAGCAAATGAGCTGTGGTTGTTTGTTAATAGAGCTTGATAGTTTATAGCTACAAGATCTTGATTGTGATGCCTTCCATATGTTCTTGATGTTTATTAATTGATAATAAACTTAAATCGCAAGGGTGCTACTACAGTTACGCACAAAAGGTAAAATCTTGGATCTAGAAAACGGTTTGTTGGTTTGATATATTATGCATTTGTATCCTTGTGCGTTGAGGTTTGAATTGTTATTTAGGGTTGACGTTACATTCCTTAATACTGTTATGATGTTACATTATTACGACACGTGACGTGGGAAATCGCTGGCTTTTCGTGCTTTGATTGCACTAGTAGTACTCGAGTCTACAAGTACGAGAATTTGGTGAGATGGATACAATTTCATTTAATGCTTTCTTAAGTAGCTAAAAGTTAAGTGAAAATGGCTCATCATGCCTGCTGTTTTCATTTGTTTTCTTTTCCTTCACTCCCATATGCAGTAATTGATATATTTTCTTGTCTTACTTATAAGTTTCTTTCGTAATTCCTAATCTAGGCTAGGCAAGATACTGTCCCTTTGTTGACTTGTCGATTGTAAGATTTATTGAAGTTTAGATTTATGCTTAGCTGAATTATCCAAATGACGTGAAAAGGGACCTCACGGTTGCCTTTCCTGATTTCAATTTAAGGAAATTGGAAACGGACACGAAGAGATACACCTCTAAGGTATGGCAGTACCAATCTAAGCCTAAGTAGAAATTTATTCAAGCAATGAGTTTGATTCATAGTTTCCTTATTTCAGTTTAAGGAAATTGGAGCGTTATTGCTTAGCTATACTTTTATAGTAACGCACACGAAGAGATACACCTCTAAGGTATGGCAGTACAATCCAAGCGTAAGTAGAAATTTATTCAAGCGGCAAGTTTGATTTATAGTTCTTTAGAAACATCTAGTTATTACGTGAAGATGGTTGCATTGAGAGTCATATTGGTTACTGATAGGGTTTAGGTTTGATTTTTAATGTTTGAGGGAAAGTTGATGCAGGAAGACTTTGTTTCAGGATTTCTTTACAGATAGAGATAAGACTGATTCCTTACTTAGGCATTCTCATGTATTAGAGAGATATATATTTTTGTTAGTGGCTACTCGAAATATCTGCAGCTATTGTGGAAGATCTTATGATGATGCTACATGCTACTCCTTCTGGCTAATGAAGGCAGCACAGAGTCTCAAAAATGTGTTTCGATTAGTCAAATGATAAACTACCTTTGAGTGATACCAGAATAAGGAATCCTTATGGATTATTGAGCAATTAAGTAGAGTCAAAATGTCAGACACTGAAATCATTTTTAAGGTTTAAGACACACATTTGCCGTTTTAAAAATTGATGGTAGTGAAATCAATTTGCAACACTTATGAAAGGAAGTTGCCTGTTGCGCTAAACGGTAGCTAGTTGGATCTAGAAATCTAATATATTATCCATGTAAGAGAGGAAGATATTTGATTGACACATGAGGTCTGTTTACGTCTAGCGTTATTAATTAAATAGGGATTAGCAGGAAAGTATTACGCTTGATTTATGTGTTAGATTAATTAGGCATCAGGCCTCTTAGAAGGATACCAGTTTAGTATTCCGAATCGTTTCTTCGATATGGTCTTAGTGAAAGTTATTAATTTAATTGGGATTAGCAGGAAAGTGTTACACTTGATTTATGAATTAGATTAATTAGCATCAGGCCTCTTAAAGATACCAATTTTGTATTCTGATTCCTTTCTTCGAGTACAGTATGCTTTTAGTGAAAGTAAATAAGTGGAAACAATCTAGACCGTGGCATGTGTGCGTTGGATCATACATCTTCTTGTAGACACGTGTTAGGAAAAGAGGGTTTTTTGAGAATCGATACTCCTGCGACTAATGGTTGTTGCGAAATATGGAATTTAACACGCTGCTTACATTCATGGTCAATCTTAGCGTTTTTGTCATAGTATCCATGAGTTCTACTTAGGAAGTTCCTAGAATCAGATTAAAGGTTGAACAAATTATGCGTCTTAATTGGTAAAATACAAAACAGTAGAGGAAAAAATAACAGAAGAATCTGGATTAGGCTACATTTTCTTTTAAGCAGGTGCTGATGGTGCAGTATGGTGCATTGGGCCAGGTGGGTTCATCATCGGCCCAGGTGGGTTCATCATCGGTCCAGGTGGGCCCATCATCGGTCCAGGTGGGCCCATCATTGGTCCAGGTGGGCCCATCATTGGTCCAGGTGGGCCCATCATCGGTCCATGTGGGTACATTATCGGTCCATGTGGGTTCATCATCTTTTCTTCTTTTGCAACAGCAGCGGCGGAAATGCAGTAAGAAACTGCAAACATTCCATGAATGAAGCATGTGATGCCACCAATGGAAAAGTAACGATGATTTGAAACTCCACATGATTTTCTTGAACCTGAGTTGTGCATGACTCCGGCAATTAGCAGTATGAAGCCGATGATCAGTGTAATCCTGGTACAAAGGTTAATGTATCAGGTACAATCCTTTTATTTAAGAGGGGTAGGTAATATGCAAATATAGGTACCATGATAGGACGAGAGAAGTCATGGCAAATTGCTTGTTAGATGTGGCGCGGTCTAGTTCTGGTCTGGAATACACAACATGGCAGCCACCAAACAAGTTTGCAATGGTGTGAGCAAATACCAAAAGCACCACAGCTACAACTCCGAGCTTAAATGCTTGATAACTTGGATCTCGACACTGAAGGACCCACAATCTTAGATTCTGTACCTGTTATCAATACCAACATATTGAAATTACATACAGCTAAGTTAGGTCAGAACCATAGGTTCCCTTTTTTAGTATTGCAATGTAAGTGAAGGCCGGGTGGCCAAGTTAGTAACGGGCCATTTTGGTTTCAGTTAAGGTGTCATTAATGCGGGTTGGCTGAATTGAGTCGAGTTGGTCTAAACACATTTTAAATTCGACAAGTAATTTTTTTTAGCCAAAATGGTTGTATAGATGAAAATACACTTTGTGCTAATGGTTGTCTTGCTAGTAACAACAATTAATTTGTGATTCTGTTTCTATGCAATTTGTGCATCTGTTTTTTATCATAAAAATTCTTGCTACAAAATCATAACCGATCGTTTATGCATTCATTAATCATTATTACTTCATGAGATTATTTTTCTCACTTATTTGTCATTGCAAGTTGAAATACATACCTTGTTTTGAGCCACCTCAGCCTCGATACCAAGAATTCCTGCCGTGAGATCCATGGCTATGATCAACAAACAGACAAACGGCACAATGAATTGACCCGGATTTCGTGCATACATCTGACCTTCTATTGCCATTTTTTCGCCCTTGGTCAATCTAGAATTGATGAAGGATAGACACACACAGTGTCGGGTTTTATGGACATGGCTTATAATGTGAATGAGGTTGAACTGCAAATGGATATGTTGTAAGATTAGCTGTTGTGCTTAACTTGGATTCCTTCCATGTCTAACAAGGAAAGAAGGGTATCTTTTCACCCATGCTACATTGCTTCGTGTATCGATCATCGATATGATGGAACTCGAAAGATTATTAAAAAAAGAAAAGAGAAAACAGAATATATGACTATCTAATGCAAGGTTTTCACAAGTTTGTGAAAGTAAGCACTTGCAATTGGAATATGTTGTAGAGGCTGTAACAAGTTATATCCTAAAGTAGAATGGGTAGATAAGATTGTTTTCCATTTTAGTTTATATTCCTTTAGTATAACTATTTACTAGTTTATTTTTGACAATTTTTCTAGAGTATTGGTTGCTTGAACAAGCTTCAAACAATATGTTTATTCACGTAACAAAGGTTTTAGAATGATAAAGATGATGAACATAACTAGGAAACGTTTAAAGAATAATGCATGTAAAACTTATGGAAAAAAGAGTTCATTGCAGGTGGCTTGCACCACCGAACAAACAAAGTAAACACACCATCCCAACAAACAAGAAAACTTAGGGGGTGCTTGATTAAGCTTATTCAGAGGGGCTTATTAGCTTATATATAATACGGAGTATATATAAGCCCAATCAAATGTTTGGCTAAACTTTTATGATTGCGCTTAAGAGCTTATGTGTATGTTTGGTTAAATGGGCTGAAACTAGAGGCAGAGCTAGCTGAGGCTGAATCTAATACTATAAGTTGGAAGCCAAAACTTATATTTTTTTTAAAGTTGTTTGTCAAATTAATTGGAGCTAAAGCTTATAAAAGCAAAATCGCATGAAAATACATCAAATTAAATTCAGATATATCTCCCGCTTTTGCGTGATAATCCATTATATTTTGAAAGGTATTTAAGTAAATTGACTAAATATAAGCCCCCACAAGCCCGTTTTTATTGGCTTGGGTGTATCGAGGCTTATAGCTTATAAGTTTTCATAAGCCTGCGTGACAAACAAAACTTATTTTTAAGGTTGAAGCCCCTATAAGCCTTTATAATCCCTGCGCCAAACACAATCCTATGATAATGTTCTGATAAGCCCCAATGCAATGGCTTATTTGAATGGAGTGAGCTTATATCCGCGATGTTATATAAATAAACTTTTATACCTTCTTTAATAACTGCATTTTTTAATGTTTATGTATTTTTTTTTATCATCCTATCTTACTAGTAGTCGTAATAAGCTAAGTCAAACACTAAATATGAGTTTATGAGCTTTATTATCTAAAAAATCATAACCTATAAACCGTTTATGATATAAGCTTAAACAAACATATTGTTATATGCACATAATTTAGACACCGACCACACGAAATTTAGTTTTTAAACTTTCAAGTTCCAATTTATAACTTTTAGTACAACCACACGAAAGTTATGCTTGTTAGTTTATTCGATGAAAGCGAGTTTTTTAAATGTACCTTAATCATTAAAAGGTTTGTGTTTTAATGGTATTTCATGTTGTGTGAGAAACTCTTCAACCAAACACTTGTGAGTTCAAGTCCTGTTTAAGACATGTAAGATAAATTTGTAATATATATGGTGTGAGATAATTAGTTGTCGTTAAAAGAAATAATAAAGGGAAATCATCCACATATCAACCACTGGTGCTTTAGTCCAATGGTAAGAGTGTTCGTGCTTAAGTCAGTAGGCCTGGATTCGAGTCCCTTCTTTGGCCTTTGGCTCAGATAGGTACCACCTCCGCAAAACTTATGGGCACACTAGATTGACTTTGTGAAATAAGATTCAGGAGTCCAGTTATTCGTCTTCCGCTCAGGTTGGTCCCCACTAGGCAGGAGAGTTGCCAACAACTATTCTTTGTGAGTTGGATAATGTCTTGTGTCAAAAAGATACCCAAAATCAAAATATTCCCGTCAATCTATACCTTTTATGAAATAATCCACATATCAGTATGACAATTTTTAACATTTTTCCTAACCAATTCTCAAAATAGTAAATTGGGCTTAATCACAATAAATTGGAATTAGGGGTGTTGATCGGTTCGGTCATCGGGTTGTTCGGTTAGTTCGGTTCGGTTAATTCGGTTAAAAATTTTTTTTAGGTCAACCCGAGAACCGAACCGAACCAAATTCAAATTCGGTTTTCGGTTCGGTTCGGTTGAATTATAATTCGGTTCGGTTCTTGGGTGGACCCGAATAACCCGAATTTCACTATTTAAAAAAAAAAAATTAATAATTACATAGATATTTAGCCAAAAAAATATATATTTCAAGCATAAAAAGTGCTTTATTATATTATGATAACTTTTAATAGTATTTATTTATATATAAATATACATAAAAATATATAAATATACATAAAAATATGTAAATATGTATATAAATATATAAAAAAAATATATATATATTTATATGAATTCCGTTTTCGATTCAAAGTGCCAAACCCATATCCAACCCGAGAACCGTATTATTAGTTCGGTTCGGTTATTTCAGTTCGGTTTGGTTTCGATTTATTGATCTTTTCGATTTTTTCGCTCGCCCCTAATCCTAATTGAAAGTAATAACTCTATTTCAGTTCATATGGGCTAAACCCAAAACGAGCAATAAGAGATATTAATCCTTATGTCTTGATTGACATGGCAAAGTAGTATAATAATGTGTCCTCTTATTTGAAGCCTCCTGTGATGTCAAATCATGGGAATATTCCTTTATCCACTTTTGATCTGACAGTTTTTGTCGATTTACATTAGTATTTACGATAGTTTTAAGCGTTTGAACATTAAACTTTATATTCTGATTCTGCGTTTTCGGGTTTATAGGCTTTTTGATATAAGCAAAATTATAAAATAAATAAAAATAAAAAAAAAAAAAAAAAAAAAAGCTAAAAGATTCAATAAAAAAGCAGGGTCCTAATAACTCGACCCATAATAATACTCCGTAAAAAGATACTTTCAAAATGATGACGTGGCACATCAAGAAATACAACGTGACGTGGCAAGTATAACAACTTCTAGAACTCGCTCAAAACATCCACCTGCTTCCATCTTTCTCATCATAATCATATTCAAAATTCACACAAACCAGGTAATAAACTTTGAGCCAAATTGGTAAAGGCAATCAACAACGAGAATGTCGGTGTTCAACTGGAAGAGCTTCGCGGCGGACGAAGACCGGCCGGATAAGCCACGAAGGTTCGGTGTCACGGAGATTCGTGGACCGCATCACACCTCTCTCTTTTCCCATAGCATGCTTCAGGTTTATTAATTATTATTCTTCCTATATATTAACTAACTAACTTTACTTTACTTGTACTATTATAATTAGCCAGATCACATTTAACTGCATTCTCAGCTTGTTATTTAATCCAATTTAGTTTCTAGGTAACACACTTAGGGTGTGTTTGTTTTTAAAAAGTCTTACTAGCCTCTTACTCTACCAGTAAGAGGTGGGCAGACGTTTTCTTGTTTGTTTTCTTTTGGTAAGGCCGAGTTAGACGTATAACATCTTACTCGGTAAGAGGTGGAAGGCTTGTCTTCTTCATCTTCTCGTTTTTAAACTTTATATAATATATTTGATTGTTTATTAAGCTATATTATATTTATGATAAAAGTCTTGTTTCGTATTTACATAAGTTAATTATTATCGCATTCATTAATTTAATAAACAAATTGCAAAAACGAGACTTAAAATCATTCGGCCACTTATACAAAAACAAACAACGTTATTTCGTTCGGATGTAGACTTTCTAGTCGCTCTTACTAAGTAAGATGTGGTAGTCGATTCGATTAAAACATCTTAATGAAACAAACACACCCTTAGCTATTAAGTATTTAATTTGTGCATAATTAGATACAAACCAAGTTTTTACTACAAGTGAATACCCGTTCTTTGAACTAAATTGTAAATGTTCCAACGTAATTTGAAGATATGTGGCTTAATTTATACTTGGATCACGCTTAACTGTTTATTAGTATGGTTTCATGATTTTGATGGATCTGTCAACTCAAGATAAAATATGGTTCACAATGCATCATCAGCTTGCAGTATTCAGTTTGTTGTATCGTTTAACTCCTTTTGAATTTGGTTCGGTGATTTATTGTTCTTTCAAAGAAATATAGATTCTGCGTTGCGGATTTTTTCGCGTGTGAATCATAAGCTTGTATTATGCAATATGTAGTGAGAATTAAAGCTATCACGGATAGACTTTGTGTATGTTTTCTAAATTTGTGCACACGGTTACTTGGTCTTAGCATGAACTGTCTTTCAAAGTTTCAATCGATGAGAATTTGGTCCTCTGTAGATTACAGGTTTGTTTTATGTGATTTGTAGTGAGAATCAATTTAAATGTGGATATCCCTTAATGTTGAGCTCCTTAGGCATATGGAGCCAGTAATTTTCAGATATGAAAAATTATGATATAGAGTGCATGCGTAGGAGATAGGGAAGATACATGGCAACTGTATTTTCGCTTGGTTAGGTGTGATTAAGACTTTGTTGAAATGCAACGTAGTTTACGTTTGTTTGGAGTTTCTGTTGTCTGTATCTAACTTTTTATGAATTTCGTTCCTTAAACTAAATATGCCTTCCGCACATGTTGGTATGGTTAAGCTAAGTGCCCTTGAGACCACTAAATCTATTCGTCATGATACAACTTATGTTAGACCCATCTGGCCTTCTGGGTCTGCCTACTTCATTGTCTTTAAGCTGATAGTGAATTGATGATACTTATGTTAATGCTGTTCAAGTAACATATTGTAGCGCAAGTCAATCAAGTAACATGTACCAAGTTTCCATAAGCTCTGACCTCTTGTAGTTAACCGCCTACGTGCTCCAATATTTGTAATTTCAAGAAATAGAATTGATAACATGATGCATTGATTGATATAGGAATCGTTAGAAGTATATGAGTTTACTGTTTTTCTAAGTTGTACATGTATGTGTGCTTTGAACAGGACATGTTTGAGTCCATGGGGCAGTTTGTTGATGGTTTAAAGTTTACAGGAGGCTCTCAAAGTTTGATGCCAAAATCCTTCATTAAAGAAGCAACAAAATTGGCCCATGAGCACGACATATATGTCAGTACGGGTGACTGGGCTGAATATCTGCAGCAAAAAGGTTATTCTTCCTTCAAAGAATATGTAGAGGTAATCAGGGTCCAAAAAGTGAAAAAACGTCTTTTCTCATTTCACATGTTTAGTTTAATATGTCCTAATAATTCGTTCGACTTTTACAGGAGTGTAAGCAGCTGGGATTTGATACAGTTGAGCTGAACACGAGTTTACTTGACCTTCCTGAAGACACGTTGTTGAGATACATCAGGTTGATCAAGAGTAAAGGGCTTAAAGCTAAGCCTCAATTCGCTGTGAAGTTCAACCAGGCTGACATTCCTCCAACCCATGAAAGAGATCCTGCTGCTTACGTTTTTCCAACAACTCGAACATCAGGTATGAGCCTACTTCTCGCTAGTATGTTATTGTTAGGATCCTTATCAGACACTAGGCTAAATTATAATCGAAGTGTTCCTTATATCTATAGGGTTATGTTAATAATCCTTAAAGACTGTATTTTATGGTATTAATGTAATCTTAGTTCATGAACATAAAACTGCATGATGATGAAAATAAAATGACCGTTTTTTATAATACAGAACGTATGGGAGATATTGATTCCTTGATCAGAAGGGCAGAGAGATGCTTGGAAGCTGGAGCAGATATGATATCAATTGATGCTGAAAATGTTTGTCGATATGCTGATTCTGTAAGAGCAGATATCATAGCTAAGTTGATTGGGCGTTTAGGACTCGAAAAGACCATGTTTGAAGCATCAAATTCCAAAACCTCAGAGTGGTTCATTAAGCAATATGGTCCCAACGTATGCTCTTGTCCTTCAAATCTATAACCTGTTTATGGTTCTCGTCCATAAGTATGGTTACTTACTTTTTGCTATTGTTGTCTTGGATACAGGTTAACCTTTTCATTGATCATTCCCAAGTGCTGGACCTGGAGTGTCTTCGAGGAAGTAACATGGGACAGAATCACAGATCTGTTCTTAACTCTTCGTTTTTTCTACTTTAAAGTGAAGTCTTGTTTGCTGTACGTAATAATCTGTATGCTTGTGAAACTGTTGTTTGGTAATTTTACTTGCCGTGTGTACCAAGTGAGGGCAAGAACGATAAATGAACGTACTTTTCATTATTTCATTGTGTTTATTAGCTCACCTGCAATGCCGCAGGAGAAACTTCATTCGGCTTTTCTATCTTCAAGGTGTGCTCAGTTATCGTAACTAGTGTATGCGTCTACTTTATGGTTATTTTGGCACTTCGTTGTCCTTTACTTTTAGAAAACTTGACGGAACAAGATCCGGATTGTCAAGTTGTGTATGTTCAGTTAGTTGTGATCTTGAAGACTGAATCCAAGATATGGGTTTAGGTTTGCGTTTGCTCAATCACGAAAAAGCCCCAGTACTGTATGGGTTTTCAAGTCTTATGTCTATCTTATGATTTGCATTTTAGTCTACCTTTAATTTTCATGAAAGTTCTTCACGATATCCATGAAGGAGGACCTATAAATTGGGACCCAAGCATTGATTTCAAAATTGAGCCCCCTAAACAGCTGGAACACTTTTCAATCATTACCTTTAAAATATATCTTGTTGCCATAGATATTTTCAGTCGATAATGGCTTTGTCTTCTTTTGGCTCTTGCACTATGCATATAAAGATCTGTGTTACAGAGTTTTTTTGAAACAGTAGTTCCTAGGTTGTGTCCTGATAGAAACAAGACTTTTCGTCCGATCCCTGCTACTGACATGTTGCGGTTGGTGATTAGTCTCCTATTAGTTATCACTATTAGGAAAATTCTAAGAATGCATTTTATTTCGAGGTGTCATCACTTTTTAGGAAAAAGTTTGGGTATTTCAAAATAAACTTTGAGACTTGCGACTTTATCCTTCCAATGTAATAGTGACACGTGTCACGACACTTTTGATTCCAATCATTTTCGTACCTATGAATTTTAGTCGACTAATATCAAGTGACTTTTTAAGATTCATGTGATTTTTTTGATATTTTCGAGAAAAAGTCAAACTTTAAAAAGTAATATTTTATTCCTTTTGCTCCTTCCCGATGTCGGCGACTTAAGCGAATTAATTTTAGCGGTTTTGGCCAAATAGTAGTTTTGTACTTTTTCCAATTTTACACCACGGTAAAAATACTTTTACTTATCACATATCTTTCCTAACCAATGAATTAGAATAACACATACATTACACCCCATTACAAAATTACTCCTACAAGTCAAGAACCATCGTCTTCTCGAAATCTGCAAAAAAAATGTTTCGTATTCGGGTATGTTTTTATGTTGATATATATAAATTGTTCGTATATTTGTTTTCCCTTATTTATTTGAAATTAATCATGTTTAATAGTAGTTTTGCAACAACAATTTTGTTTATTTAAGTTAGCAAAGGTTACAAAATTGTGTTTGGGTTTGTAATTTATCGGTATACGAGATGTGATTCTTTGTTGTTCTACCTTTTGAAAGTATACTTGGCATTTGTTACAAAATTGTAGTGTGAGGCTTGGATGATTGAATGCGGTTTGTTACTCCCTTATATGTTATTAAGTAGAGTATTTTTATTTTATTTTATTTATTTATTTATTTATTTTATTTTTTCATTTGTAGGAATATGGTGAAAATCATCATCGAGTAAACCAAACTACTTTTCTTTAATAAAATCCAAGTTGGATAAAAATCGAAGGAAGTTGTTTAGGAAACTTGTTTGATAAATGGTTGGACCTTTCTTATTTTGACCACGAAGCACATATGATAGATTATGTTTTACAAAACAATGTTATCCGAATGAAAACCATTATGATATGCCGATTGTATATTATATTGATGACCGTCCCTTCATTTCGATTCGTCCGAGTTTTCGCTTATCTTTGGTTTTAATTTTGGAAAAGTAAGTTTTGAAAAATATGGATCTGGACACCTCAATTTTATGTCAAGGGTTTTCCCAAAACATTCGAGTTCAAAATTACAAACTTAGATATTCTTGGCCTAATTGAGGATGAAGAGGCATTTGGTATCATATCGACGAAGATGCGATCGTCTTTGTCTATTGTTAGCTTTGGAGGTTATCTTCATGGGCGATTATTGGTTCGGGAAGTTGATGTTTCTCTCATGCGATTAGTTGAAAACCTAGATGATTGGGATGCCTTTCCATGGGAGAGCATATTTGGAGGCATTTGTATGATGAAATTTTGGATGTTGCGAGATAAACACAAGTGGGATTTCCTTCAAGGTATTAACAAAGACCACAAGTTTGTTCCAACCTATACTTTGTCGAGGATTCGTTTGGGCTTTCAAGGTTAATATTTTATATATCAATATAAAGCTGGATTCATTTGTGTATCAATATTTTATGCTATTATTTTTATTGAAATTCCAAAATCCGTATAGATTTGGATCTTGGAGTCTTTTGAAAGAAGCATTCTATGGTGGAATAAAGTTCACGATATTATGCCAAGAGGAGTAGCGTGGTCGAAGAATACACCCTTCAAAAGATCGATTATAAGTTTCTTTTGGAAAGGTAAAAGTAATATATAAAATTTTCTTATTAATGCAATCTTTTTTCTACATTAATGCAATCTTTTATTGAACATTATTATTTGTTTTTAAGGATTGAATCTGTTAAAAAATGACACCGACAATAGGCGAGAGGAGATCGATTGGTATATAAAGTTTCGGCATTTTCCATGATTACATACCTAGAACTCCACGGTGAAAACAACACATCTCTGACAGTGGTTGAAGAAGATGGCATGACATAAGCGTGGCAAGGCGAAAAACATTTACCTATTATACGCGGTGTGAAGCGATATAATAGAGATCGGCATAACACAGGATCGTGTTATTACGAGAGTTAAATAAGCGTTTGTTCAAACTTGAGACAATTATTCGAGTTATTTAAGCATTTGTTCAAACTCATATACCCATCAATAATCACACGAATCTTGATAATAATATCGTCCCTTTTTGGGTTCTTGCTCGAGAAAGAAATGGGGTAATATATCTTCTTTTTATCGTCATATACTCTAGCATTATGGATACTACGAAATTGAAAACCACTAGCGGTGCTTTCATATTATCGGTGGAAATTTACAACGCTAGCGATGGATTGAAAACCTCTAGCGGTGGTTTCATATACTCTAGCGATGGATACGAAATTTACAAAACGACCCTTCAAGTATTATCGAGAAGCGCTAGCGATGGATTGAAAACCTCTAGCGGTGGTTTCATATACTCTAGCGATGGATACGAAATTTACAAAAGCGCCCTTCAAGTATTATCGAGGCGCTAGCGATGGATTGAAAACCACTAGCGGTGGTTTCATATACTCTAGCGATGGATACGAAATTTACAAAACGACCCTTCAAGTATTATCGGGAACACGCTAGCGATGGATTGAAAACCTCTAGCGGTGGTTTCATATACTCTAGCGATGGATACACTAAATTTACAAAACGACCCTTGATTATCCATTATCTTTCGTATATATCCTTTTTATAAATACTTATTTTCATTCTTAGGAGAAATTGGAGTTAAGTAATGATCTCGGCATCTTAGTGCAGTTTTGTGATGAGCTTAATCATGATTTTCTTGACTTGTTTGAGTCAAGTCGGTCAAGCATTGATACTAGTTCATCGGTAGCGGCTAGATGAATTTTCGATGGCGATCTTGCAAAGGTAATGTACAAAATCGGTAAACAAGTGTAAAACTCTTTCCGTAGCATAACATATCATAACGATAGGTTATTTATAAATGCGAATTTATTATCCAAGAAGAATTAATGTTGCGACATGAAGAATTAGAAAGTGCCGGTTAAAAAGCGTGATTGATGCAACAAGAGAAGAGGTTGAGGATGGAAGAGGACAAGTTGATAATGAGGAAGAGGAAAAGAGGTTGCGGTATGAAAATGAGCGAAAGAAAGGGAGAAGCAATCATGAACTCGGATCATATGAAAGCCGGTGGGCGCGTTTTGCGGTTTCAAGAGGAGTGAACAACGTTCGGGTGAAGCTAATTCGTATTATTGGACCAATGCATATCTTTGAAAAGAAAAGGCGATGCTCTAGCTTACGATCGGATATGAGTGAAAAACTTAAATTTGTCACGCCTTGGGTTGAGGTATGAAAATACTTCTTGACAACCTTTTAAAATATATCTTGTTAATGACAAATGATTATAAGTTTAATCGTTTCATATACTAGGATCTTGCCGCTGCACCAATCTTTGTCAACGAGTTCATTTACAAATGAATTTGATGAATTTCTTGGACAAATAGGACCACTTAGCGCAAGTTTCCTTGGTGTGACGATGTGTGTGTGGATAGAAGGTTTTGGGAAAGTTTGGTTTGCTTAGACCCGCCTAGGAAAGGTTGGCTAAGGGATGAGGCAAGTACTCATACAAGCTGTACATCTGAAATGATTTCTTATAAAGTTTATCACACTCATTCATGTTTGAAATTCTGACACATAGAGTTGTGGGTTAATTACCTTTGGCATGTTAGGCCGTCTGGCTAATTGGGCGATGGTTAGTAGCTATTTTGTTAAACACATTACAAAATTCTTTGCCGTTGTGGTATGCTAATGGTGAAAGATACTCTATTCCATGGTGCGGCGTTAAGCACGTAAGTAACGATATATATATATATATATATATATATATATATATATATATATATATATATATATATATATATATATATATATATATATATATATATATATATATATATATATATATATATATATATATATATATATATATATATATATATATATATATAATAATCTTGATTAGCTTTTGCCATATATTGATATTATGTTTGTGACCCAAACGTTGTAGGTTTTCATGCCGATTAATGGCCGGCGCTCATTGGTTTCTTGCCCGTTTGGAGATGACACCGGCATTGTTACCTTTTATGATAGCGGTCAAACTTTTGAAGAGGAATGGCGAGTTTTATATCAAGCGAGGGAGTGTTTGAGGTTTGGCTATTTATTCATATGTCATAAAATTAATACATAACCGTTTAACCGACTTTTAAAACATTAGTTTTTTAAGGCGATTGCTACTTTTGTCCTGACTACAATTACACGAGGTCCTAGCACAAGCGCAAGTATTTGAGAAGAAAGGCATTGATCCGGCTAGTTATTTCATTACATTTACTATCATTGAACAAGTGCAAAAGCGGTAGGGATATTTGGTGATTGTGGTATTTGGGTATGTATTTTTTATACCGCTTGGCTTTTGGTCTACCATTGGATGTGAAGGATCGTATTAATTTGCGCTTTCATACCGTGAACAAATGGCTAGTTTTTTTAAACACCGTGTTTGTGTTTAGCTATGTTCTATTTTTGTTGATGTATTACTTGAAACAAATTGATAACCATATGCTCCCTTGAATGGTTTTGTATTGAACATGTTGTATTATACTTGTGTTCAAGCTAAGGTAGTGGCGTTGCAAATTTGTTTACTAGTAATATTTTTCTATAAAATAAGCAAAAAATATTAAACACACACCAAATTATATATATACAAAGTAGGCCAAACCCATGCATGCTAGTTTACAAATCTTGTCCATTCGGTATGCATTACTCAACATTACACACTAGGCGACTTTTTTGGGAGAGTTTGACTATATCTTAGATATATCATTTGAGTATGGTTTGTAATGTACTTTTTAGACACTTTTAAGCTGTTCACTATTTTGTACCTTTTGTATATTTTGTACCTACTAACCAAAACTACCCCATATTTTATCTTACATATATTTTACATTTTTGGACTTCTACTAAATATGGCATCGAAAAACAGAATCAAAGGGCATTATGAATTATGGTATCAAGAATGGTGTAAGTTTGTCCATTTACTTTTCTCTATTAAATTTTATTCAACAAGGATTTTGTTTCTTTGAATTATATCCATTGTTACAGAATGTCGAAAGCAGTCAAGATCTTGGGTTTGATGTTTATCATGGCGATCAGTTTTTTACCCTTAAGTTATTTAGGTGGAGATGTTTTACATTTGAGGTTACCTAGGTTGAGTAGGTTATCGTATTCTCAAATATGTGACATCTTTGTTGAAAGAAATTAAGGAGGATATTTGGGCTTGGTATTTTGTCTTCCAAGTAGTAGTGCGGAGCAAGGGTTGACCCTTGTAGAAGATGATAATGATGTCAAGCGTATGACATGGTGAGCTCCATGGTCTAGTTGAGATCTATGTTTGTCATCGACCACGGGTTCATTTAGTTACTTACTATCACAAGAACTTGTCTTTTGATTCCTCAGACGATGATCGGCGTTTAAAATTAAAAGTCGCGAAAGAAAAAAAAAGATGTCGGTATGCGTCGTTTGAAGAACTAATGGCATGGGAAGAAGAGGAAAAAATTCACCGACCTACCTTAGGACACCTTATATCAAGCCTTTTGTTGAAGCTAGTTTATTCGGAGGAAAGTCGAATTTGGTGGTAATAATGACCTTGAATACATTCCTCCTTGTTTAAGGACTACGGTCCGACCTTATGTGTCGGATGACTTTGAAGATTCTTGGACACGAGAACTCCCTTTATTACAGAGTGTTTGTCAAGCGAGCGTGGGTTCGAGATTAGTCCGTTAAGAGGTAAGAACCTTTTGAGCGACTTTGAGGCTGCGATAATCATGACCTTGGGATCCACATTCTACTAGTTTACTCCCATCTATTCAAAACAGACCCTTTAAAGTGTAAGAGGTTTTTAATGACATTGATGGCCTTCCTACGGTTGGAAGCTCAGCTGTAGTTCAATATGTGTCCAAGAAAAGTCGTTTTGAAGCGGTACCTTGAAATCTAGGAGATTATTTGATGAATTTGAAGAAGTTGGTAGTAATCAATCGATGATATGAAGGGTGATGAGGCAATCGGTTTGGTTAATGATCAAGTGATAGTTGCGATTCCACGGTGATGGTTCCATGTCATACCCGACCTCTTGATCCAAGTAATTCGAAGGTATTATGAAGGCTACCATGTGGTAGTTATTTGATCTTCGGTGGTATGTACCTGTTAAACAATTTGTATTTTGTTCCTTTCCTTGCATGATGACTAGTTAGTGTATGTTACAAACTACACTAACTAGTCATCATGATAAACAATTATTTTCGGTATGTGGTGAAGGCTTGTTGGTGTATGTTACAAACTAGTATGTGATGATGCTTCTACTACCATGTGTATGTTACATTGCAATTATTATGATTAAATATCTTGATGTCTATCGGCACAACTATCTCGATAACAAAACTACAACAATCATCTCAATAAATTGTTTCATAGATAAGATTTTCCACACAACCATTACATTGTTAAAATTTAGACTCATAACATTTATTATTGAACTATTACATCCATTCAAGCAGTCTTGCTAGAACCACATCCTTCTTGATTGATTTCCTTTCCTTGAGTTTTCAAAGTACTCTTCCGGTTCTTTAATCCTTTTGCCAATGCCTTAACTTTTTACGGTGTAATGCCATCTTGGTTCTCCTTACGTAATATCACCATCTAGTTTTTTCTTCTCAGATAAATCTAAAGCCATTGTGGATTGTTGTACGTGTGCCATCAAATTGTCATTAGCATCCTCTTTCCTGTTTGGCACTTGTTCACAATTACCTTTTCCAGATAAGTTCAAAGCCATTGTGAATTGTTGTATGTGGACTATAGAATTGATTGTATTTATGCTTATTTTGTTGACTTGTGTTTAGGCGGGAAAATTATTTTGGCGGGATAATAGATAAGCGTATTTTAACCGATATAGTATGAGCGACTTTTTAAAGCGATTTATGAAACACTAAAACCTTATCTTTTAGCTATTTTGGGCCACATTCAATCTCTACCCGACCGAACCCTTGGTTACTGTTGTCAATTTCGTTCAATTATTAAAATTGAATTTACGAAAAGGTTCGTGATCCTTTATTGTCATGGTCCCCATATCAATATTATTTGTCTTTTATGTTTGAATATTCATCATCAAAATTTTAGCATTAACTAACCTTTACATGCTTGTAATTGTTTATAAGGTAATCATGGCCATCGAGTTTGTGGTGCGACCAAGCGAAATTTTACCACAGGTTTCTTGAGCTTCCTCGATTTCTTGACCGTGCTTTCAATGGGAATCGTCATTTCTATTTAAGCGGAATACAAAGACAACGGAAGAAAGTAAGGATTATTGCTCGATTAGGAGGTCCCATTAGGATTGTAGGTAACAAATGGGTAGAATTTGTTCATGAAAACATGTATCGGATGTTCACATGTTACACTTTGTTCAAGAAGGTGATGACTCTTTTACGTTCTTGGCTATGATTCTAAAGGGTTGGAAGTTGAGGATTATCTTTGGTGTAGAAAGTCGTCATATAAGGTTTCGAGTTATCGGTGCCATACCCTCAATTTCCACAGGTTATTTATAACAACTCATTTTTGTTTACGTTTATTTAAGAATCGTGTATTTTGTTCTTGTGTATGTTATAATTGTTAATCGGCGGATGGTGTTTGAGACATTGCCGGTAATTTTCTAGATGGTATTGGGTTGCGCAGTCTTGTTGTTGTTGTTGTTGAAGGAATGGAGTTTAATGTGGATGTTACTTGGGGCTATGAGCGAGGTCATGATCCTCGTGTTTTGTATGTTATGGATGATGAGATGTGGTGTTGCTCTTCAATATTCGATATTGAATTTGGCGATGTTATTGTTTTTACTAAATTGGCAAAGAATAGGTTGAATATAACCGTGTTTGGTTTTGAAGGTGGGGCAAAGATCTGAGGCGGTTTCTTGGTGTGGCGCAATTGTTTTTCCACAAAATGATCTTGATAACGAAGATGGAGGTAGGCTTGAAATCTCATAATCATATTCAATAATATCATAGCATTTATCTTTAAGATTTATTTTGATATTTTTGAAGCGGTGATGGCGAATGCAACACATTTGCCAATGGATTGGTCACCTTGATCATTTTGGTGAATGACGATGTCTTTCTGAAGGTCTCTTGAAATTCTTCCGTTATGTAAACTTGTAAGTTTGTGTTTTGTGTGCACTTTGTTGTCTATGCATTTATGTAATTATATATAATTTTGTAATTGTTGCACACAGGATATTCCAAACCATTTTCTTGAGAATCATCCTATGCATTTTATCAAAATGCACTTTTAGGAATGATGAAGTCGAATACATGATGCAAATTGATTGAGTATCATAGAGACAATCCATTCGGGTGAATCATGTTAATGCATTAGGTGGTTGGACCTACTTTTTGAAGATTGTGAGTTTGAGCATGGAAAGATGATAAGGTTTAAGTTCATGTATGTAGAGTCTTATGATGGTTTGGTGTATCCTGTTTTCCATATTTGTTAGGAAATCGAGATAAGGTTTAATTTCATGTATGTAGATTGTTATGACATTTTCTCTATATATTTTGTTGGGTTACATGAACAAACTTTTCGGTGGTTAAAGTGTATATACTTGTATTCGATTGAATTTGTTTAGCATTACAAATTTTAACACTTTATGGTAAGTAGGACTTTCACAACACAACCATTATGTTGTAATCCTTCATATTAGTTCATAATATCACTATTTTTCCACTACTTTTGGTAGATGTAATCTTGGTCAGCAGTTGGAGTGTCGTTGGTGTATCCCTGCTAGGACATTTCAAACCCTTTGCTAGAGTTGATGAAACCTTTGCGGAAGAATGAATCAATGCTTGAATTAAACCCTTTGCTAGAGTTGATGAAACCTTTGCTAGAGTTGATGAAACCCTTGCGGAAGAATGAATCAATGCTTGGATTAAACCCTTTGCTAGAATTAAACCACTTGCTAATCTTGTTGTTTAACCCTTTGTTTGTATATTGTAAAATTTGGTTCGATCGCGACACAGAGACGACTGGGACAACCTGCGCCACGTCACATTTCTCTCTCCAACGACCCAAGAAAACTTTTATTTTAAAATCATTTTTAACATAAACTAAAATTTCATTAATAATTAAAATGTTACAATGCTAAATAAAAACAATCCGAAATACGTAAATCATAAATCTAATCAGAATGCTCCCGCATGCGAGTCATCTGACGAGATGCGAGCGAGCAAATCCCTCAACCGAGCCAAATCTTCCTCGTCTGACATCGTCTACACCATCGTCTTTGTTCTCCGATAGCTCCAACTTATTTTGGTCTTTGGCGTTGTTCGTTATATTGAAACACACCGCCACAAGTTGTCGACAACCTCGCGATCTTTGCGTGCTTGATCTTTCAAAATTTGTCGATCTGACTTTTCTTTCAATGGTAATGTCGTTTACCGTCGGTAGTTTTGTCTCATTTGTTCCTTTTCCGCCTTTGCTGGTCAAACAATTTGATGGCGCTTATAATAGCGTTTTTCGAAGCCGCATCGTCGATATTGCATTGATTTTGAGCGTACACTTGCATATCTTCAACAGAATGGGGAGGCGGCAAGCCATATTAAATCTTGTGGGAAGTATTTTGATCTTCAATTGTGTTTGAAATTGTGTGTTAAAAATGTGTTTGAGGTGAAGTTGGTATTTATAGGCGGTAAAATTGTTTTGAAAATGTTTATTTTGTTTTTTTTTTTTTTTTTTATATTCTTGACCAAGCGGTTGTTGCTTTTAGGGAAATATTTATTGCATACATTTATCGACAAGCTGTAATGTACTATCACATATCCCAAAATATTACGAGCAACTTTTAAAAGCGCCTTTTTCAATTTAGCGATTTATGATACACTAATAGTTTGTCTTTTATCTTTTGTTCCCATTCACTTCCTACCGACCGAACCCTATCTTCTTAATAATCTAATACAAGCATCATTTTCGTTCGATTATTAAAATTGAATTGTCTTGAAAGGTTCGTCATACTTTATTGTCATGGTCCCCATATCAATTTTGCCTATATTTAATGTTTCAATATTCGAACCTAATTAGGGTTTACATTTAAAATTATTTTTACTTTTTAAAGTATTGTATTTCGTGTTCTGTGTGAGGATGGCACCTATTTGGAGTTCGGATCCTCGTTACTGTTTGGCGTTCATCTTTTGGGGAGTTTTATTTCCAACCGTTGAGGTATGAAAATGGGGTGTTTTTATTGGAGTTTGTCCAAGGATAGGAAGGTGGACTATAATAGTATGTGCCGGTTTACGAAAGAACATCTTGAGCTAAATTTCCATTCGTTGTTTTTTGTTTACCACAATGTCAATTAGAGGTAGGATTGAAACTAATAGAGTGCGATAGGGATGTGGGCGCCATGTATGACCTTGGCGATCGATATGGGAAGTTGATGATGTATATGGCACATAATCCCCAAAACTTATTTGATTTTATTATCAAAATCTTAACTTTTGTGATTACGAAGATGATTATACAACCAAATTGATTATACATGGAAGAAGATTAAAAGATGCAAGCAATATGACATATGATGAGCTTATTGCTTGGGGTGAAGAAAAACAAGCGTCCTTATTGATGTTGATGTCGATATATACATTAGCCATAGGGATGTAGTTGCTAAGCCTAAGGTTAGCGTAAGTTGGTTTTCATTGAAGAGCAAGATAAAGCCTTTGCGAGCGATCGATAAAAAATTAAGGTGGTGCAAAAAAAAAAAAAAAAATCAAATCAACGCTATTTACATTTGTTAGATTCTACTTTGTGACACATACATCTAATAAACCGAGGCGATATATGTGTCACAAAGTAGCATTTATGACCAGGAATATCGCCGTTTTTTTTTTTTTTTTTTTTGGGGTTTTGTTTATAGCGAGACACTTATATTTTACAGTGCGTTAAAGTTACCAATTAATTCATATCACACTTACCACGACACGTATCCATATCGATTATACTTTTTTGATGGTGTAGGTTATGTTTTCAACACTACGTTACAAGCCGACATATCAGCGGAGCGAGTTATAACACGGTATGTTCCACAAAAGTACTTAGACAAACATAAATAAGTAAGTGCATATATATCCAACAAAATTAACCTTAATTGGTTTATAGAACATCCATAAGCATAAACATAAACATCATACATTCCTAACCATATACTAAACTCAAAACATATATGAAGAAACCGATTCGATTACACCATAGACTTGAGCTTCTCAATGAATGACATAAGCTCCTTGTTAAGCCACGCTTGTTCACAACCTTCACCAACATGTTAGCAATGTACGCCAAATCTTCATTTGCAAAATATTCAAGCTGTGAAATACTTTGCACACATGAATCAAAGGGATACAAAAGCTCCAACTCTGCAATCACGAAATCCTCTCGGTAACACGAGACCTAATATCTTGGGCTTTTTGGTTAGTGCGCCCGTCCACCCTAGTGCGGTAACCTCCTACTAAACTTCTCCACCATCATGTCTCTAACGAGACTAGAACCGGAATGACTAACTCTGGCGAAAGGCATTTTGTAGTCATTTTCTTCTTTTGGTTTTTTTTTTTTTTTTTTTTTTTTTTTTTTTTTTTTTTAACAAAGCAATGATTAAGATAGCCCTTTGGTTTATGTGTGTTTTATATTAGTTATAAGGTCTTGATATGATAGCCACGCATAGTTATTATGGCATTTTGACTTATAAGCCATATTGATTTGATTTGATAGCCAACTTGAACCAAAATAAGTATACTACACTACTTGATGAATTTGTTTACTTGAGGAAATGTTGAACCTTTGTTTCTCTTTAATTTGACGGGTTTACTTGAGAGGCGTGTTTAAGCGTATTGCAAGCGTGCATGGACTCACAATAGTTGTATTGCTAAATTGTATATTCGACAATTGTATTTAAGTGGGCTACTTTTATATGTCTTTATTTAGTTTAGTTTCCTTTATTTTAAATTGTTGAGCGATATTTTATAAGCATGTATATCACCCAGTATGTAGAAGAAAGTATGATCTTTATATGCAAAAGACATTTTGGTACCCAAAAATATATATGCAATAAGACATGTGTTTAATAGTACTATCACGTAATCCAATATATTACGGCGACATTTTTAAAGCGCCTTTTTCTTCTTATCGATTCACGCCCACTATCACATCGAGCCCAACAATAACTCTACATTTAGGGCCCCTACATTTATTTACAAGTCAAATGCAAATCTTTTCCGCTTTGAGGTCAAACAACAATAAGTGTAAAAAAGTATTGTCACACAAACCAATGTATGCATCATGTCAAGTACTTTCACATAAACCGATGAAGTCCCAAGCGACCTTATTAACGCGCCATTTTCATCTTACCAACTTAAACCGAGTAGACAAACATATTTTGTTTTAGTAACCAAAAATTGGATACAAGGAATTATGAGGTTGATATTTTATTTTATGTTTTTATTTTAATTATGTCGATTATGCGATATAATTTTGCTTTTTAATTCAACGTCAATGTAGGTTGTTTTGTAAAACACAAAACCCAATCAAAGAGAAGAGATTGCGACGGTAAATATCTTGAGTGTTCTTGTGCCACCAAACTCATATTAAGTTGCCTTAAACCTTGCACCGCCTATATAATGAGACCCCAATGCACACTTATCTCTTCACAATATCCCCAAATCTTCTTCACAAACCCTAAATTCTACCACAAACCCCAAAATGCCATAAACCATAATTCACCACTAAAACCATGAATACTAAACCGGAGGTTGTAAATCCAACCTCTTCTCCATCATCATCATCATCATCCGGTGATTTCCTTGATTCTTTCCATATCCTTATGATCCTCGACCTAAAAATCACCTTTTCTCCCATCATCGGAAGATGATAGTGTAGAGAATCCAAGTGTATCTGCGATGATTACGATGACTACTATAAGGAGGAACATCTTACTCCTGACCTCCGGCACCTCTGCCTCAATGCGGGCCTCGAGCAAGCAATCCGCCACTTCCTATGGGTAGAAAGGTGGTGCTTGGTCTTCCTACACTGGTTTTGGTGCATCAACACACATCGCATAGAAGAAATGCTAGGGAAGGGTGGATGGGTTGCATTTGGTTGAAATACATGGAGGAAGCACAAAGGAGACCTTTATTTTCTCCATCATCAACGTTTTCATCAATCCATCCTTCATACTTTTGACCCTTAGCATCTTCGTTATAGAAGTCTTGTAGCTCGACCATCGGGATAGAGCGAATGGGTGGTTATGCGAGACTTCACAAGCGCAAATCCGACATTTAGTGTGATAGATGTGGCGATCATGCTCATCTTCCTTTGCTCTTTAGATGTTGGAGCGGATGATATGCACTAGATTAGGTTTAGTAGTAGTAGAAATATTAGTAGGAGATCATGTATAGCACTTTGGATTTGTAGTTGCATTTGAAGTTGATTGGGTTTTGTAAGTTGTATGGTAAACTGTTTCATGAATGAATGAATGAACAATTTGACTTCAATCTCTTCTCTTTAGAACTTTAGCTTTGTGAGTTTTATGGAATAAGATGTGGGATTTTGAAATTACGGTTTGGATTGGTTAGGGTTTATGTGGGCGTCAATTGGAAGTGATTTGAAGATCAATTACTTCAATTGGGAGTGATTTGGGGAAAAAATAAGTTTGCATCAAATTTACAAAACACGCCCTTGAAGTGCGCATTACCATGAAATTGCTAGCGATGGATTTCAAACCACTAGCGATGGTTTGATAAAGTATAGCGATGGATACATCAAATTTACAAAACGACCCATAAGTATAAATTATCGGAAAACCCTTTGGCGGTGCATTGACAACCAAAGCGGTGGTTTGATAGACAATAGCGATGGATACATCAAATTTACTAAACGACCCGTCAAGTATACATTAAGAGGAAGGCGCTATCGGCGGGTTGAAGACCACTAGCGGGGGTTTCATAGGCGCTAGCGGTGGATATCTAAAATTTACAAAACGACCCCCATGTGGTACATTAAGAAGGCGCTAGCGGTGGGTTGAAGACCACTAGCGGGGTTTCATAGGCGCTAGCGGTGGATATCTAAAATTTACAAAACGACCCCCATGTGGTACATTAAGAGGAAGGCGCTAGCGTGGGTTGAAAACAACTAGCGGGGGTTTCATAGGCGCTAGCGGCGGATACATCAAATTACAAAACAGCCCCAGTATACATTATCGGTCAAGTACAAGAAAGAAGGAAAATCACGTGCTTATATTTCGACTTACATTTTTAAAATAATTTGTAATATAAGTGTAAAAAGTATTGTCACACAAACCAATGTATGCATCATGAATAGGACCTTTCACATAAACCGATGAATTCAAGCGACCTTATTAACGCCATTTTCATCTTACCAACTTAAACCGAGTAGACAAACATATTTTGTTTTAGTAACCAAAAATTGGATACAAGGAATTATGAGGTTGATATTTTATTTTATGTTTTTATTTTAATTATATCGATTATGCGATATAATTTTGCTTTTTTAATTCAACGTCAATGTAGGTTGTTTTGTAAAACACAAATACAAATTAGACTAAGATTGACAACGTCATAAACAAAAGTAGTTACACTTAACTAGTACACACATAACCCACCATAACTAACCTAAACAAAACATAAACCCTAACATGAAGGCTTCACAAATTCAAAGGACCATTGACTCAAGATGTTCAATGAAGGATAACAAAGAAGAAAGCGAGCACGCCTTTCTAAGATGGAGTGCGCTTCTTACAATCTCAGCCCTATCTTCAATTTGCATCCTTCTCATGTGCGAGCAGGCGCAAGCAGACGAGTTAGTTGGACCCACAACCAACGACTCTCAATAAGCACATCCCTACGTTGTACGGCGGTTAGCTCGTCAATCTTCTCTTGCGGATCTAATTCATCCCGAACAGTATCCTAACTTCTCCCCAATATTCCACAATCATCATAGCCTTGACGGATCGAGAGTTTCTTTGTGCGGGATAGTTGATCCAAGAGGGGAAGACGGAGGTTGGACATTGTTGTTGTTGGTTGAGATGTTTTTTTTTTAGAGAGGATTAAAAATAGAGTGTGGAAATATAGAGTGATAACCACAAAATGTGTTGGTAGTTGTGATAGGAGTTGTTAAATAGAGTGGAATTATAGTAGTTTTAAAATAGAAGTGTAAACCGTATATTGTTTACAAGGAAAAAATGTATCTTGTTTAGAAGTTATCATCATATATGTTTTATTTGTTAATTGATATTTGTATATAGTTTAGAAGTTATCATCATATCGTTTTGTTTTGTCACAACAACACAAGTTAAGCTAAACATAATTTCTTATATAAGCATAAATCGATAACATAAAATGTGTTTCCAAAATCACCAATGGTCCAAAAGCGTACATAAGCTACATATAACAAAATGTTCAAAAACTATACCTATAATCCATTTAGCGGTAATCTAACCAAGTTATTCTCTACAAACATATAATAACACATAAAGCGCGAACTCGTGTTAACGGGGTCTTTTGTCGATGAACTTCCGCTATCTCCTGCTTCTTGAGTTTGACCAAAGCTTAACTGCGTATTTTAAATAGCTTAGGGTTTTAAGTAATGAGAACTATCCAACCATCGGGTATCAAAAGACCCTTTAAACCATTAAGCTCGAGTGGGTCATTTTAACAATTAGGGTAGGAGGGTAGGATGGTGGGTTTTGAGACATAAACCAAGTTCTTGGCGGTGTTGGGGTCCAACCCCTTTCATGTGTAATAGCACTTTAACAAGGATAATGAGATTATGTTGTGTTCATATGCCGTGATACGAAATTTTATCGTGTTTGCATACGACTATTTGAGCAGTGTGTATATGGTTGAAGGGTCACGAAAACAAAGGAATGATGTTAGTGTGTGCGCTTAAAGTTATATTATACCATTGCCGACACCATTTCCTTATCCTTTTACAATGATCACCCCAAAACAAACCAACAATTCTCTACTATATTATGAACCAACAAAATTGTAGTGTGCGTGTATGACACGTGGCTTCTTTGATGGTTCACGGCGACGAGTACGGTTTCTTGGTCCGATGAATACGGGAAAGTGTACAACACGTTTCTTATTACGGTTTGTAATGGTTACACGATGATGAGAGTTGAATCTTGAAGGGTAGAAAGGTAGTGCAAAGTGGTTTAGCCATGCGTATAGAGTTCATAAGCGTGCTTGTGTGTGTTTTTAGTGTACATTTTTTGTAGAAACTCCATGTTTACGTGTAACAAAGAGATGTCGAGATTATAAGAAATAGATGACATGGTTTTGTAATGATAGGGATGGCGGTGAAGTGACAGAGTTTTTTGAAACAGTAGTTCCTAGGTTGTGTCCTGATAGAAACAAGACTTTTCGTCCGATCCCTGCTACTGACATGTTGCGGTTGGTGATTAGTCTCCTATTAGTTATCACTATTATTCTTGAATCGAGAATGCAAACCAGTCTAACATTGTATTTTTTGATAAGTCAAGTCATTAATTATTGGGAAAATTAAGAATCGTTTTTATTTCGGTGTCATCACTTTTTAAGAAAAAGTTTGGGTATTTGAAATAAGTTTGAGGCTTGCGACTTTATCCTTCGATGTAATAGTGACGCGTGTCAGAACCTTTGATTCCGTCGTTTTCGTCTTATGAATTTTAGTGTTAATATCCGACTTTTTAAGATTCCATGATTTTTTGATATTTTAGAAAAAGTGACTTTAAAAGTAATATTTTATTCATTTCTTTCGCCCACGTATCGAGCGAGCTTAAGCGAATTAATTTAGCGGTTTTGGCCAAATAGTAGTTTTGTACTTTTCCAATTTTACACCACGGTAAAATACTTTCTTATCACATATCTTTCTGTAAATGAATTAGAATAACCATCATTACACCCCATTACAAAATTACTCTGAGTCGAGAACCATACGTCTTACCAAAATCCCGCAAAAAAATGTTTCGTATTCGTGTATTTTTTTGTGTTGATATATATAAATTATTCGTATATTTGTTTTCCCTTATTTATTTGAAATTAATCATGTTTAATAGTAGTTTGCAACAACAATTTTGTTTATTTAAGTTAGCAAAGGTTACAAAATTGTGTTTGGGTTTGTAATTTATCGGTGTATGCGAGATGTGATTCTTTTTGTTTATTCTATTTTTGAAAGTATACTTGGCATTTATTCTAAAATTGTAGTGTGAGGCTTGGATGATTGAATCGGTTTATTACTCCTATATATTATTAAGTAGAGTATTTTTATTTTATTTTATTTATTTATTTATTTATTTTATTTTTTCATTTGTAGGAATATGGTGAAAATCATCATGAGAGTAAGCCAAACTACTTTCTTTAATAAAATCCAGTTGGATAAAAATCAAGGAAGTTGTTTAGAAACTTGTTTGATGTGGTTGGATTCTTATTTGACCCGAAGCACGTATGATAGATTATGTTTTACAAAAACAATGTTATCAGAATGAAAACCATTATGATATCCGATTATATTATATTGATGACCGTCCCCTTCATTTCGATTAGTCCGAGGTTTCGCTTATCACTTGGTTTTAATTTTGGAAAAGTAAGTTTTGAAAAATATGGATCTGGACACCTCAATTTTATGTCAAGGGTTTTCCCAAAACATTCGAGTTCAAAAATTACAAACTTAGATATTCTTGGCCTAATTGAGGATGAAGAGGCATTTGGTATCATATGCGGCGAAGATCGCTCGTCTTTGTCTATTGTTAGCTTTGGAGGTTATCTTCGTGGGCGGATTATTGGTTCGAAGTTGATGTTTCTCCATGCGATTAGTTGAAAACCTAGATGATTGGGATGCCTTTCCATGGGAGAGCATATTTAGGCATTTGTATGATGAAATTTTGGATGTTGCAAATAAACACAAGTGGGATTTCCTTCAGGTATTAACAAAGACCACAAGTTTGTTCCAACCTATACCTGTCGAGGATTCGTTTGGGCTTTCAAGGTTAATATTTTATATATCAATATAATTTGGATTCATTTTGTGTATCAATATTTTATGCTATTATTTTTTATTGAAATTCCAAAATCGTATAGATTTGGATCTGGAGTCTTTTGAAAGAGCATTCTATGGTGGAATAAAGTTCACGATATTATACGAGAGGAGTAGCGTGGTCGAAGAATACACCACAAAGATCGATTATAAGTTTCTTTTGGAAAGGTAAAAGTAATATATAAAATTTTCTTATTAATGCAATCTTTTTCTACATTAATGCAATATTTTATTGAACATTATTATGTTTTTAAGGATTCGAATCTGTTAAAGAGCTGACAACAACGGTGAGAGGAGATCGATTGGTATATAAAGTTTACGGCATTTTCCATGATTACATACCTAGAACTCCACCGTGAAAAAACAACACATCTCTGACGAGTGGTTGAAGAAGATAGCAGCGGCAAGCGTGCTTAAGGCCGAAGGAAACACCTATTATACCGGGAGTGAGGCGATATAATAGAGATCAGTATAACACGGGATCGTGTTATTACGAGAGTTAAATAAGCGTTTGTTCAAACTTGAGACAATTATTAGGTTATTTAAGCATTTGTTCAAACTCATATACCCATCAATAATCACGAATAGTGATAATAATATCGTCCCTTTTTCGGTTCTTGCTCGAGAAAGAAATGGGGTAATATATCCCATATACTCTAGCGGTGGATACAAAATTTACAAAAACGACCACTTGGTATTATCGAGAACTTGCTAGCGGTGGATTGAAAACCTCTAGCGGTGGTTTCATATACTCTAGCAGATGGATACAAATTTACAAAAAGCGACCCTTCAGTATTATCGGGAACACCGCTAGCGATGGATTGAAAACCTCTAGCGGTGGTTTCATATACTCTGGCGATCGATACGAAATTTACAAAAAATGCCCAGTATTATCGGGGACACGCTAGCGATGGATTGAAAACCTCGCGGTGGTTTCATATACTCTAGCAGTGGATACACTAAATTTACAAAACGACCCTTGATTATCCATTATCTTTCGTATATATCCTTTTTATAAATACTTATTTTCATTCTTAGGAGAAATTGGGTTAAGTAATGATCTACGGCATCTTAGTGCAGTTTGTGATGAGCTTAATCATGATTTTCTTGACTTGTTTGAGTCAGTCGATCAGTCATGATGATACTAGTTCATCGGTAGCGGCTAGATGAATTTTCGATGGCGATCTTGCAAAGGTAATGTACAAAATCGGTAAACAAGTGTAAAACTCTTTCAGTAGCATAACATATCATAACGATAGGTTATTTATAAGACGGCGAAATTATTATCCAGAAGAATTAATGTTGCGACATGAAGAATTAGAAAGTGCGGTTAAAGAGCGGTTGATGCAACAAGAGAGAGTTGAGGATGGAAGAGGACAAGTTGATAATGAGGAAGAGGAAAGAGGTTGCGGTATGAAAATGAGCGAAAGAAAGGGAGAAGCAATCATGAACTCGGATCATATGAAATCCGGTGGGCGCGTTTGCGGTTTCAGAGGAGTGAACAACGTTGGTGAAGCTAATTAGTATTATTGGACCAATGCATATCTTTGAAAAGAAAAGGCGATGCTCTAGCTTACAGGCGGATATGAGTGAAAAACTTAAATTTATCACGCCGGGTTGAGGTATGAAAAATAATTCTTGACAACCTTTTAAAATATATCTTGTTAATGACAAATGATTATAAGTTTAATCGTTTCATATACTAGGATCTTATTTGCACCAATCTTTGTCAATGAGTTCATTTACAAATGAATTTGATGAATTTCTTGGACAAATAGGACCACAGCACAGTTTCCTTGTGTGTGATGTGTGTGTGGATAGAAGGTTTTAGGAAAGTTTGGTTTGTAGACACTTTAGGAAAGGTTGGCTAAGGGATGAGGCAAGTCATACAAGCTATACATCTGATGATTTCTTATAAAGTTTATCACACTTTCATGTTTGAAATTCTGACACATAGAGTTGTGGGTTAATTACCTTTGGCATGTTGGGCCGTCACGGCTAATTGGGCGATGGTTAGTAGCTATTTGTTACACATTAAATTCTTTGTCGTTAATGGTATGCTAATGGTGAAGATACTCTATTCCATGATGCGGCGTTAAGCGCGTAGTAATGATATATATATACACATATATATATATATATATATATATATATATATATATAATAATGTGATTAGCTTTTGCCATATATTGATATTATGTTTGTGACCCAAACGTTGTAGGTTTTCATGGAGATTAATGGCCGGCTCATTGGTTTCTTGCCGTTTGGAGATGAAACCGGCATTGTTACCTTTTATGATAGCGGTCAAACTTTTGAAGAGGAATGGCGAGTTTTATATCAAGCGAAGTGTTTTCTGAGTTTGGCTATTTATTCATATGTCATAATTAATACATAACCGTTTAACCGACTTTTTTAAACATTAGTTTTCTTAAGGTGCTACTTTTGTCCATTCTACATTACGAGGTCTAGCAGCGCAAGTATTTGAGAAGAAGGCATTGATCCAGGCTAGTTATTTCATTACATTTACTATGTTGAACAAATCAGTAGGGATATTTGGTGATTGTGGTATTTGGGTATGTATTTTTTATCGGCTTGGCTTTTGGTCTACCATTGGATGTGAAGGATCGTATTCATTGCGCTTTCATCCCGTGAACAAATGGCTAGTTTTTTTAAACCGTGTTTGTGTTTAGCTATGTTCTATTTTGTTGATGTATTACTTGAAACAAATTGATAACCATATGCTCCTTGAATGGTTTTGTATTGAACATGTTGTATTATACTTGTGTTCAAGCTAAGGTAGTGGCGTTGCTAAAACTTTTTACTAGTAATACTTTTCTATAAAAATAAGCAAAAAATATTAAACACACCAAATTATATATATACAAAGTAGGCCAAACCCATGCATGCTAGTTTACAATCTTGTCCATTCGGTATGCATTACTCAACATTACACACTAGGCGACTTTTTGGGAGGTTTGACTATATCTTAGATATATCATTTGAGTATGCATAATGTACTTTTTAGACACTTTTTAGCTGTTCACTATTTTGTACCTTTTGTATATTTTGTACCTACTAACAAAACTACCCCATATTTTATCTTACATATATTTTACATTTTTCGGACTTCTACTAAATATGGCATCGAAAAAGTCAAAGGGGTTATGAATTATGGTATCAGAATGGTGTAAGTTTGTCCATTTACTTTTCTCTATTAAATTTTATTCAACAAGGTTTTGTTTCTTTGAATTATATCCATTGTTACACGAATGTCGAAAGCAGTCAAGATCTTGGGTTTGATGTTTATCATGGCGATCGGTTTTACTCCTTAAGTTATTTAGGTGGAGATGTTTTACATTTGAGGTTACCTAGGTTGAGTGAGTTATTCGAATATGTGACATCTTTGTTGAAAGAAATTAAGGAGGATATTTGGGCTTAGTATTTTTGTCTTCCAGTAGTAGTGGAGGGTTGACCATGTAGAAGATGATAATGATGTCAAGCGTATGACATGGGAGCTCCATGGTCTAGTTGAGATCTATGTTTGTCATCGACCACGGGTTCATTTAGTTACTATCCACAAGAACTTGTCTTTTGATTCCTCAGACGATGATCGGCGTTTAAAATTAAAAGAAAAAGATGTCATTGTCACATCGTTTGAAGAACTAATGGCAAGAAGAGGAAAAAATTCACCGATACCTTAGGACACCTTATATCAAGCCTTTTGTTGAAGCTAGTTTATTCGAGAGGAAAGTCTGAATTTGGTGGTAATAATGACCTTGAATACATTCCTCCTTGTTTAAGGACTACGGTCCAGAGCCTTATGTGTCGGATGACTTTGAAGATTCTTGGACACAGAACTCCCTTTATTAAGTGTTTGTCAAGCGAGCGTGGGTTGAGATAGTCCGTTAAGAGGTAAGAACCTTTTGAGCGACGATAATCATGACCTTGGGATCCATTCTACTAGTTTACTCTATTCAACTGACCCTTTAAAGTGTAAGAGGTTTTAATGACATTGATGGCCTTCCTACGATTGGAAGCTCAGGTAGTTCAATATGAAAAGTCGTTTTGGCCGGTACCTTGAAATCTAGGAGATTATTTGATGAATTTGAAGAAGTTGGTAGTAATCAATCGATGATATGAAGGGTGATGAGGCAATCGGTTTGGTTAATGATCAAGTGATGATTCTGATTCCACGGTGATGGTTCCATGTCATACCCGACCTCTTACGATCCAAGTAATTCGAAGGTATTATGAAGGCTACCATGTGGTAGTTATTTGATCTTCGGTGGTATGTACCTGTTAAACAATTTGTATTTTGTTCCTTTCCTTGCATGATGACTAGTTGGTGTGTTACAAACTACACTAACTAGTCATCATAATAATTTATTTTCGTTATGTGGTGATTGTTAGTGTATTTACAAACTGTATGTGATGATGCTTCTACTACCATGTGTATGTTACATTGCAATTATTATGATTAAATATCTTTGATGTCTATCGGCCTGACTATCTCGATAACAAAACTACAACAATCATCTCAATAAATTGTTTCATAGATAAGATTTTCCACACAACCATTACATTGTTAAAATTTAGACTCATAACATTTATTATTGAACTATTACATCCATTCAAGCAGTCTTGCTAGAACCACATCCTTCTTGATTGATTTCCTTTCCTTGAGTTTTTCAAAGTACTCTTCCGGGTTCTTTAATCCTTTTTGCCAATGCCTTAACTTTTTACGGTGTAATGCCATCTTGGTTCTCCTTACATAATATATCACCATCTAGTTTTTCTTGATAAATCTAAAGCCATTGTGGATTGTTGTCATCAATTGTCATTAGCATCCTCTTTCTGTTTGGCACTTGTTCACATTACCTTTTCGGATAAGTTCAAAGCCATTGTGAATTATTGTATGTGGACTATAGAATTGGCGTATTTATGCTTATTTTGTTGACTTGTGTTTAGGCGGGAAAATTATTTTGGCGGGATAATAGATAAGCGTATTTTTAAGTATAGTATGGCGACTTTTTAAAGCGATTTATGAAACACTAAAACCTTATCTTTAGCTATTTTGGGCGCATTCAATCTACTAACCGAGAACTTGATTTTTAGTCTGTTGTCAATTTCGTTCAATTATTAAAATTGAATTTACGAAAGGTTCGTGATCCTTTATTGTCATGGTCCCCATATCAATATTGATCTTTTATGTTTGAATATTCATCATCAAAATTTTAGCATTAACTAACCTTTACATGCTTGTAATTGTTTATAAGGTAATCATGGCCATCGAGTTTGTGGTGCGACCAAGCGAAATTTTTACCACAGGTTTCTTGAGCTTCCTCGATTTGGCCCGTGCTTTCAATGGAATCGTCATTTCTATTTAAGCGGAATACAAAGACAACGGAAGAAAGTAAGGATTATTGCTAGTTAGGAGGTCCCATTAGGATTGTGGTAACAAATGGGTAGAATTTGTTCATGAAAACATGTATACGGATGTTCACATGTTACACTTTGTTCAAGAAGGTGATGACTCTTTTACGTTCTTGGCTATGATTCTAAAGGGTTGGAAGTTGAGGATTATCTTTGGTGTAGAAAGTCGTCATATAAGGTTTAGTTATCGGTGCCATACCCTCAATTTCCACAGTTATTTATAACAACTCATTTTTGTTTACGTTTATTTAAGAATCGTGTATTTTATTCTTTGTATGTTATAATTGTTAATCGGGGATGGTGTTTCGGACATTGCCGGTAATTTTCTAGATGGTATTGGGTTGCAGTCTTATGTTGTTGTTGTTGTTGAAGGAATGGAGTTTAATGTGGATGTTACTTGGGGCTATGAGCAGGTCATGATCCTCGTGTTTTGTTATGGATGATGAGATGTGGTCATTGCTCTTCAATATTCGATATTGAATTTGGCGATGTTATTGTTTTTACTAAATTGGCAAGAATAGGTTGAATATAATAGTGTTTGGTTTCGAGAAGATCTGGGCGGTTTCTTGGTGTGGCGTGATTGTTTTCCACAAAATGATCTTGATAACGAAGATGGAGGTAGGCTTGAAATCTTAATCATATTCAATAATATCATAGCATTTATCTTTAAGATTTATTTTGATATTTTGAAGCAATGATGGCGAATGCAACACATTTGCCATTGGTCACTTGATCATTTTGGTGGCTGACGATGTCTTTCTGAAGGTCTGAAATTCTTCCGTTATGTAAACTGTAAGTTTGTGTTTTGTGTGCATGTTGTCTGTTTATGTGTAATTATATATAATTTTTGTAATTGTTGCACACGGGATATTCAAACCATTTTCTTGAATCATCCTATGCATTTTATCAAAATGCACTTTTAGGAATGATGAAGTCGAATACATGATGCAAATTGATTGAGTATCATAGAGACAATCCATTCGGTTGAATCATGTTAATATTAGGTGGTGGACTACCTACTTTTTGAAGATTGTGAGTTTGAGCATGGAAAGATGATAAGGTTTAAGTTCATGTATGTAGAGTCTTATGATGGTTTGGTGTATCTGTTTTCCATATTGTTAGGAAATCGGATAAGGTTTAATTTCATGTATGTAGATTGTTATGACATTTTCTCTATATATTTTGTTGGGTTACATGAACAAACAGTTAAAAGTGTATATACTTGTATTCGATTGAATTTGGGCTGTTACAAATTTTAACACTTTATGGTAAGTAGGACTTTCGCAACACAACCATTATGTTGTAATCCTTCATATTAGTTCATAATATCACTATTTTCCACTACTTTTGGTTGATGTAATCTTGGTCATGATTGGAGTGTCGTTGGTGTATCACGCTAGGACATTTCAAACCACTGCTAGAGTTGATGAAACCAACGCCGGAAGAATGAATCCAATGCTTGATTAAACCCACTGCTAGAGTTGATGAAACTTTGCTAGGTTGATGAAACCCTTTGCCGGAGAGAAATGAATCAATGCTTGGATTAAACCACTTTATAAATTAAACCATGCTATCTTGTTGTTTAACCATTGTTTGTATATTGTAAAGTTTGGTTCGATCGCGACACAGAATGGGGACAACTGCATACGTCATTTCTCTCTCAACGACCAGAAAACTTTTATTTTAAAATCATTTTTAACATAAACTAAAATTTCATTAATAATTAAAATGTTACAATGCTAAATAAAACAATAATCAAAATACGTAAATCATAAATCTAATCGAGAATGCTCGCATGCGAGTCATCGTGATGCGAGCGAGCAAATCCTCAACGAGCCAAATCTTCCTCGTCTACTGCATAAATCTTTATTTTACTTGTTAGGTTGAATATGAATTTAACAAATTTTTATTTTAGGACAAAAGACCAAATGTAACTTATGGTTTCCTAGACCCGAACTACCAAGTCGATACAAGATTTGTTTTACAAGGAACATGAGGAAAAGAAACATTTAATGAAGACGGAAAGAGTTCGATCTCGGATGAAGTTATCGAGGTTTCAAACAATGATATCATGAAAGTGTTGGATGAGTTGACTTTTATCAAGTCAAGAGGCAAGTTCATGACAAAGTTGTGTTAGTTTTCGTTTGGTTGTTCTCTTGGTCTTTGTAGTTTGGTTATGGTAATCTGTTTACCAATAAGTGTTATGTAATATGTATGTTATAGTCTTTACCAATAAGATTGTATGTAGTCGTTTTTTAAATCAAATGGATGTTTGTAAAAACAAAGCGTGTTAGCAATTAACACAAAATGTTTGTTTGCAAATCAACAAATATCTACAACACGATATTTGGATGGTATGCATGGGTGTTAGGAATATACCAAGTTCGCTACACATACATGCATGAAGTTGTCTTTGATGCCGCTTCACGTACATCCGCATTATGTACATACATTTGGTTGAACAACAAAAGTCTAAAATGTCACAATTCTCAATTTTGGTCATTTCTCACACTCTACATTCATCATACTAGTCATGCATGGGTTTTGCATTTCACATCAAACGCGTAAATTTCATATTAAATAAACGTTATCGCGTAGTTATTATTTTGAACATTTAATCCGATACTTCCAAAATGATCCCGATATATATTTTATACTTACATTTAGTTTATAAAACAATATTTTGAGTTTACCTAGTGTTTTAAATTTATTTTGTATATAAATCGTTAAATTTATATTAGTACGACGCTTTTCTTAAAAACTACACGATAATTATTATATCACTCAAATTCTACAAGAAATGTATTTTTACAATTTTTATGATCTCATTATACTTTACTTTGATCTATTAAAAATTATTTTTAGCTAACTCTACCTTAAATACACTAATGTATATACAATTTCACAAAGTTGCCTTTACTTATGTCAATTTACTTACACAATAATTATACACAATATAAAAGAAAAGAAAAAAAAGTATTTTTACAAATACTTCCCCCCTTGGCCGACCAAGGGGGGGGGGGGTAGTGCATTAAATGTTGGTAACTTTTTCTTACTAAGTATAGATTTATACTTCACCTTCATTTCACATTCCATTCATCTCAATAATTCAAGATAGTTAGTAAGTGTTTTTCTCTCTTGTTCTTCCTCTTCAAAACCGGCAACCATAAGGAGTTGGAAGAGCACATCAACAATTTACCAAGATCAAGTTTTTACAATCTAGTATACACTCTTGTTTAGGTTTTGAAATAAAAACCTAGGGTGTTTAGGTTTAATCCTTGTTCTAATCACCTCATCATATCACTTAGTCGCGGATAGTTCAGAGCCTCATTTTAGTGCACTTCATTTTGTTAGCATATCAATCCATACGGTGACTTCATACCCGCTTTTACTCATTTAAATTCCTATAAACTATTTGGGGCGAGATATATGCTTATTTATCCAAACATTTAAACTCTTTTGCCAAACGACACTACTTGTACTTTAGACTTGATTGCGTTATACACTTGATTGGTTATACTTGATTTCATATGCATATTTGGAACAAACATACAAGAATTAGTGGCTCCAAATTAAGTTGTTGGAAGGCTATTAATTTACAAACATACAAGAATTAGTGGCTCCAAATTAAGTTGTTGGAAGGCTATTAATTTACAAACATACAAGAATTAGTGGCTCCAAATTAAGTTGTTGGAAGGCTATTAATTTACAAACATTTCAATATTTATATGTTGGAAGACCCTTGTGGTGACATTTATACTTTTAACTACCTTAATGCAGATATTCATGATTGTCATTCTATTTTAGGCAATGGGTTGTGAACACAAAGTTGCAAGTTTCAGATGGGCTGAACTTGAACCGAGTGGATTTACAATGCCTTTCTTTGTGTGAACATTCTCTAAGTATTTCGGATCATTTATCACAAACTTATGAACTCACCAACCTTTGTGTTGACACTTTTAGCATATTTATCTCGTGTTGTAAAGCGATAAAGCATTTCATGGAGCTTTTTGGGTTGTGGCATTACATTGGAGTCTTGTGCTTTTACAATTACCATTCGACATGTTTTGTAAACTCTTTATATATTATCAAACTTTGTGATTTCTTGTTGTGTAAACTTTAACATATGTAATCGAATGGTAAACTTTCAAAACGCCTCATTATAGAGGTCGTTTCAGTATCCATACTTTGTGCTATGTACGTCATACCCCAATGACACTATCGTCTATTGCGATATTTTGGGGTGTAATAGATTGGTATCGAGACTTGGTTATAGAGAACTAGGTTGCATTTAGTTCCTAGACTATAACCGCTTTCGCCGATCCTTTCGTTTCCTATCGCTTTACTCACTTTTCGTGCGCATATGTTTTCTTAAGTATTTCTTCAGAACCACCTCATTGGATAACGTGGTTTCCTTGTACCAATGGGAGTCCCAAAATCTAGTTGGGTCATCAAAGATATGGAGCTCATTAATGAGCACTTATCTAACTTGATCTCGTGACGTTCTTGTTTGATGAGATGCAGATCGAGCTAAATAAGTGTTACTATAAAATTTGGATAGATTTGATGATTTTGCCGAGGATGGGAGTTCTCTTGAGGATACTTTGGGAACTAGCGGCGACCAAAACCGTGAGTGACTTTAGCACCTAACGGAATTTCCCACACACCAAGTGCGACCCTCCCAGATACTCACCCCAAATTCCTCCTCCTTTTATTTAGAATCGGATGATAGAATGGCTATCTATTTGTAACAACAATGCCGAGACATGTATGCTTGAAGGTATGTACACGTGTGAAATGAAGCAATTATAATTGTGGTGGCCAACATAATTATAAATGCGTCACAACCACGTGGACATATGCGACACCACGATCGTAGATCGGTGTGGGTACACCAGGAACCAATTGTGGCGTAGTATTATGTTTGAGGACGTTAAGCATAGACATTGGGAATTCAACGGTTCTTTCCTTGCAGAGATCATGGCACCAAAGAGGTAACCGCGTGATCTTGGCCGAGGTAGTGCGGCACCGAGGGTGGAATGACGGTGGGCGTGGAGGTAGAGGAAGTGGAGTAGCGGCGTGGGTAACAATGACAACAACATCAAGGCGGAAACCCCGACTTTGTCGCCATCATCGCCCAACAACTTCAAATCTTGCTTCCCACTATTGTCGCACAAGTTGGAAATCATATGAATAACTCGGAAACCACGGGAACAGGAACAGTCTGGCGACACCAACAATGTGGTTGGCGATGAACAACAACAACAACACCAACAACAACAACAATGTAATTGGATCGCACATATAAAGAATTTTCTGCATGCAAACTGTGGAGTTTGATGGTATAGAGGTGCTGGCATATACTCGATGGGTAGAGAAGACCAGTCGATGATCGACATCGCGATTGTGCCACACATCGAGAGGGTGAAGTATCTTGCTTGCTATCGGAAAAGCATTGACATGGTGGAACCTACTGACTCACAGAGGAAGGCAGAGAGGCAGCTATAGGTATGACATAGGGACGAATTTAAGGCGTTATTGAAAGAGAGTCTTGCCGGGACAATGAAATCACGAAATGGAAGATGAATTTTATCACCACTCTATGATAGGGGTTGGTCACGCTGACCTCACATGCCGATTTCATGAGTTAGCAGGACTAGTTCCTCATCTAGTTACCCCGAGTCCAAGAGAATCTCGAGGTACATATATGGTCTTGTCCTCAGAAATCTGTGGAACCGTGAAAACAATGAGCCGCTCTACATACAAAGTGCAACATCGAGGGTGAACCCCGACGACGAGATGGTTAGAAATGGTGCTTTGAAGAGAAGGTGTTGAGAGGAAGGAAGAAGCGGGTCGAGATAAGCAAATGGGCGTGGTAGCAGACGAGAAAAAAGGCAAGAGTTTTATGGCAATGCCGAACAAAGAGAGTATGCACACATCATCAAGTGTGCTAAATGTGCTTATCATCATCCGAAACCAAACCCCGCTTGTGTACAAATTGTAATCGATACGGCCATTTTAAGGAGCGAAGTAAAAACACAGTTAGCAACATGAGGAATAACCAAAGGACTTGCTTTGAATGTAACGGCCCAACCACTTCGAATAATTGTCCTAAGTTGAATGGAACGCAGAGGCAACCACAAGGTAACCAACACCTAGCTTTAGTAATCAAGGAAACAACCCGAACCGCACCCGATATCGTCCACCTCGACCTCGAGCATTATATAGGGACCGGCCCATGACGCAACTGTGCAGAATCACGCTTTTCCCTAGGCGCATAGGTTTTGACATAAACACTTTGACCATACACTTGATTTCGCTGAAACCTTAGGGTAGAACTTTATGTATCATCGATTGAATCACGAGGACGTGATTCCTCCGACATGGGAAGAATGTCACAATTCTCAATTTTGGTCATTTCTCACACTCTACATTCATCATACTAGTCATGCATGGGTTTTGCATTTCACATCAAAGCGTAAATTTCATATTAAATAAAGCGTTATCGCGAAGTTATTATTTTGAACATTTAATCCGATACTTCCAAAATGATCCCGATATATTTTTATACTTACATTTAGTTTATAAAAACAATATTTTGAGTTTACTAGTGTTTTAAATTTATTTTGTATATAAATCGTTAAAATTATATTAGTCGTGACTTTTCTTAAAAACTACACGATAATTATTATATCACTCAAATTTTACAAGAAATGTATTTTTACAATTTTTATGATCTCATTATACTTCACTTTGATCTATTAAAAATTATTTTTAGCTAACTCTACCTTAAATACACTAATGTATATACAATTTCACAAAGTTACCTTTACTTATGTCAATTTACTTACACAATAATTATACACAATATAAAAGAAAAAAAAAAGTATTTTTACAAATACTTCCCCACGCACCGAAGGGGGTGGTCTCATTAAATGTTGGTAACTTTTTTTCTTACTAAGTATAGATTTATACTTCACCTTCATTTCACATTCCATTCATCTCGATAATTCAAGATAGTTAGTAAGTGTTTTCTCTCTTGTTCTTCCTCTTCAAACCGCAACCATAAGGGTTGGAAGAGCACATCAACAATTTACCAAGATCAAGTTTTTACAATCTAGTATACACTCTTGTTTAGGTTTTGAAATAAAAACCTAGGGTGTTTAGGTTTAATCCTTGTTCTAATCACCTCATCATATCATTAGTCGCGGATAGTTTCCGAGCCTCATTTTAGTGCACTTCATTTTGTTAGCATATCAATCATACCAGGTGAGTTCATACCCCGCTTTTACTCATTTAAATTCCTATAAACTATTTGGGGCGATATATATGCTTATTTATCCAAACATTTAAACTCTTTGCCAAAGCGACACTACTTGTACTTTAGACTTGATTCGTTATACACTTGATTGGGTTATACTTGATTTCATATGCATATTTGGAACAAACATACAAGAATTAGTGGCTCAAATTAAGTTGTTGGAAGGCTATTAATTTACAAACATACAAGAATTAGTGGCTCAAATTAAGTTGTTGGAAGGCTATTAATTTACAAACATACAAGAATTAGTGGCTCAAATTAAGTTGTTGGAAGGCTATTAATTTACAAACATACAAGAATTAGTGGCCCAAATTAAGTTGTTGGAAGGCTATTAATTTACAAACATCCCAATATTTATATATTTGGAAGACCCTTGTGGTGACATTTATACTTTTAACTACCTTAATGCGCATATTCATGATTGTCATTCTATTTTAGGCAATGGGTTGTGAACACAGCTGTGTTGCAAGTTTTGTATGGGTGAACTTGGGCTGAGTGGATTTACAATGCCTTTGTCGTGAACATTTCTCTAAGTATTTTAGATCATTTTATCCTGAACTTATGAACTCACCAACCTTTGTGTTGACACTTTTAGCATATTTATCTCAGTTGTAAGGCGATAGCATTTCATGGAGCTTTGGGTCACATGGCATTACATCGAGTCTTGTGCTTTTAACAATTACCATTAGACATGTTTTGTAAACTCTTTATGTATTATCAAACTTTGTGATTTCTTGTTGTGTAAACTTTAACATATGTAATCGAATGGTAAACTTTTCAAAACGCCTCATTATAGAGGTCGTTTCAGATCCATACTTTGTGCTATGACGTCATACCCCAATGACACTATCGCTCATTGCGATATTTTAGGGTGTGACATAAAACCACATACAAGCCATACCCAAATAGATGAAATGCATCTTTATTCATCACTTGTATGAACAGACATCTTATACTTCCAAAAGTACTCCACCATATGCTCGATACGCGAAAAGCAACTTCAAGAGGGTCATCAACCTTCATACTTAATTTGTTACCCAATTGCGCAAAAATACATACCCAAACTCCCTAAATAACCGTATGCATTGGCTTGTATAGGGACATCATCCATGACTCGAAATGTGATCTTATAATCGAAAGCGGATATTGATTTAGCTTGAAGAACTTTACACAAGTTTAGATCTTGTGGTAGCTTTCTAAAAAGTGACCCTCCATTTTAAATTCTTTTCTCTCGTCTCGAGGTTGGCGTGCCTAGTGTGTCATAAATTGTTATAACTCCGGTGCGAATTTGCAACTAACTGAGAAACCAAGTGGCTTTTCAGGCACGTTAATGAGGAAAGTATACCTAAATGTGATCAAATAATCCTTGTCATAATTCATCACATTTTTACCATGTACATATATTTACCCAAATATATAGAAAGTATGGTCTTTATATACAAACCTTCTCAACACTAGACCATGGCAATGGATAGCGTTGACTAGTGGCGAGAGGCACGCATAGACCGCTTCAAGGATAGAGGAAGAGAAAAATGGTCCACCATGCCCAATCGGCATTGCGACTGAATCGCCACATTAGATCAACCCGGAGATCCAGATCATGCGGAAAAATTTTATAAGCAAAATACTGTAAACTAATTCAAAAAAAATCATTAGGTACCTCATCTCCCAGCCATCCTTTTTATTGCCTCTTCCATAACCCAACAAAGCCAACCAAAATTTTCGATCAACAACGATGTCGCCAAGACCCCAAGGAAAGCTATGCGATGACTTCAAATTTTTTTTTTTTATAAAGGTATCCACTACATCGCCGGTTTAGTAATCTTGTTGATATCGCAACCTTCGTGACGTGATGATCCCAAATTTTTTAAAAACAAGATTAATGTATATGTCTTTAAGATGTCGTTTGTAAATGTAGTTCTTCTACCTTTACCCATGATTCCAACTCGATTATCTTCACGGTGGTGGATTAATATCTTTCTCGCCTTTGAACGGGCGTCGTTTGAAGCGTGGAGTCGTGGGAGGGAGATTCACGTATGGTTCCTGCAAACACTTGCCGCACCGCTTTGTCCTTTTGAGTCATCATCTTCTTTCAAAGCAGAGTACTCTCTTGGGTAACTTTCTCATCACTCTCTTTGGTAACTTTGGCCTTCTAGTTTTCTTTATTGGTAGGGCATTATAACGTGATATCTGAACTTACTTGCGTTTCTCTTCCTTTTACCAGCATGAAAACATCTTGTCACGTAAAAAATTCATCATTGAAATAACATCAAACTTTTGAAGTACGTGGTAACTTTAATGAATAATGTAGTCTGCACCTCGGAAGGCGTAGGCAAAGGCTTCTTGGCTTGTCCGCCGAGGTATGAATCATCTTTGTCTTGCCTTCCACAGCATCATTATCAATTTTGTCTATTACCGCCTTTGGTTGACAACCGATTTTGCAACCCAGTAACTCAACCCCGGTTTCTCTCTTTCTTAACGGGCATCAACATTGTATGCTTCGTCCCCCATCCTCGCCATTTGTGACACTGCCTCGCGATCGTGAGTGTTCATCAACAAGATTGCAATTAACAATGACATTTTCATTAACTTGAACACCCTCTATAGTTTTATCATCGCATTTAAAAGTACTTCATGATCATGAGAGTGTTGATCGTGACGGTCGCAATGAACAATGGCATCTTCACTTACAGTGAACGACCTTACGGACTTACCATCAACATTAAACACACCTTCACGAGCTCAGATTTCATGTGCTTGAACCGCCTCTCCGTGTTTATCATCACCACTTAGCACCACCTCGCTCGGTGTTTCGCCATCTTCATTGTTTCGGTAGGTTTTTCTTCATCTATCCCAACCTGTTTGTCGTGAAGACAATAAGCGGAGAAATCATCTTCTAGCTCCACTGCTCATCTAGTCGCATCTGCTTCCCCGTAATTATACAACAATAACACATCTATATGGATGACCAACTATATCAAACATGTATAGATAGTGCGGGTGGAATTTATATATCGTGCTTCAACAAACCGATTGAAAGCGTTTCATTCAAATTAGGTAAATTCAAATGACCGGGATCATGATGCGGAATGCGATCATCGCAGCAATGGTCCGTCGTGAAGACAATATTCCACAGTACGACATAGTTGATGGAAAGCGGGCGGTCTATATAAGTAAGACCGACTTTTGTTCGCTTTCAAGATTTACACAACTCGATTTGTCGCCATTCTGTAGTTAACCAAACTGATTTAGGTATGTAACCAAAAAACGATAAAATAAAAAAGTACTACTAAAAGGAACATAACCTTATTATAATCAGCCGAATGAACATCACGAGAACGAAGATCAAAGAAACTAGAACTACCATTCCAGTTTTCATTATCAATGGACTTTGTCGCAACAAGCCTCATCCGACGGTTGCAGTGCGTATGAGTTCAAGTCGATATTTAAAATATACAATCAATTATACTACTAAAAGAAACACGCTAAGTGGATTCACGATGGTTTGATAGACACTAGCGATGGTTTGATAGACACTAGCAGTGGATACATCAAATTTACAAAACAACCCTCGGTGATAGATTAATGTGAACTCGCTGAAGCGGTGGATTGAAAACCGCTAGCGAGGGTTTGATAGACGCTAGCGGTGGATACATCAAATTTCTGAACACCCCCAAGTGATACATTAACAGAACTCGCTAGCGGTGGTTGAAAACCACTAGGGGTTTGATGTACGCTTAGCGATGGATACATCAAATTAACAAAACAACCCCCAAAGTATACATTATCGGTCGACTCCAACAAGTTTTTAAAAGAAGTTGTAATATAAGTTGTAATATACATTACCATGTTCACCTTCTGACGTTGTATCTTTAGAACTTTCAACAACGGCAAGTCTATTTCAATTTCATTGAGGTCTCCCACATTAATGTCTAGCTTGGTCGGGGTTGTATCTTTATTGGCTCGGGGTTGTATCTTTAGAGCTTCTCTACGTGCAAGTCTATTGTTAATATCGTCAAGCCGATTGGAACTTTGACCTTTATCGCCATCTTGCCATCATTATTGACTATAGCAACATCTTTATCACCTAACGCCACATCCTGTATCCTTATCACCACCCCGCGCACACACAAAGCAAGATCGAAGCGAGAATGTGCAATGGTCAATTGTCAACGCGAATACAACCATGGTTTGCACAAACAAAGCCAACTTACCTCATTAGTGGGATCATCGTAGTAGACTAGCTAACTGCTCAAATATGCATTACTTGGTGCAAAACATGGTTGTAACATTTCGCATTTGTTGGAAGAAGATCCAAGACTGGATTAGAACCCTAGTAAACAAACAATTATAAAGTTAAAACAAATATAATCGAAGTCCTAACTTATTTGACAAATACAAACAAATGGAAATGCTTACAGGACCAAAAAGTTGGGCATAATGGCGCTTGGCAAATGTTTTACCCTTGACCAACAAAACAACGTGAGTATCTTTGACGGTCTTTGTTCCACCATGAAGCTAGTGGGATAACTCTCAAGAATCCATATCTAAAATAAGCGAAATTATAAATGCATTGTATGAACCGCTAGTAAACAAAAAGCGAGATGTTCATAAATGTAATACACATCTAATCTTAAAAGCCAAGAAAAGCCGAAATATTATATGTTACTTGATTGTAGGCGGTTTTGTTGCAATTTCTCTCTCGAAGTGAGTATTGTAATTGGCGGGTACCACATTGGCTAAATTTTTGTAAAACGGGTCCACCGAACTCCCCATGGATATGCATTCCATGCCCCAAAATCCTCGACTAATTGCAACAAATGATTGTCAACAATGTACCAGGTCACGACCTATGAACACGACCTCACCGACTAGCAATGCACGTACCCACCGCATCCTCGGTGATAACTTTGAAAAACCGTGTCATTCCCAAACAAATCTAAAAGCTCAATCCCTTTACGATTACCTTTCTTATTAATTGTTTTCGGAAAGACACGAAGCAAAAGGACTTCGAGCAATTTCTGGTGGGAGGACGACCGAAAACAAAATCCGGTCATCAATAAACTATTCCCGACCGAATTTCAATACATTGTTCCCAATTTTGTATAAAATGGGGGACAAGAATCAACAAGTTTGTAATTATTTACCTGAAAAATAACCAAAATACACGATCTTATGGTTATTGTCTCAATTAGAACGTGAGGTACGTATATCAATGTTATTGACGGCGTTCGTTGTGTGTTACTACACCATACTTGTTGCCAAGCAAACTGGTTGGGTAGTTTTGAGAGCATCATAACGAATATGCAGACAATAGACAACAAGAATAACCAAACAATAAAAATAGCACAAGACAAACAACTTAAGCATGTTCAAAACTCTGAAATCAACCTTTCAAGTCTTTCTCAAATTCAAAACACGAACATAAGATTGGAAAATGATTGAGAGGTCTAAATGTATGTCTAATTTTATGACTAATGGATTACGTGTACCAATTAGGCATGGCAATCAATGCACTATAAAATTATCAAATGACGAAATCTACAAAGTACATGGAAAACACATCAACAGATTTTTCGGTTTTTGATTTCCCATTTTTTGACGGTTTTGATCTGGTTTTTTCCGGTTTGTATCTATTCAAGTACATCCGGTTCACTCGAATTTTATAACCGGCTGAAGCCCTCGTTTTTGGTTCAACCACTTAGATCGACCAGGTTTTAAAAGAGTCACTAGTAATATTGAGAGCACCCTATAGGTTTAGCTGGTGCAATATAACACCAGCCTCACAAACCCACCCCAACCCATAGGTCTCGCGTCATCATGACCAACCAACATTATACGACTGGTTGAGTATAGTGTGTTATAACTTGAGTTATGGAAGAAATGCGTTTTTTGATTAAGTCATAAATTCTTAGTTATTGATGGAAAATAATGATGTAGCCAAATTTTTTGCTATAACGCGAACTATAAAGGCCTCGCAAAGGTCTCACAAAAGCGTGAGACTTAGTAATGGTGTCACGGCATGCCGCTTTATGCCACACTTTTCTGTTAACTCGATATATTTCATGATATAAACATTTAAGTATTTTTATATTTTATGTCACGCCTTATAAACGCAAAAGATTCTCCTTTATCGTAAAAATGTGAGACTTAGGCTATGTTTGGCAAAAGAATGCGAAGAAGAAGAATAACTTTGAGCAAGAATCGTGAGTCGTAGCTGAGCTCACCGCCACCGCCACCACCACATCTTCTTAAAGATTTAAAACGAAATTTTCCTAAAAAAATAAAGAAAGCCACCGCCTTTCGCTAAACGAACACTAAAAATAAAAACTCACCGCCACCGCCATCGCCTGTAAAGCTCCAAAAACTCGCACCAAACATACTTTAATCACGCCGCCACGCCACGCTAGCAAGTCGGGCAAATTAGCCGTCATCAATCCTGCCGACTTGAATGACCATATTATCCCCCCTCCTTCTCCTGTAGTAAATAAAAGTAACCTTTCATCATCAGCATCATCATTGTCGCAAGTGTACTATTTAAACGTGACTCTAACGCAAACATCACTTTCTTTCACCTTCTCGAACCCCCTAGAGACAAATTATTAGAAATCCTTGGAATGGCGAAAAAGAAGGCAACGATGACGCTGAAAGACTTCCACGGCGGGTCTATTCCTTCCGATCTTCCCTTACCTTCCGCTCCCGGCGTGTCAGTAACTATCTCTTTTTTATTCGATTTATATTTACTCTTTTCGTTATTTAGATCTGTTATTTACAATCGATTATTTGCCTATATGTTTATAGCATAAGATCTGTTATCTATAGGTCCAAACCCTAGGGGTGTAATCGGTTTGAAAACTGCGACTCCATTATCCGTATTAGTAGAATAACAAAATTAGTAGTAAAGGTTAACATTTGAGACTCGTATTGCATATTTCGTGCGTAAAGTATGTACTACATATACACAAAGGTATAAATATAAATGTAAAAATACACAAGCGAGAATAAGGCTTGCAAGCTTTACGTGCCGTTATTTGTCATTGATGATTTGCCTGCCGTTTAATTAGTTTGATTGTATGTGTTAGCATAAGATCTGTTATCTATAGGTCCAAACCCTAGGTAGGAGGGGTCTAATCACTAGCAACCTTCAAACTAGACTCATAGGCTCGATTATCCGCATTAGTAGAATATTATTAATTACAAAAAATATTTACTAGCAGGAAAAATATCTAAGTATACAAAAGGTATGAATGTAAAAATACTCAACCGAGAAGAAGGCTCGCAAGCATTTTGATACTAAATTTTGACTAAAAGAAAAGAGAGCGAGAGAGAGAAGCTCAACTTGGTCTGTATTGAGTATTTGAGTCGGTTTCAAGTATTTTGCAAGTTGATCATGAGTAGCTCACGACTCTTTTACACTCCTACGAAACTCTAGATAGTACTATTTGTCTGTGTGTGTTGAATGTTTCAGTTAAAACTTACTACTATACTATTAGATTTTGACCTCAACTTCTTGTTAGATAAGTTTTATTCATAGAGATCTCGAAAATCAGCATATGTTTAGTTTGACGAAATGATTTATTTATAAGACAATAAACCGGTGTTTATTTGTAAACTGTTGCTACAATTGATTATTTGCTTGTATTTTGTTCAATTAACTCGAATGTATGTTTAAGATGATAAATTTTTTTATACGTAACTCAAAAACCCTAGGCTATACTATACTATTTGTTTGTGTGTGTTGAATGTTTTTGTTTAAAGTTATTACTTTACTACATTACATTAGACTTTAAACTTAGCTATTTGTGAAATAGATGAGTTTTATTCATAGTGGTCTTGAGAGTCGGCATATGTTTAGTAGGTGTTTGGGATTGCTTTTGTTTTTTTTTTTTTGCTGATGCTTATGCTTAGAAATAAGTGTGTCAGAAAATAGTATCTTGATTTTCTTATGCTGTAAAAATGCAAGAATATTCGAATGTAGAATCATTTGTTGGAAGGTTTCTATCGAATTTATTTGTTAAAAGTTGAGTTAGATATGTTTATTGAAATGCAATTTTAGTTTTCTGCATAAATAACACTTTGAAATAAGCAGCTTCGTACCTGCTAATCCTGCTTATTTTACCTCAAAATAAGCAGATAAGCAGGAAAAATAAGCAATACCAAACACCCTCTTAGTTATGAGAAGCTAATTAAATTTTTTAAAAATGATCTGGTGTTTTGTTTAATAGTTGTTTTGTGTTTGTGGATGTTGTTATAGGACTGTGAGGCCTTTGAATCATACTGGATTGGATCGAAACAATGCGTGGACGAATCCTATGGGAAGGCAAGATCACAGGTTGCGTCCAGGTTCAGCTGGTGCAGTAAGGACTTACGACGATAAGACGCCGTTTCTAGGTCATAATGTGCAGATTGGGCGTAACTTTGATGAAGATGAGAGGAAGCCGTTGGATGGGGGGTCGCTACCGCGGAGAACTGTTAGTGATGAGAATATTCGTGGTGGTCCACCGGTGAGATCGGAGGTGAAGGTCGAGTATCCGGTTGCTGGGAATGTGGTTACGCGACCTGCTACTACTCCGGTTTCACAGTATGAGGGTGGTTCGTATGCGGCCAGGTTTAGTGAAGGGGGTAATGTTAGTAGTGGTAGGTCTGCAGTTAGTGGGCCATCCCCAAATGCGTGGGGCCCGAGGAAAGCGGCTGTTGGAGTGTTGGAGCCTAGTCCTGCTTCTTGGTCTGCTCCTGATGCTGCAACTAAGTTAGCCCATGCTAGTGCACTTGAGAAGGTTACTTCGGGTCGTTGGCTTTCAAATCAAAATAAGCAAATAGATGTAGAGGTTATTAGACATCCCGAGCAAGAAGCTAAAGTGCAAACGAAAGGAAATTCGTATACCACGTTTTCTCACGGACCGACGAATGCTCATGATGATGCTTTGGCCAGACATGCTGGTAGGAGTTTGGCCATAAATGATGGGATGCCAGTGACTGCGCGTGACGTGCCATCGTACACAAAAGAGAGGGGCCCTACGGTATATAATGATGGGGTTCAAGCTCAGCAAGTTTATAGTGTTGGCACAGCCGGTGGGTCTGAGTTGCATCCTTCTGTACCTTCAGAGTCAACCGAGAGGCCCAAGTTGAAGTTACTTCCGAGATCTAAACCAGTTGAAACTTTGGAACCCTTGGTAGCTTATAATCAGGTATTTAAATATGTTTGATTGATGTGTATCTTATAATATACTAATTTTGTGTATTTATGCTATATGATGGTAACCATCTTCTGCTTGTGTATCTATCCCACAGTCAGCGAATCCAGTTATGGCGGATATTGGAAATGCAAGTTTCAAGGCACCTAGTTTAGCTGGGCCAGACGATGCTTCTCAGGCATTTGAGCGACCAAGAGTCAACTTAAAGCCACGATCACAACCTATTGAGCCAATGGAAAGAAACACTGAAACAGCAAGGTCGGTAAACTGTCTTAAAGCTTCTCTCAGCTCTTTTAATGTTTACTTGCTAAAACTATGCTTTTTACACATTTCACATTCCCTATCGTGGAAGGGTTCGACATCTTGGATTAATGGGGTAGGTCGTCATTGTATCTTTATTAAAAGATAAAAGAGATACATAATTTTATAAGGATGTTGTGTATATCATTTTTAAGTAGGAACAGTCAAAGAGGTACAGTGGTTCCAGTCTTAAGACATATGTTAATCATCTGATATGGTCCTGATTAGACATTTGGTTATGGATGATGCAGAAGTTTAAGTATAGAGATGTTAGAATGGTTTTATTATGTGGTTATATTTTCTTTGAGACCGCAGTTTTGATTATTAGTTAGTTAGTGTTCATGGGTTCTTCCTGTACACGGTGGTGTGGCTATCTTAGTTTTTTCTGGATCTGTGGCCATAATCCACTTTTGTTCATGTCGCTTAGTGTCAGCTGTTGAGGCACATAGATTTGGCTGCAATGGTAATCTTATCGAGGGTGATGCTATATGTGGAAAATTAGGTCTTTATAAAGTTAAATCATAACTTGAGTGACCATCATATCTATTGGTCTTCATTAAATTTCCTGATAACTTGAGTGAATTACATACATAGTCTCAACATTTATCCAACCTGCACTTTAGTCCTTCAGCTTTTGTGTTAGTTGCCTAACGAAACAAGTCTTGTCAAACTGGTCTATTCTATTGTCGCTGTTAGTATCTGTTAGATACAATAAAAGTCTTCCTCCCTTTAAATTTGTCTAACCTTAACCTGCCTTTTAAGTGGAATGCTCTAGTTTAAAGTCAACAAAAGCCTGTTTATAACAACACATTATGAGATAATTGGTCTCTTAGACGCTTGAGTGCTTTTTAGTCCGTACTTGTTGGAATTGGGGTCAAAGGGACAGTGGTTGATCAAGGGGATACAGAACAGTGGATTGTGATGGAAGATAAATTAGTGTAATCATACCCTTTTTAGAAGAATTGTGTTGTATTATAAAACAAACTAGTTGTACCACAGGTTTGCAGCTAATTTGTGTTTTTTTAAGCTGTCATCGTTTTACATACAAATAGATAACTCTATATTTTAATCCCCTAAGAATAACCCAACAAACAGCTGTTTTGGTATTCATTCATGTATATGCAATTCTTCATATATCCTCCTTCTCCTCACTCCCTCTTCTGGTTATGCAACTGACACTTCCATTTTGTTCAGGAACACTTTATTTGGTGGAGCTCGCCCTCGAGAAATGGTGAGAACTGCATTTCAAGTGTAATTGTCAATTTATGAAATACACTTTTTGCTAATGGGAAAACAATGGTTATGGGTTCCCTTTATATGTTTTGGATGAAGATTAGTAATCAATTTATTTGACATTTGTATTGACGACTCTGCCGATCATGCTGTCAGGTTCTGAAAGAGCGAGGAGTCGACGATGTTACTGTTAATCAGGATATGATCCAGTCTCCTAACAGGTATATGTTCACTTTAACCCCTTTCACTCGAAAAACTAAAAGATAGTAGGACTATGACCATACTCAAGTTTCGACCACAAATGTTTATTTGTAGCAGGATGAAAAAGGAAAACACTAGGGTCGAGAACCCAGGTCTTGCTTCACGTCAAAATGGGAGACCTGAACCTCTAGATCATCATAGAACCGGAAAGAACATTGATAGGAGAGACACTGATAAATCAGATGCTCAGAGAAGAGGCAACTGGAGAAACGAGAATCGCAAGAGCAGCAGGGACCTTGAACAGCAGCAACCATCACAAGAGAGGCCACCTTCACCAGAAACATGGCGCAAACCTGTTGAACCTGAACCACCAGTTGGACCCCGTTATGGAAAAGCAGCTTCTGCAGTTGAGCTAGCTCAAGCTTTCTCCAAATCAGTCTCTGACCCGAAGGCAGCAACTGATCGATTCTCTAGCCAAAGAGGGCTTCCTGGGCAGGGACAGATTCCATTTTCTCGGTTAACTAGCGGACCCACTTCTAGACCTCATCAGATAAACGGACACTAGTCATACAATCTATATTCTTGGATCATCCAAGGAAGCTCAGGACTCGACTACAACAAAGACTGCCGGTTTAATATGTCCCTTCACTTGCTTCCATACTCCATTGATACTCGACGTGGGATGGCATCTGCTAGACTTGACCCCCATGACAACTAGAAAAAGCCGACTTGGGAGAAAAAATGATCTCTTCTCAAGTTATGTCGTATTTCTAGACAGTTTTTTTTTTTTTTTTTTTTTTTTTTTTTAATCACAAAATTGATGGAAAGCCTATTTGATGCACATCATATATTTTTAAGATGTTTTGGTATTGATCTGTGATCTTCAATGCTATCTTGTTGTCGCTTTTGGTTGCAATTTGTGTTATTTAGATTCTCCCATGGTTCATATAGATGCACAAAAGGACCGAGTGACCGGTTTTTTAGTTCTTCGGACCTTTTTTGCAATACAGTAAAACCACTATAAATTAATGATGTTAGGAACGAGATATTTTATTAATTAAGCGAAGATTATTATATCGATAAATTAATAGGTTATTAATTAAAAGATGTTTTACGTATGGTGTTTAAATTTCCAACTCTAATATACTACTTACAACGTATACTAGTCAAAGTTGAAAAATAAATTACTTAACATTAGGGTATGGGCGGTTTTAGCTAAACCAAACCCCGAATCGAAAATTCGGTTTTAAGTTTTTAAACCAAATCTCGCTCAAAAGTTCGGTTTGGTTATTGGTTTTTTTGTCGCTCGGTTTTGGATATCCAAATTTATGTTGATGGTTTAATGTTAGACTCAATATTTTAGCTAAGTTATATAAATTTAGATATCTGAAATTTCGGATTACAGTTTTATATATATCCGGATATCCAAATATCTATAAATTTCGAAAAACTATTAGATAAGTTTCAAAACTAACATTTCATAAAACCAAACATTTTAATAAATTTTAATTAATTTTTCGGATATTTTAATATCTATAGATTTAGATTTTGACCTCAGCTAGATAAGTTTTATTCATAAGAGATCTTGAAAATCGGCATATGTTTAGTTTGACGAACTGATTTGTATAATAAACTGGTGCTGTTTTCTTAAACTGTTGTCACGATCGATTATTTGCTTGTATACTGTTCAATTAATTAGAATGTATATGTATAAGATGATAAGATCTGTTATTCGTTGCTCGAAACCCTAGGCTGTGTTATACTACATGCGTGTGTTTCGGAAAATAGTGTTTCGATTTGCTTATGTTCTAAAAATGCAAGAATACTCGAATATAGAATCATTTGTTGAAAGGTTTCAATCGAATTTATTTGTAAAAAGTTTTGAGTTAGATATGTTTGTTGAAATGCAGTTTTAGTTTTCTGCATAAATAACACTTAATAACTGATGTTTTTAACTTTATCAGCTTGTATATGAGAGTTAGAGTTGATTTAGTGATTAATATAGCTTCTATACTATTTGTTTATAAACTGTTGTTACCTCCGATTATTCGCTTGTATGTTCTCAATTAATTCGACTGTATGTTTATGATGATAAGATCTGTTATACGTAGCTCGAAACCCTAGGCTATACTATACTATTTGTCTGGGTTGAATGTTTTAAGTTATTACTGTACTACGTTACATTAGGCATTTAGACTTTAAACTTAGCTATCTGTGGAATACATGAGTTTTATTCATAGTGTTCTCGAGAATCGGCATATGTTTAGGAGGTGTTTGGGATTGCCTTTTGCTGATTCTTCTGCTTAGAAATAAGCTTGTCATAAATTAATAGGAACGAGATATTTTAGGAACGAGATATTTTATTAATTAAGCGAATATCATTATATCGATAAATTAATAGGTTATTAATTAGAAGATGTTTTACGTATGGTGTTTAAATTTCCAACTCTAATATACCACTTACAACGTATACTAGTCAAAGTTGAAAAATAAATTACTTAACATTAGGGGTATGGGGCGGTTTTTAGCTAAAACCAAACCCCGAATCGAAAATTCGGTTTTAAGTTTTTTAAAACCAAATCTCGCACCAAAAGTTCGGTTTGGTTATTGGTTTTTTGCGGTTCGGTTTTTGGATATCTGAAATTTATGTTGATGGTTTAATGTTAGACTCAATATTTTAGCTAAGTTATATAAATTTAGATATCTGAAATTTCGGATTACAGTTTTATATATATCCGGATATCCAAATATCTATAAATTTCGAGATAAGTTTCAAAACAACATTTCATAAAACCCAGCATTTTAATAAATTTTAATTAATTTTTCGGATATCCAAATACGGATATTTTTTGAACATCCAAAACCTAAATCAAGAAATTCTAAAATGTAAGTTGAATATTTTATCATAAAATAATAAGATTACCTAACATGTATTTTAACATGAGATGTGCGAAGATATATGAAATAAAGAAAACTAACTTTACGAATTTATTATAGTATTAGCTAAATAAACACATGTTACGAATATCTAATCTCTTAGTTTATGGACTTTGGTGATTACTTGTATCAAAATTAATACGTATACAATTAATTTTTTTAGTTTAATGAATGCTAGTATGTGGCGGTTCAATTTTTTCGGTTTGGGTTTTCATTTAAAATCAAAAATGAACCAAAACATTCGATTTTTTTAAAAACTAAAACCGCACCATCGGTTTTAGAATTGGTTCGGTTTTTTTGGGCGGTCCACTAGTTCATCGTACAAAAATTTGGTCCATAATACCAACGTAATACATTAAACATGGTTAGAAATTGATCATTGTAAAATGGCTATTGAAACACATATATACAATGGGGATTCAAAATATTCACAGAGGTTTCAAATCTGTATGGTTAGAATAATATATATAAATATTGATTTATAGTTTCGTTGGGACCAATATATATATAATTGGGGGTTTTAAAAAAAATTATTATCTTATTATTTTATCGATTGAGGTCTAAATTTGTACTCGTCCCAAGTTGGGACTTGACAAATTATTAATTTTATTGAGATTATTAATTTATCGAGTACTAATTTATAGAGGTTTTACTGGTAACAACGTATTATATATCCTATCGAAACTGAAATATTTTCCTTATGTTATCTTCTTTGCTTAGTTTTAATATTTGCTCGTTTCATGCGATTTTTCTTTACCCTTTGAATTAGATATGTATTGATTGTTAGTGGAACTTAAGACGCGACAATGAACACCCAAAGTTCCAGTGGCTCGTGTTCTTGTAAAACAACTGCGATAACTGGTTCAAAACCGTCTCAAGTGTTGATTCTCTACTACATTAACAACTTGCTGGTGGTTTATGTCGATTCTCTGCTATACCGATCTATTAATTTCTCTATAGTACTCGAATAGCACTGCTCTTGCATATGCAAAGAAGTATTTACATTTACAACAATAAGTCAATAACAAAAAGAAACATGTAGCAAGTAAATGAAATAAAACCCACAAGAAAGTACATATCATCTCAAAATTAAAACAAGAGCGTAGTTGGAACAGGTGAAAACGCATCCCATGAATCTCGTAGCCTGAAAACCATGACCACAGGTTAGTATATAGAAATGACCCATTTTGGAAAGTTATAAGCAAGTACTATCAGTTTTTCGGGATTTGAGAAATGACCCATTTTGTGGGTCTGTTTCTGCAATCCTAGAATGAACAAGGAAAAGATCAGAATATGGTATACATGAACTTACCTATATTCATTCTTGTATACAAAAGGTTTGTTGTTTGTTGCAGACATTGTAACACTCTTCCTGTCGTTAATGTTATTACTAGGCTTAACGTACAATTGTATCCTCTCCGCCATAATAACATCCTCTTCAGAAATTGTGCATAAAGACGGTCGCCAGTGTATTGGCTGCCTTCCATTTTTCCCAACTATCTTTCCACTACGAGTAAGCTTCTTCTCACGAGCCACGCCAACAACAAGGTTCTTAGCCTCGTCATCGCTTGATACATAAGATGTCGATGAAGCGTGTTGTTCATTAGTGCCACAACACGCGACAAGAGTTAACAAAAACTTCATTTTGGACTTGCTTTGTCCTGTCACATGTAAGTAAAGATTGTTTTAAGAAGGAAACAAGTGCTCTAATTATATAAATTTTTTTTTAATGTTTACTTTATTTTTAGTGTCTTTTTAAATTAGATAACAAGTTGTAGCCGGCTGGTTTTGATTGTGATGTTAAAGCAATTCTTTAATTATTGTGATTAAAAGTAGATACGCTGGATTTATCATATGATTCGAAAATAATTACTAGCTTTATAAAAATTGAATTTTTTGATAATTTTAACTTTTCAAAAATCACTATCTAATGAAACGTTTTAGGAAAAGATATACGTTATCGCCAGTGACAGAACCAGAGTGGTTCTCGGGGATCTCGAGATATCCATTGATTTTTACGACGAATGTTAATTTGTTAAAAAAAAAAAAAAAAAAAAAAAAAAACTCGATTTTTCTTAAACGCATACTGGTCTTAAAACTGTGTTTGTAGTTTTATTTAGTTTTTTTAAAATGCGTCTGGTTAATGATCACTTTGTGTCCTGATTTCAGACCGATTATAAATTTCTCAAAATTTCACACCTCTTCAGATAAATCCCATAGTGTTGATATTATGCTATAACTTCACATCAATAACTTTGTAAAACTTTTATAGCTATGAAGGTCCTATAGCATATAGAACTGTTACGACTTTCATAAGAACTTCCATAAATGTAAAAAATAAAAAGTCAATTTTGCAAGACATAATGATATAAAGTAGATGTAAAATTTATAAGATAATAACTAATGTAGTTGTTATGGTTTGACTTAAGGGGGAAACATAAGATCATCAAGTTATTTGATGTTAAACTTTACAGATTTACCTTTTTGATATTAAAACTTTTTAATTAGACTTTTCTTCTTAAAGAAAGAAAAACTAAAGTTGATGAATAACAAAAGCTTCAACTATCTGAAGAAAAACTAACCTTACTTCTCATTCTTCTTATTCTACTTTTATGTCTCATTTAATTCTTACTCTTACTGATTTACTTTTTTAATTAGACTCAATGACTTATATATGAAAGCAAGTTAATTTGAGTATGAGGTTGTGTTTAAACATACATTAATTAAAAATTTTGCATTAAATGAACTAGTATATTTATAATTATTATATATTTTTATTTTAAACATGAAGTGTGATGTTAAATATAGAATGTTTAGTGTTCATTTAATGCAAAAATTTTAATTAACGTATGTTTAAACACAAACCTATGGGTTGTGGTTAACAAAACTCTTTATTTATTTGGATCTTAATATAACAGACTAGATACAATGGTCATTTTTCCTTCACCTTTTACCTCAACGTCATATCATCATTCAACATATCATCACCCACTTTTTTAACTTGGTGACACGTGACAAGAGAGACAAACAAAAAGGGTGACACGTGATGACTTTGGCGAAAGGTGACCGGTCACCTCATTGTACCAGCTTTACATTAGTCAATAGTTGTGCCATTGATACCATAACTAACTTATTGTGTTTTGTGGCATGACAATTTTTCACATAACTCATTAAATACTACAAAGTACTATCTAATGAATACATACCACGGCTTCGGTCTAAAATTTATTTCAGATTTAGCGGGTGTTAACTTTGAATTATATAGCAGGCTTATAGCTTATTTGATTTTCGGCTTATGTTTAATAAGCTCATTTTTTGTGGCTTATTATGAAACTTTTTGACTTATATAAGTCTAGTGGTGAAAAGGCTTGAGACTATCACTCTAAAATGTGTGAAGTCTCTAGTTCAATCTCTGCTATATGCAAACAACCTTAAGTGGTCACGCTAACCTCCTGAAAAGAGAGAGCTTTACCTGGTTTGAGTCTGTGTGACGATGAGTTCAAACCCCGTGAATTAATCGGCCAAAAAGATCGAAAATCATGGTTAAAAAAAAAAGTTTTGATGTAAAGCCACAAAAAGTGAGCTTATGAAACATAAGCTCAAGCTAGCTATATAAGCCCAAAAAAACACCTTTTTAGAGCTTATGAAACATAGGGTTTTTTTTTTTTTTTTTTTTTGTAAAGGAGTATATACGTTAAAAGTGGCTTAAATGAAAGTGCTAAAAGCTTTCCCTTTTATCGCAATATCTATGTCGTAGTCGTCCTTTTTGCCTTTTGACATTATCGTAGCAAGACGTACAATGATCTTGATTCGTACAATACAACTAAACGTGTCAAAGATGTCCAACAATACATCTTGATTGATGTTTATTAGAGGTGCAAGAAACTGCAGGTATGCTGACGGCTAAACGGACGTTAGTCCATAAGATGAAGTTTAAACTAAGACGGCTTAAACAAGCACGGACCAAACGGGTTCACGTTATACGAATCGGTTTAGAAATGACCTAAAACAATAAAAAAAAATTCTTCAAACGTAACACATTATTTATATTTGAGTAACTAAATATACTATATCTATAAGTTTTTTATTAAAAGTAATTTAATGTTCGAGAAAAACATGTGTCTTTTATGCTCATTTAACTTATAAACAGGCAATATATGCCCATTTAAAAAAAATGTGGGCTAAACGTGTTCAAATCTTTTAAAATGTGCCTATTTAGCCTATTGTTTTGATTTTGGGCACAAATTGTCAACTCTAATATTTATCTATACTACTTATAATGAAGGAAAAACATTTCACTCCTGTTTATTATTTTAAGACCACAATAAATAAAATTTTAAGCAAATACTACTTTATAAGCATTACTTACAATCTAAAATACACAAAAAACTAAAAACACACTATTCATATAATACAATTAATACATTATTAAAAACACAATTTCATCAAAATATACAACTATTTAACGAGAGTATACAATCTAATTAAGCTTTCAAAACACAAATATGAAATTCAGCAGTCCAAGACAAAATAAATTTTATTCGCCGAAAAATTTAATCACATGAACAGGTATCCGTCGTCGCATCACACAGATACCTTGATAGTATTAACAAAAGAAAATCAAACAAGAAAACTTTAATGAGTCTACCAACCAATCACTTTAAAGTAAAGTGTTGTTTACTTTCTTTTTTTTTACCTATTAAAAACCCGAACATTTTTGTCATCTCAACATTTTCAATATATTTTAATTGTTTTTTTTTTTAACAAACAAACAACCATAGTTATGGATGTTTGTTGTCATAAGATTCATATTAAAAATCTATAAATAAAGTTCTAACAAGAGTGTAAAGAAGTAAAGATACCTTTGTGACTTTGTCACACCAATCAACTTATCATCAAACTTATCATCAAGCACTTGCTTTGATTTAAAAAACATGTTTATAATTTGTATAATCTTGAAGACTCCATTGGTGGACCTAACTATTCTTTTTCCTTTTGTCAAATTTGTGTCGGCATTAACAATTCTTAGAGCGAACGGAGTTATAGAAATGTTTTGGGTGTTTTTTCGTGTAACGGCGCTAACTGCATTGTTGATGGTGTTTTAAGAATGTTATAGGTGCAACGTTGTCAGTATAACGTGAGTTACTGTTTTTTGTTAGTGTAAAAGTGGATTGAGCAGATATTTTTAGTGATGTGTTATAAAAATGTTATTGAGAATAGTATTTTAAAATTTATGTTATAGAAATGTTATAAGGTGAAGGATAGCGTGACAATCCTATAAGACGCATACATTTATTTAGTGATTCATACATTCATTTTATAGTTTATGGACTGCAGTTCAAACTTTTTAAATCAAAGTTATAAGCTTGATTGATTGTTATTTAAATAACACTTGAAGATAGACACATTTTTTTTATTGGAATAATTTATGAACGTACCTATAAATATATAACGACATATGTATGTATTATATGGAGTTTGTTGATCAACCTTTATCTACCATGAATTCTTAATGAAAATTGAAGAGATCCCTCACATGGTTTGCTTTGCTTTGCTTAGTTTTAAATTTTAAATAACTCTTATAGACTTGTAACATGTTATACCTTTGAAAAATATATATACAAGTATTTTAATTTAAAAGCATTTTAAGACATCTTCAATCACTCTCTTATGTTATCTAGTACTAGCAGAATAGCAAGGTATTCGCGCGTTACGGTGACGGATTTCTTGTAATTAAATTTTTTGACAAATAATATTTTTAAAAATACGTTTTTCGTGACAATAACTTTATTGAGGACGGAAATTTTAGGTTCTTTAAACTTTAAACAATGAAAAACTATAGTATGTTAAGGTAAATAGTAAAGAAAATAGATATTTCAATTTATTATTTTTTATTATTTTTTTAAAAAGGTATTTAAAAATTTATTCTAATACTTTGTAGCTTGTTTGATTTGTACTATGTAGTTTATTGATTATATATTTGCATTGAGGGTGTTTTAATGATTACATTAATTAAAAGTGTTAAATATAAATATATTGATGCATAAGTTAATTGTACAACATGTATCTATAATTGTATTGCTTAATATTAAAGTTTAAAATGTTATAATTATTTGATGGAAGGAATGGTATTCGTTCATTATATATGTAGTTTAAATTTAAATGTAAAAAAAGGTTGTAAATTATATGTGCTTATAACTTTGAACTTGATATGTGAACCTAGCTTAAACCTTCTACACTTGGTTATAATCTTGTAGAAGTTTTGAGGAATTAACTAATATACTAAATATTTCTACAATACTCTAGGATGAAAGTGTATGAGAACTTCTAATAACAATTAGGGCATTCCTATAAATAGGATAAGCAATCGATGGATATATTCGACTATGTTTAACGACAATCATATGTGAGACTTTAAAGCAGTTAACATGTGTCGATTCTAAGAACGCTAGGTACAATTAGTGTCGTGAGGTGGTGTCATGGAAAAAAGCGGTGCCACCTCAATACTTTTATTCATGACACCGGTTTCCTGCACAGATCAAAACCCCTCCTCTTTAAGATAACATTTTTTTTTTTTTTTTTTTTTAATGCCAACAACTCAAACTAACTAATCAGCCTAAATTTAAATCAATAATTCGCAACCCAAATAACATGTATCAAAATTTTCAGCTAAGCATGTTTTTAGTTCCATTCAGCCCACCAAATCCATCTCATTCATGATTCATCCTAAAATAAAATGGGTATATAAACCCATTAACCTAACATATACTAGTAGTAAACCTAATCACTTCTCTCCAAAAAAAGGCCCTCATCTCCATCAACTAGTAGCCAACATCTTCAAAATAATAATAATAATAATAATAATAATAATAATAATAATAATAATAATAATAATAAAAAATAAATCCTTTAAGTTTTAATAAAGTGATGTTATAAAAAAATAATAATAATATAATAAAATGAAATAAAAACTATACATAACCTAAGATGTGAGTACGTGTTTCGCAAACCGCATGCATGTCATATGTGATAAATATTTCATCTCAAAAGAATTTGATGTTAAAATTATGTCCAAGATAATATATATGTGTTACTAGCAAATTAACCCTTTTTGCAATATCATATAAAACAAATATTATAGTAATATAGGGTTACATATCACTAACGACAAAACAAAATCACCGTTTTAACCCTTTGTGCGTTTATTGTTTCAAAATTAAGATTTTGGGTACATTTAAACTATGAAACTCCAAGGCAAAGAATTTTCTAAAGAACTATGCCAACGTAGTTAAAATCAAGTTCTAAAATGCCATGATTAGTTCAAACCATGTCACTGTGTCCCTTTACTCATGGTGTTACGCTATCTAACTCCCATGTTACCTTTTTTTAAAAGCATACCAAAAACCGATATAACGAGAAAAGCTAACGACGTTAGCGAAATTGGACCGCCCAATAAATTCAATAAACAGGGACTAACCAAGCAAGATTTTGCATTTTTGGATGTCGTATGAAATATGGCCCTACCATAGGGACTAATAGTGTAACTAACTCTAAAAAATATAAGGAGATAATGAGAATATGAGATCATCAATGGCTGAAATAACAGGAATTGGAACTTTTAAAATTTAAAATAACCCAAGAAAAAATTACTATCACAATGAATCGATAACAAACATTTATGACAAACAATAAAAACCATAAATAAACCGCCTTAATTAAACATGCCATCTAACGTTAACATAAACTAAACAGCCTTAGGCTATCTAACAATTCCATAAATAAAACTAAATACTCTTATTTAACCCATCATCTGTTTCTTGAATTATTACAACGATTAGATTCTACCCTCGATCTCTTGATAGCTAGGTAATGTCATCTGTTACTGTGTTATATAAATTAAAGAATTGATTTGTTGTTTGTTTGATGCTTCTTTAGATGATGCATGCATGGTCAAACTAACTTTGTTACTCATCAGTTTTGTAATACTTATTTTTATATTTTTCATAAAGAAATTTAAAAATTTCAGTTTTGTTATTTTTGCATGTGTATTTATGTTAGATTGAGGTTTGTGGGGTTTTAATTTGTTTGTATTATTTGTTTTGTGCAGATATGATGAATCGGCCATTTGAATCAGAGTGGGATCCAACACTCATGAGGTTCGATCCATTTACAGATTTATTAGAGGAGGAGGAGGAGATAAAACCGAGACGAAAAAAGGCACTCAAACTACGAGGCGAACCTGAATCACCGGTGCATAAGGGCAAAAGAAAAGTACTTCGCAATACAAAAGACAACCTCATCACGATAGTTACATTTAACTATCTTACTGACAACTACGATGACTTCATCGATATGTTGCGTGTCATTTTTAAAGAATATAAACTCAATAAATCAATCCTACTTTTAAGAATCAAGCTCACTTCCACTTATGGTTGCTTAGATACTGTTATTGAAGTCTCCAACCAATACCTTGCAGCGGTAGACAATGGATACTTATTTGAGTTCTGGAAACTCAATCAACCAAGTCCGCGTTTCGACAATTCATATTACCTAGGGTTTGGTGATAAAGCTTTCAATTCACATACATTCAATATAATTATATTAATCACACATAATCATAAACCAAAAAAACACGTTAACCTGAGCAAATTTATAAGCATTAAGTGCACACTCAGAACTTCTCATCGCCAACTTTAACCTCAGCCAAATACCTAGAATAATCACTATTCATCTTCAGATAAATCACTTTCGACTCACCAAAACACTTTGTCCCAACCTACAACTTTTTATCAAGCAACTTCAACAGCCCACAACATATCTCACTTATCTCATTCTCAATCCCACACCTAGACTCTTTAGCTATCTTAGCATGCTTATTGTTACCGTCCGCCTCTTCTTTTTGCTCTATAGAGTAGATTCTACGCCATGAAACTCGACGTTCTTCTATCACTTTTTTATATGATGTGCTCAAGAGGTCAATTCCTCTTCAGCTAGCTCCTCGGTGTGCGAAAGCTCTGAGATCTATTTTGTCATTGAGTTCATCATACCATCGTAATGTCCGACTTGTTTAGCGAGTTTTGCCATGCACAAGTGCTTCTGACGTGCAGCCATAGAAGCCATGGGGAAACTTTTAGGATGGTAAAGAGGTTTAGAGAATCGTAATTATGGGATTTATATAGGGAATTACTTTAAATAATGATAATTATTTATTTATTTTTGGAAGTTATTATGAAAATATTATTGGTAAATATCCTTTTTGACTTTGTTTTTGTGTTTTGTATGGAATATTTAACTTTCTATAGTTAATGAGATTATTATTATTATATGTTATTTTACATCACTTTACATTTTATAATTTACAGCTACAACTATAGTATCAAATATTTTTAACAAATAAATAGCTACGAATAACTGATGCTGCTTATATTAACTGCCAATACTACATTTAGCAAAACATACCTTAAGTTGAACTTTGTCAAATGACAAACCTCATGGGGTTCTTTAATGTGGGTTTCAATCTTTTTATTAAACTTACCGGAAGTATCACACTTTACAAGCAAGCGCAAAAGCTAGTGATAAAAGGTTTGCTAAAAAAAATAAAGCACCATGTGATACAAGTATACCAAAAGTATGCTCGAATTTGTTAAAAACATTATAATTCGACTTTTCTACTAAGACCACATATAATGTTTTCGGACACTTTTTATTTTTTTCAAGCCTTCCCGTCAAAGCAAGAGCAACACAAAGTGAACAAGCTATGATAAAAGAAGTAATACGATGAGTCGTAAACAAATGGACTCGATGTCGTTAGGCCTCCTATATATTCCACGCTTTAACGAAAGCCTAAATTACAGTTTATCAAACAACGACAAGAAAAAAGTCACAAAAGTTTAAACGTAAAAAATTATTGTTGCCTTTATTAAAAAAAAAAGAAAAAAAAAAACTCAAGAAGTAAACACAAGATTTTTTTTTCTTTTTTATCCAAGAGCATGTTGTCAAAGAAGAAAATTTAGGTATGTCTTTTGCAAATCCTTATGTTGTTGGTATTCAATAATGTTAGCCTGATATATTTCTCTAAATTGTATCGCGTGTTTCATATTCTGTTTAATTTGTCTAAAAGTGTCGAGATGTGACTTTACAGATTCTTGTTGCAATTTTTGATCGCCTTGATCATTGATTTGATAATCCCAGACCAATTCTTCCACGAGATATTCATCACGGTTAAACTTGATGACTACTGCAACAATGCCATGCGAATAAGCATACTTTAGAATGACATACTTTAATTTTTCGTATATGTTTAAAGGCGTAGTCTGGAATGTTTGAAAATATTATGTGGAATGTATTTTAGGAATGTTCAAATACGTGTAATTTTTTTTATTAATTATATATATTACTTTTTAGGCAACATAATCTCATTTATTTTATTTAGTAAATCTCATGTAAAATCTTTAATAAATGATAATTATAGATTAATTGCTTAAGATATTGATTCAAGCTTATTTCTAAATATTGGAGGACTAAAGATGTCATTATCTTATTCTTGTTCTCAAGTGTTTACAAGTATTTCTTTGAGTTGTCAAGTTTTATAGTAGAGGGCTAGAGTGCAACTTGAAGATTATATAAACTCTTTCGAGTTAGGGTTTCATTATTCGCTCTCTCTCAATCAAAGTTGTTACTCTCTAAACGCTTCATATTGTTCGGTTATTGTGGATATCCGTCTTGATATCCGTTAGGTTTGTATCAAGATCAAACTCTTCATTTGATCTTGTAGTTTGTGTGTTGAGAGTTCTTGTAGTGAGATTGATTGGTGTCTTCCTAGAAGAGATCAATCCTTTCTTGTGTATTCGTTTGGTAAGCACCCGATTGGGGACTTATCTACTTGACATTGTTATAATAAAATTACACCACGGGATGGTTGGTTGGGTGTATGTGCAGTTTGTTGTGTGCTCTTGATTGTTTTTACATGGTATCAGAGCGCACGGTTCTGATTTGGTGGTTTTGAGATTCTAGGGTTTCTAGGGTTTCGAAGATTGATTTGGGGTTTTTTTTGCAATTGGATGTTTATTTGGTTAATTGAGGTTGTTTCCTTAACGGCCGTGGTAGATTTGATCTGTTTGGGATTAGATCTGGTGATTTTGTGGGTTTTTTTGGTTAGGGTTTCTTGAAACCCTAATTTGGTTATTTGGGGGTTTTTATCCCTGGTGGTTCTTGGTATTTTTTGGGCCTGTTCTTGGTTACAATCTTACTAGACTAAGTGAATCTAGTGAGTTTGTACTTCATTCCACCGGTATCTCACCTGTAAGTATAATTCTCTTCTTTAAGATAACATTTACTTAGTCGAGAAGGTGCAAACAGAGTGGTTAACACCTTGACCGCCACCGTGAGTGGTACTGAAACCGCTCCGCCACTCTTAGTCTTCTTGGTCGGTATTTAGTTATTCTTGGGTGTGAGTTTAGCTTATTGTGTCTAGGTCGAAGCAGGATAGGTATTAGGATTGAGAAGTTGTGTTGAGGTCGTTGTGATTGGTTTGTTTTTAGTTTTTATTGATAGTAATTTGATCCGTTTTTCTCATTGCCTTAGTTGATTATCTCTGTCTTGATTGGTTTGTTTGTTTAGTTTTTATTGATTGTATTTTGATCCGGTTTCTCACTGCCTTAGTTGTTTATCTCGTTTCATTATGGCTATTGGTGAACCTAGTGGTAATATCAAGTTTTAATTAGTAATTTGATGCCGGTAATCCTCTTCATATTCAAACTAATGACAATAATGGTATCGCTCTTATTTCATTTAAACTTGTTGAACCGAAATTATAGAATATGGTCGGTGTTATGAAATTAGCTTTACAAGCTAGGAATAAGTTCGCTTTGTTGATGGTTCTTGCGTTAAAGAAACTTACTCTACTAGTAATGTGCTTCACGCTCAATGGGATAGGTGCAATGCTATTGTTTTAACTTGGTTAATGAATTACGTATCTCAAGATGTTTATATGGGTCTTGTTTATTCGATAATGTCTTGCATGTGTCGGAAAGAATTACAAGAAACATATGATAAAGTTGATGGTTCTGTAGTTTATAGTCTTTTACAGAAAATTAATTGTGTTAAACAAGGTGGTACTTCTGTTGCTGATTACTATCATAGGCTTAACTCCTTGTGGATAGAATTTGATGGTTTAACTAAGTTGCCTATATGTGTTTGTGAAGTTAAGTGTTCTTGTGCTGCTAGTAAATAATTGGTGTTGCATAAGCAACTTTTGAGATTAATGCAGTTTCTTATGGGTTTGGATGATTGTTATCAACCTGTTAGAACTTCTTTGTTGACTAGGGATCCTCTCCCAGAGGTTAAAGATGCTTATATAACTGTTTCTAGAGAGGAGTCTCATAGGGTGTTCCCGAGTCTTCCGTGTTACCGAGTCTAAACTCAATGCTTCTTTTTTCATAAGACTTTTAATAACAATAGAAGATGATTTAATAATACTAATAATAGCAACACTAGAAGTACTACTAATAATAATAACACCATTAATAGAGGTCCTAATCCTAATCTAAATTGCAAAAACTGTGGTAAAATTGGACATACTATTGAAAGGTGTTATGAAATAATTGGTTTTCCTCCTGGTTTTTCTAAACCAAATGGTTCTTTTAAGCAAAATGGTTTTAAACAAACATTTAATGCTAATGTTGAGGCTAAGCCAATTGAAAAATCTTCTTCTACTAGTACTTCTTCTGGTTTTACTTCGAGAAGATGAAGAAACTTTTGTGTTTGATTAATGATTCTTCATCGAAGCATACATGCCAACATAGCGTGTGGGGCTTCATTCTATAATCATAATGTTTGGTTTAATATGAATTTTTCTAAATATTATTTTGCTAATTCTAGTCTTCATCATAAGAGTTTGACATTGGGATGGATCATTGATTCTGGTGCAAATCAGCATCTTACTGTTTCTACTAAAGGAATGTTTAACATTGCTGATATATCTAGTTTACATATTACTGTTGGTCATCCTAATGGCACTCTTGCTACTATTAGTCATGTAGGGAATCTTAAGCTCACTAATAATGTGATTTTATATGATGTTCTTGTTGTGCCTGGTTATTGTGTTAGTCTTTTATCTGTTAATAAATTGATCAGAGATAGCAAAATGTTTGTTGGTTTTGATGAAGATAAATGTTATATTCAGGATTTGAAAAGGGAGAATGTCTTGGGGACTGGTAGCCAGTCTGATGGCCTATATCTGTTTGATATGCATCCTGTTGATTCTGTGAGTAATTGTAGACTTGTTATGTCTCATAATGTGTCTAAGTTTGTGTGGCATAATAGACTAGGTCACCCTGCTGATCCAGTCTTGAATGTTCTTCAAACTGATCTTGGTTTCTCCAAGAATACTTCTGTGTCTGTTTGTGAAATCTGTAATAGGGCTAAACAAACAAGGGAGCCGTTTCCTTTGTCTGACCATAAGTCAGATATTTTAGGTGAACTTATTCACCTTGACTTATGGGGTCCATACAGAGTCACTAGCAGAGAAGGGTATAGATTTTTCTTGACTGTTATTGATGATTTTTCTAGGGCTGTATGGGTATATTTGATTAAGACTAAAGATGAAGTATTTGATGTTTTTGTGACATTTATAAACATGTTTTCTAATCAGTTTAATTCAAAAATTAAAACTGTAAGGTCAGATAATGGCACTGAATTTGTGAATAAAAAATGCATCATGTTTTTTTCGAGCTTGGTATAATACATCAAACTTCTTGTGCTCATACACCTCAAAAAATGGGATTGTTGAAGGAAACATAGACACTTGCTTAATGTGGCAAGGAGTCTTATGTTTCGTGGGGAATTCTTTGAAATTTTGGTCTGATTGTATTTTAACTGCTGTCTATTTGATTAACAGGCTGCCATCTTCTGTTTTAAAAGGTAAATGTCATTTTGAGATGATTCATAAAAGAAAACCTAATCTTTCCCACTTGAGGTCTTTTGGTTGTCTTTGTTTTGCAACTGTTTTGAATAATCATGATAAAATGAGTTTTAGGTCTGAAAAGTGTATTCTTATTGATTTTTCTACTGTTAAAAAGGCTTATAAACTCTTAAGCCTAGATTCTAGAAATGTGTTTTTTCATAGAGATGTAAGGTTTTATGAAAATGTTTTTCCTCTGAAAATGAAAACTTATGATTCTGCAGATACACAATGTGTAAAGGAAGTAGATCATTTGAAATTTTTTGATAATCTTGAGTCTCAAAGTCCCTATGATGATGGGAGAGATACACCGGTTGAGGATGGTGGTGAGACACCCTTCTCTGTTGCGGCAGATAATACACAAGGTATTAACACGATCATCGCACAAATGCAACATGAAGGGTGGCAATCTGCAACAACTATGGTGACCAAAACGGTCCGGAGGCAATGATAGTCAAAATCTAAATGAGTCATCACAATCTAGTTATGAAAATGTTGATGTGCGATCGATACTCAATCTCCTATGTTAAGAAGGTCTAGTAGAGTCTAAGCAACCTATCGGGTTTAATGATTATGTGCTCGCTCTAAGTTGAGATATGGTATTGAAAATATGTGGATTACAAAAGACCGAGCATGCATAATAGATGTTTTGCCTCTTCTTTGAATAAATATGTTGAACCTACTTGTTTTAATGATGCTATTAAAGATCCTAATTGGGTTGATGCTATGAATAATGAAGTAGAAGCTTTAAATAGAAATAATACGTGGACTGAGTGTGATTTGCCTTTAGGTAGAAAACCTATTGGTTCAAAGTGGATTTGGAAAATTAAATATAAATCTGTGGGAAGTGGATAGGTATAAAGTTAGACTTGTTGCTAAAGGTTATAATCAAAGAAGGTTTTGATTATGATGAAACCTTTAGTCCCGTGGTTAAAATGGTTCTTGTGAGAAGTCTTATTAGTATTGTTGTTAAAATGTCTTGGCCTTTGTATCAATTAGATGTGAATAATGCTTTCTTGTATGGTGATCTAGTTGAAGATGTTTATATGACTTTGCCGGAAGGGTATAACAAGAATGATAAAACTAGAGTATGCAAACTTAATAAGTCTTTGTATGGTCTTAAGCAGCACCAAGGCGTTGGAATGCTGTTTACAACGCCTTGGTTGAACATGGTTTTGTTCAAAGCAAGTTTGATTATTCATTATACATTAAACAAAAGGAGTCTGCTTTTGTTGCTCTTCTTGTTTATGTAGATGATATTGTGATTACTGGAAATAATGAGGCTGAGATCAGTAGGTTTAAAAGTTTTTTAAACTCAAAGTTTTTAATTAAAGATCTTGGTGAGCTTAAATACTTTCTTGGAATTGAAGTATTAAGGAATAATAAAGGTATTTGTATGTCTCAAAGGAAGTATTGTTTAGAATTATTATATGAATATGGTTTGTTAGCTGCTAAACCATTTGATACTCCTCTTCCTGAGAATACTGTATTGAATCATATTGAGACTAGTAATGACAAGGGTCTTAAAAATGTTAATGCTTATCAGAAATTAGTTGGAAAACTAATTTATCTTACTAATACTAGACCTGACATTAGCTATGCTGTACATTGTTTAAGTCAACATATGCATTATCCTTTGCAATCACATCTTAAAGCTGCTTTAAGGGTTTTAAAATACTTAAAAGGGTCACCTGGGTCTGGTTTACAGTTTAATAAAGAATCTAGTCTTAAGATGAGTGCTTACTCGGATGCGTAATGGGCTAAATGTCCTAAAACAAGAAAATCATTATCGGTTTTTGTGTTTTCTTGGGTGATTCTTTAATTTCTTGAGAAGTAAAAAGCGTGCAACATTGTCTAAAAGTTCAACAAGGTAATATAGAGTCTTGCATCCGTGGCTTGTGAAGTCATATGGTTGGGTAATCTTTTGCATAGTTTGGGTCTAAGTGAATTATATCCCGCGAATGTGTATTGTGATAGTAGTGCCGCAATTCAAATTGTCGCTAACCCCGTGTTTCATGAGAAAACAAAGCATTTTGAGATTGATGTGCACTTTGTTAGAGAAAAAGTGGTTGCTGGTATTATAGTTACTAGAAAGGTTCATAATGATGAGCAGACTGCAGACATTTTTACAAAATGTCTTGGTCAAGCTCAACATAAGTTGCTTTGCAAAAATCTTGGTTTGTGTGATATGTTTGCAGGTGTTAATAACTCTGATACTGGTATAAGTGATGGTCAAGCTGAAGGGAGTTATGGAAATCAGCTTGAGGAGGGGTGTTGAAGATATTGATTCAAGCTTATTTCTAAATATTGGAGGACTAAAGATGTCATTATCTTATTCTTGTTCTCAAGTGTTTACAAGTATTTGCTGGAGTTGTCAAGTTTTATAGTAGAGGGGCTAGAGTGCAACTTGGAAGATTATATAAACTCTTTCTCAGAGTTAGGGTTTCATTATTCAGTCTCTCTCTCAATCAAAGTTGTTACTCTCTCTCTAAACGTTTCATATTGTTCTGGTTATTGTGGATATCTGTCTTGATATCTGTTAGGGTTTGTATCAATATCAAACTCTTCATTTGATCTTGTAGTTTGTGTGTTGAGAGTTCTTGTAGTGAGATTGATTGGTGTCTTCCTAGAAGAGATCAATCCTTTCTTGTGTATTCGTTTGGTAAGCACCCGATTAGGGACTTATCTACTTGACATTGTTATAATAAAATTACACCACGGGGTGGTTGGTTGGGTGTATGTGCAGTTTGTTGTGTGCTCTTGATTGTTTTTACATTAATTGACAAAAGTACTTCTGGTTTATAATAATTAACACATTGTATAAACTTGTTCGATTACTCATATAAACCTCCTCGAGTTTGTAACTGAGTCTTATACATTTTTTTTACTTCTTTTTCTTGAGCGTGAGATAATTTCTCTCTTTGATTTATACACATATGCCTACATTTCTCTTTATTTATAAACTTATAACTTGTAATTGCAATGGAGAATGTTTATATGAAATGAGTCCATTTTTGTCTGTCAGTGTGTGTAAACCTCTGTTTGGAATGTGTTACATGGTCTCGTTTAGGGATGAGCATGGGTTCAGAACCGGAGTTGAAACTAATGGATCTGGGAACTGAAATTCGAGATAAGTAAATCCGAACCGAATGTGCTTTTCGGTTCCGGTTCGGTTCTCGGAACACAGGTTTCAAATCTTTAGGTATACCCGTGTAGGAACCGTCATTTGAAAAAGAATTCTTCGTATAACTGTCATAACTACACCAAAAAACATTTAAAAAATGATATATTTTCTTGCTTTCACAACTATTTACGTTTAAACCAACAATTGTTAATAATTAAAGAATAAACACAAAGAAACAATCATTCATCGGTTCCAATTTGTAGCAAAAAATAAAAATAAAAATGCAAAACAATTTGAAAAACTAAGATTTCGTGTTTTTAGATACAGAATTTTGAAAGACATAGATCTCGGGGCGAAGGATGTTTTTCTTGGAACTAAGAAAAAGAAAGTTTCAAACTTTTCTACTAAATTTAAGTTTGTGGGCATTCGGTTCCAAAACGGAAACCGGTGAATTTGAACCAACTGATCCAAGATTCAAAATTTACCAACATCTAAAACTCAATCTAGAACCGTTGGATCTGGATCGGTTCAAATCAAAACCATATAGAGGTTGTATAATGAATTAATTAATTATCATAAACGGTCTCATTAGTAAAATCTTAATTCAACTTATTATTTCTAAAGATTACGAATGTTTAAAAGAATTTGGTTAATTTCATTTTGAAACCATATAAGTAGTTTGATTTGGCGTTCATCAACATGGGTTGGACCATGCATTAGACCATCTAAAATGGGCTTTTACCTATAGACCCATCTTCTGAAGCTCAAACTAATTAGGGATGCAATTACAATTTTCAATGTACATGGTTGAAAACATGAAACCAAGATGCTAGCATAAATTTTGTTGTGTAATGGAAATTATTTTTATCGTCAAACTTAACAACACTTGGTTAAAGGGCATATTAGTGATAATACTAATCTTTTGGTTAACAAGAAAAGAGTAATAAAAACCAACATGAACCAAGTAAAAAAAAACTTTCAAAGGTAATAAATACACTAGCAATGTATTCTTAAGTTCAAATTTGATGGAAAAGAAAAGAAGAAAAAAAAGGAAATATTTTTTGTATTTTTGGGTTTTTTTTACGAGAGGAAAAGAAAATGGAGAAAATGGGAAGAAATTCTCTTAAAATATATTTCTCCCATTTTTTGAAAGAAATGGGAAGAAAATTTTAAAATATGTTGTGTAAAGACTAATATGTCATTTTTAAAAGACTTAACACTAACAACTAACGGACATATATATAATTTGAACAAGTTATTTGTCTTTCCTCCATTTAAGAACATGATTTATGATTATTTTCTTTTTATTTTCCTCTATCTTAAAAACATATCAATCAACACTTCATTTACCTTTCTCTTTACTATTTTTCTCATTTTCTTTTTTTTTTTGTAAAACTCAAGAATAGAGTGTAGTTGTATATATTCGAGAAAGCAGTCTTCTTACCTTTGGTTTTTTGCTGAGGCAGGTGTATAATGTATATGATCTGTGTATATGTTACTTCCTTCATACCTTGTTCTGACAAAATTAGATACTCTTGTTGTTGCCGTCGTATGGCTCAAAATCATCATTGTACTATAAACTTGAAGAAACACGATGGTTGTTAAGATTCCGACCCTGATCTTAGGATCTTACGATTTTATGATATTACCAAGCTAAAACGATCCCGATCCTACATAGGATTTTTGCGAGATCGGATCTTAATAGGATCTCGATCTTAAGCATACGATCTTAAGATCTCGATCGATCCGATCTTCTTTTCTCGAATAACAAGCTAAAAACCTACAAATTTATGCATTAAATATTGTGAGATATGAAAAAAAGAGGCTCATTGTATTAAACACCTCACACTTATTATTTTGACATATATTTTTATGACATATAATAATATGTATATTTGCATATACTTTTACAATGCCTATAAAAAATTGACAATATAGCAGAATTTTAAAACCCTGATCTAATCATAAGATCACAATCTTGCAAAACCGAAAATGATCTTAGTTAAGATTCTTATTTAAAGAACCTTGAAAAACAATGTTTTGAAAGCGGGTTTATAATCGACCCGGTCGGTCATCTTCACGGGTCAACCGCCACGTCAACCCGGTTTCCATTAATAAAATAAAAATAAAAATAATCGGGTCAATAGGTTCGACCACCGATTCAACCACCGGTCAATCCGAGTCAACCCGGTTTCTATAAAAATAGTTTGAAAAAAAAACAAACCCGGCCGGGTTAATCCGGGTCACTCAAAACCCGGTCGGTCTAACCGGTTAACCCGGTTTTAGAAACTGAGATTTTTTATCCGTTTTTTGCGGGCCCAGTCGGCCGAAGGTCGACCGGGTTTCAAAACATTGGAAAAAAACATTTGGTAAGTTTTGACTTGTTAAAGTGCATTGACTACTTATCGGGTCGATCTAGACCCGGTCAAGTTGACGTGTCATGGGCTTCTTCTTCTTCCCCAAATTTAATAGTATAACTTTAATAAATAAAAAAAACGATATATATCCTCCAAAATGAATAATCGATATATATATATCCTTTGTCTGAGTTTTTACGACATTTTCTGATTGCTTTTTTATCGTCTTTGGATATATACGCATTTTGATTTTCGAATGATATATACCCCTAATAAATATCAAACACCAATAAATTGATAAAAAAAAAGTCATTTTATAAAATAACACCAGAATCATCGAAAACATCGAATTTGAAGAGAAAGAGAGATGTTGGAAAAGATCGGGTTGCCGTCAAAGCCGTCGTTGCGAGGAAATAATTGGGTGGTCGATGCTTCTCATTGTCAAGGATGTTCTTCCGCCTTCACTTTCATTAACCGCAAGGTTTTCTTTCTTTGACTTTTTTAAAGTCAACTCCACCTTTATATATTATCATACATGATCATCATTAGTTAATACTTAGATTTTATATATGGTATTTGATTGCTAGTTATTAGATCACCAAATTTAAGGATGTAATTATTTAGAGATTAGTTCCTAAGTAAACAGCCGTCCTAGTGGTTCGTTTCCCGGGGCCTGCCCGTTTGGATGGTTTAACTCGGGGGTCAGATTTCAAGTGTGGTGCCGTTCTAAAAAAAAAAAGTTCCTAAGTAAACGGATGTGTTTTCCCTGTTTAGATTTACGTGGGAGGACGAGTCGTTAACGAGTGGGTGTTTGTTTCGCCTTATATAGCAGGCTTATGGCTTATTTGGTTATGGGCTTATGTTTCATAAGCTTACTTTTTGTGGCTTCTTTTGAAACTTTTATATAACCTTATTATGACATAATAAGGTTATATGAGGCGGAAAGTTTCATAATAAGCCACAGAAAGTGAGCTTATGAAACATAAACCCAAGACCAAATAAGCCATAAGCCGGCTATATAAGCCGAAACCAACACCCCCCTAGGTTTAACTGTTGTTATTAATGAGTAATGACCATCAGTATTATATATTTAGCCTTAGTGGTAGAGTCCGGTCTCAGGTTCAAGTAATAGCATTGCCGCAATTTGCTATTTAGGACGTCTGGCATAGGTCAAAAAGGTTTAGGTTTACATTTAGCTAAGCTTCACAATAAAATTGGCGTTATATCAGTAAATTTCATTGCAAAAAAGGTGTTAGTGGCAAATAGTATAACGAGCTTGTGCGGAGAAAATCTGGTGGATTGTGAGTGCATTGGATATTGGATTTTTTTTCCCACTTCTTGTGTATATGATTGTATTGAGGTTTATCAAATTGTCTTCTGAGTTAAACTTGGACGCACAGCGTAAATATCCGTATTCTCATGATTATCTATATAAACTTTTGGTTGGTACTTGGTAGCAAAATGTGTAATGGTTTTGGTGAGTAACTCAAGACGGAGTTGTATATAGGTTTGGAGTGTGACAGTTAATCATACTTGCTCATAGAAGAAGTTATACGGCTTTGACTGTGACTAATGTTCGTCTTCAGTTTTACTATTAGGAAGTCAAGGGTACATGCTCTTTGCAGATAGAGGTAGTATATTTCATCACATGACGATGATTAGATAATATACTCCGTAGCGTGAGCTGTACCCCTTTCCTCTCCAACAAATAGGAATTGTTTGAAAAGCTTACTCTAATATCATAAGCTTACTCTAATAATATTGATTTTAACAAGTGAATACTCATAGGCCGCCCTTTGCATTCCAACACAGAGCCTCAAACAAAACCACATACAGCTAACCAATAGACTACATTTCCTAAGCCAGGAACAACTAATAGTACACTAGGCTGCAGCTCACATTCTCACAACCAACTATGAAAAAGTACACCCGATAGGGATCATCAAATAAATTGCTTTCTTCATCCTCTGCTGACATCCAAACACCCTTTTCAATTCTTTTTTAGTACCTGCAGCATACTAATTAAATTGAAATTGAGTACCCATAGAGCATTAAATTTGGCAGATTGAAGAATGCCAAACACTATATACTTTCCTTATTAACCACAAGAGGAAAGTCGACTAAAAACAGCTCGGTTATATTTCCTATAACTGGTTGAAATCCAAAATACATGTTTGTAGTATCCTCGCAACCTCACTGACCAAGTTTAAGGACACAATATCAAAAAGGCTTCATCAAACTGCCAGGTGACTCCTCTAGATACCACTTTTTAGATTCCAACCCCACCCGTATCCAGAATTCCAGATTTTATTGCCTCGTAATGCTGTAGACTGACTTACAAAGTGTACCCATTTTTTTCTTTCGGGTATACTTTACTACTTTAAAGGTAGTATTAGTCTGTCAGAATAGATATTGATAAAGTGCTTCTACTTCTAAATTTTAGGAATTTCTTTGAGTTTACTTTTCCGTTTGCTGTAGGATCATATCAGTTTTATGGGTAATGTGTACTTGTAAAGAAGATCATTATGTTTGATCTGGTGAGTGGTGACAATTTTGTATAAATGTGGGATTTGCAGCATCATTGCAGAAGATGTGGGGGCTTGTTTTGTGGCAGCTGTACCCAGCAAAGAATGTACTTAAGAGGACAAGGTGAAGCACCTGTTCGTATTTGTGAACCCTGTAAAACTTTAGAAGAGGCGGCACGTTTTGAATTGCGATATGGACACAAGAATAAATCTCGTAAAGGCAAGTCTTTTGTTTACATAACGACTGTTTGACTTCTCAAGGCATTGTAAAATTCAGAACTCTTATAAATTTTTGTATTTGGTATATAATCTCTGGGAAATGATTTTGCAGGGGTTTCGAAAAATCCATCCGATAATGAGGATGACGTCTTATCCAAAATTCTGGGGATAGTGGAAATGAATCAGCTTCACCAGATAAAGAGTTAGTTCACTCGCTTCCAAGTATGCAACGAGCTACAAGTGCATCAGGTTCGACTAGTGAAATGGATTTTGACATTGACTCAACTACTCCTGAAGAACTGAGACAACGAGCTGCAGAGGAAAAGAAAAAGTATAAAGTTCTGAAAGCCGAAGGAAAGCCTGAAGAAGCCTTGAGAGCTTTCAAAAGGGGAAAAGAACTTGAAAGGCAAGCTGGAACTTTAGAAATTGAATTGAGAAAAAACCGCAAGAAGGCTCTTTCATCAAGCAGTGTAAACGAAAATAGAAAAGTTGATAATGGAAAACAACCGAAACAAAAAGATGATCTTGCTAGTGAACTCAGAGATCTTGGATGGTCCGACCATGATCTTCATGATGCCGAGAAAAAGCCTGTGAGCATGACCCTGGAGGGTGAATTATCCACCCTACTTAAAGAAGTCTCTCAAAAGACTAATAAACCTGAAAAGAGTAATGCCGGGATCGACAGATCCGAGGTCATTGCTATAAAGAAAAACGCACTCGCTCTCAAGCGCGAGGGGAAGCTTGCAGAAGCCAAAGAAGAACTAAAAAGAGCTAAAATACTTGAAAAGCAGATTGAAGAACAGGAGTTGTTAGGTGATGATGATGAGTCAGATGATGAGTTCGCATCACTGATTCGTAGCATGGATATTGATAAAAAAGATATTTTAGCGCATGGAAATGATCTTAATAGTAACTTTAACTTTGACCATCTTCTTCGCATGGACGATGTCCCCAACTTTGATGGTGACTTTGATGTAACTGAAGACGATTTGTATGACCCTGATATGTCGGCTGCTTTGCAATCTTTAGGCTGGACTGAAGATAAGGAGGATGTTGTTGATAAGGAGACCCTGTTAAGTGAAATACAGTCTTTAAAACGAGAAGCACTTAATAAGAAACGAGCAGGTAATACAGCAGAGGCACTGGCTTTGCTAAAGAAGGCGAAACTGCTTGAAGCCGAGGTCAGTGGGGCAATGATAGTCAAGAAAAAGATATTCCATCTCAAGCTTCTGCGCGTGCATCATCAAAACTTGATTCAGACCAAAAAATGGCACCAAAGAGCAAGCTAGCTATTCAACGTGAGCTTCTTGCTTTAAAGAAGAAAGCACTTGCTTTGAGGAGGGAAGGGAAAGTGGATGAGGCGGATCAAGAATTGATGAAAGGAAAAGCTCTTGAGCAGCAACTTGAAGAGTTGGAAAATGGTCCAAAAGTCAAACCAGCAGCTATAAAGAACGTTGACTTTTCTGCACCAATGGATGTTGAAGATGAAGGAGAGGATGTAACCGATACAGATATGAACGATCCTTCATATCTTTCACTTCTACAGAATTTGGGTTGGCAAGAGGAAGATGACAGAAAAGTTCAAGTAGCAGCAGAGCTCGAAGTACCAAAACGACAAACTGTGGTATCAAAGAAAAGTAAATCCGAGATTCAAAGGGAACTCTTGGCCTTAAAAAGGAAGTCCCTAGCTTTAAGACGCCAAGGTAACCTTGACGAGGCTGAGGAAGTTCTTAAAGCTACAAAAGATTTAGAAGATCAGTTGGCAGAGATGGAAGCACCAAAACAAGAAATGAACGCGACACACATACAGACAAAAAACAGTTCTTAATGACTTCTATCTGATGGACGCGCACAAGGAAGAAGCTTCTGTATCAAAGAAAAGTAAATCCGAGATTCAAAGGGAACTCTTGGCCTTGAAAAGGAAGTCCCACGCTTTAAGACGCCAAGGGAACCTTGACGAGGCTGAGGAAGTTCTTAAAGCTACAAAAGACTTGGAAGATCAGTTGGCAGAGATGGAAGCGCCAAAACAAGAAATGAACATGGACACATATACAGACAAAAAAACAGTTGTTAATGACGTCCTCATGACGGAAGAGCCTAAAGCAGAAATTAAGGAAGAAGCTTTTGTAACAAAGAGTAACATTGGTGCGGTTTTTGTAGATGAAAAGCCTCAAGTTGGTGTAAACGAGTCAACCTCAGTCCAACAGCAGATCCTGGCTCACAAAAAGAAAGCGCTCATCTTGAAGAGGGAAGGAAGGATTGCGGAAGCTAAGGAGGAACTGAAGCAAGCTAAACTTCTAGAAAAGGAGAGTATAGTTGTGGATAATAAAAACACGGATTCGGATATGATGGATAGAACCCCGGTTCCAACTACTAGCAAAGTGAGCAGTTCTGAACCTGTGCAGGTCACACAAAAGGAGGAAGTAGACAATACTCCACCTAAATTATCATCACGTGAACGATTCAAATTGCAGCAGCAATCTTTAAGTCACAAGAGGCAATCACTTAAGCTGAGAAGAGAAGGCCGGACAGAGGAAGCAGACGCAGAGTTTGAATTGGCTAAGAATCTTGAAAGTCAACTAGAAGCCGCCACCGAGAAACCAGCGGGACCCGTTGACGACGTCGGTGTTGAGGATCTTCTTGATCCTCAACTTTTGTCTGCTCTCAGAGAGGTAGGAATAGAAAGTGCTGTTGCTCAGTCTCCACCTGAGAAAACACAGCCGGTTAAGACTACACCGGTTGTAAACAAAGTTCAGGCCGAGCCAGTTAAGGCTAAAGCAGTGGTCAACAAGACTGACACCACGAACAAAGATAGAACAGAGCTGGAAGAACAGATTAAGGCGGAGAAGGTGAAGGCACTACAATTGAAACGTGCAGGAAAGCAAGCAGAGGCGTTAGATGCTCTTAGACGGGCAAAATTGCTTGAAAAGAAGCTAAATACTTGAGCTTTAACTCAAAGCTACACGGTACTCTACTGTATTTACTCCGGGAAACAATATATTATTGAATCAGTATGCTATTTTTTGATTCAGAGATTCACATATTGTTCTACTATTATTTCCAGAATCATAACGTTTGTACTTTGTACTATATGAATGAATATAATAACATTAACAATCGAAATTTGTTGCGAGTTACTATTTGCTTCTCTTTTGCACATCATGTGGTGTACGATGTAAACAAGACAGGTTGTAGGATGTTTTGACAGATATTTCGTAATATATAAACTGAAACTCATTACATAATTTAAAGCGCACAAAGAAGCTCAACGATATGGCAACAAGAACATAATTTAATTTTATGAAAATCATAACAACAAGAACATTCCTGATAATAAATTGTAATAGTAAAGTTAACAAAACATTTAATCACTTGGCTTTCCAACAAATTTTTCGGCCAGTAATCACATAATCTTGAAAACATCTGATATGAAAGTTCAAACATTACTCATCTGCAGGCATAACCAGATTGTAACGTCGAAACTTATTCGAGTATCCAATCCCCACAAGCTCCTTCGCTTCTTTAGTCTTCGACTCCTTAACCAATCCATCGATCACAAGTTGCATGACATTTGGATCCACAACACACCTTTCTCCAAAAGTTTGCTTGTAAAGCTCAACAGCCCAATCCAAATCACCCATTTTACAAGCACACCGAATCAGAGTTGCATACGTTGCTTTATTAGGTGCAGAATCACTTTCCATCAACTTCGCAAACCATTTTTTCGCCTCTTGCAAATCACCATTGTTACAAAAACCATTGATCACAGCATTGTAGCTAAACACATCCGGCGTAATATCCTTATCCCCCAACTCCCCAAACACTTCAACCGCTTCACTCACCTTCTTCTCCGCAACCAAACCAACCAACCTAGCATTATAACTCCTAATATCCGGCACCACACCCGATTCCCTCATCTTCCCCCAAAACCTCTCCCCGTCAACAAACCTCCCATTCCCATACAACCCAATAAGCAAAGTATTAAAACTAATCAAATCCGCTCCAACCCATTCTTCTCAATCTCGCCAAAAACCCCACAAGCCAAATCAAACCTCCCCATCTCAACAAACGCCTTAATCATCGTATTCCACGACACAACATCCGGGCTCACCCCAATCTTCCTAGGCAACTCCTTAAACATCTCCTCAACTAGCTCAAACTTCTTGGCATTAACACAAGCACCCAAAACCGCGTTAAACGCCTTAACACCCTTTTCGCCCGACATCTCCTCAAAAACCTTAAAAGCATGATCAAACATACCAGACTTCCCATACAAGGAAATCAACCTTACATTAAACCCTTCTTTGGAAATGTCATCATATTGTTTTTGGTCCTCTAGAATCTCCTCAATGTAGTTGAGCTTTTTCGCCGAAGCTAAGCGGCGAACCGTGTTAGTGTAGACATTGGACTGTTTTCGAAATAAATGGGATTCTGAGAGCTTTTTAAACTTTTCGACAACGCGTTTAAGGTTCTTTTCTTTGTAAAGATCCTCCGAGATTGATGAGGGTTTGGTTGCAATGGTTGTTGTTGTGGAGAATCTGCGGATTATGCGGGAAATGGTGGACATTTTTTTTTTTGGGGTTTGGGTGAGGTGTGAAGAAATGGTGGCTTGTTAAGTATAGGGGACTGGGAATGTATTGTAGTGTGCTAAAACCCTAATTTATACTTTTTGGGGTTGAACTTTATCTTTTTGTTATAAACAGGGACAAGACGCGATCGGCCTCGCACTCAATTAAGTAGACCGATTTTTTCCAAGCATAATTTTTTCTCGTATCGAACGGGATTCGGACGGGATTGAACTTTATAGGGGTTGAACTTTATATTTTTTCCCGGATGAGCATAGGGGTTGAACTTTATATTTTTTCCCGTATCGAACGGGATTCGGATCTCGCATCGGAAAATCGGTTTTCCCACTTTTTTCGAATTTCCGATTTGCACCGGTCTCGCATCAATTAGTGGTCCCGATTTTTTTCACCTTATTTCGTAGTCCCTGCATCGTATCGTATTTCAAGAATCGGTCTGCATTTGTTCCGGATTCGGTTCGAAATGCTCATCCCTAGTTATAAATTTGGAATTTTTTTAGTTCGAGTTGAGAGATGAAAATGAAATAAGTTTCGGCATGGTTTCGATCTTTTGTCCAACTAATTCACGGGATTTAAGTCTACAACCATACAAACTCAAATTAGATACAACCATCCCTTTTTAAGAAAGTTGGTGTGGCCACTTAGAGTTGTTTATACCTAGCAGTAATTAAAATTTAGATCTCTCAATAATTACTCAAGCTTCTTACCACTAGGACATCCCTAAGTGGTTAGTTTCGGGTTTAATTTGGTGTTTCCAAAAATGGCATTTTGGGTCGGATTTGGGTTGGCTGGTCGGAAGCTTATGATGCGAGTACGACATGTTTAAGTACATGTTTACGCGTTAAATGGGTTGTCATATCGACTCGTTTAACACATTGTACTTGAATATACTTCTTAATCAATTTTTGAAAATTAATTTTTTATTTGTTAGAAAATTAATAAATAGAATGGTAGATTAACTTGTTCTCAACGTGAACACTACCTGCATAATAAAGAGGTTAAGTGGGTCGATTTGAACACCCGAAGATGGTTTTACTCAACCTAATCCGTTAATTTTATGTTGGTCTTAAGTCGTGTTTCGTGTTGTGTCGAGAAGAAAAAATAAAATGAAAAAGATCTCTCACACATTTCAAAAGAATAAAAGGAAAATTAAAGATAATAAAGGTCGAGTTTGTTGGGTCAAAGCCCACTTACCTACTAGGCTGAAAATCAGATTGCAGCCTCCTAGTATCCTACTTTATTGGGCCAAAGCCCACTTACAAAATCATCACAAACAACATGTTCTTCAAGCCGGTCTGGTCAAGGTAGCAAACTAGAGGTGCACAAAACCGGTTTTACCGTTTTCGTTTTCCAAAATCGGTTTTAAAACCGGTTTCACGATCGATCGCCGGTTTTTTTCGGTTTTCCGAATCGGTTTTTTCGGTTTTAAATGTTCGAATCGGTTTTTCGGTTTCAAATGTTCGAATCGGTTTTTATCGGTTTTTACGGTTCGGTTTTTTCGGTTTTAAATGTTCGGATCCGCTTTTTATCGGTATTTTACCGGTTCGGTTTTTTCGAATTTAAAACATTTAATACATTTCAATACAATCATAACTTTTATTTAAACAATACAATCATACAACTAAAACTATAAAATACTAATACATTTGAATACAATCATAACTTTTATTTAAACAATACAATTATAGAACTAAAATAAATAAATACTAATACATTTCGAGCTTCGACATGGCCATCACCCAAAACATATTAGTATACTCAAGATATCGAAGCTTCTAAGATTGCCATCACCCGCAGATACTCAAGAAATTAAATCATCCAAAATTCTTCTACATCTAACTCTTCAACATCAAATGGTTCAAATTCACCTTCATCTAATTCGGTGGTGGAGGTGATATCCCCATGTCCTCTTCTTGTGCTATAGTTTCTTCAACTTCTTCAATCGAACCTTCCAACGATGTTTGATGTTGTACCCTATCTACTCCGTCCATATAATCTTTCAAACATACACATACTTCCACGGATTCGGGCTAAGTTTTGTCCTTCTATCCGATATAATTCGACCACTATGAAAAGGCCGATTCGAAGCTACCGTCAAGCTTGGACCGCTAATAAGTCACGAGCCATAGCGGCTAAAATTGGAAATTGATTTCCCTTTCTTTCCACCAAGCCAAAATGTCAAAGTTTGCAAACTCATCGGGACTTAAAGTTGTTAAAAGTTTGTAGCCATATATTGTCCCAACTCGCTTGTGGGGCCGATGATCGCTGACGCTTTGTAGCGTCTTCACGTAAAGTATTATAAAGGTTTATGTTAATGTCCTTGTCATTCGGGACGAACCGCCCGCATTGGTCGAGAATTGGGTTTGGTTGTTGACCATATTTTGTTGCATAAATTTCAAACAATTTTTAAAATAATCATTAAATTTAAAAACTTGAGATTCTATATAGTTGGGATCTTCACCGTCCAACCCAAAAGATAATTCTAAATTTTCCATTATTCTTCTTATTAAAATTCTACGCCTCCAACATTTAAACATGGATTAAGTGTGGTATGAACAAGTATAAACCAAAGGTAAACTAGCAAAATATTTTATAAATCTCTTTTTATAACTTTAACCATTTTCTAAACATTTGAGTAGGTGAGTCTTTTAATTGCCTAATTTTTCCGTCATAGCATAAACTTGATTTAAAACTAATGGGCTAGTTGGGTAATAAACACCGATACTATAGTTGTTGCCTCTTTAAAAACTTGTAAAAAATAGTTAAATCATTTAGTCGATCCCAATCTTGCTCATCTATCAAGTATAACGGTTTTATCAACAAGTAATTCATTAAAAGCATCTAAAGTAGAACGTTGTCGTAATATATTTTCAAACATAACGCAGTAGAATTCCACCTAGTAGGTGTATCTAATTTCGGTCCTAGCCATGGTTCACCACATTGTTTACGAAAACGTTTATAGTTAATTTGTCGCTCATTACACGAGCGATATATATTTGTTAAGATACCCTAAATACCAAACGTAATCTCTCACATATTTTAATGCCGCTTGAACGGATAAATTTATAACATGAGCAACACAACGGAATGAAAAAAGCACCATCTAAAATGGGTTTTATACGTAATTTTAACAATTCCATAGCTTTAGTATTATTAGATGCATTATCTAGTGAAATCGTAAAACTTTATCATCTAAATTATATTCAATTAAAGTGTCATGTAAAATTTTTCTTAAATTAGATCCCGTATGTGGATAACCAAATAGTTTAAAAGCAATTGTCCGTTTCATTAATAACCAAGATTCGGATTAAACCAATGAGTAGTAACAGCGAGATAAGAATTGTAGAACCATGTGGTGCGGTCCAAACATCCGTAGTTATAGAAACACCATATTTATAATCATGAAAACCATTAATAATATCATTTTTAGCCGTTCCCATAATTTAAAAGCATCACTTCTAAGTTTAGTACGACTTACTTGTTTATACCGCCAGTGTAGCCTCTTTTTGATGATGGTAGTAAGCTTGGCGTTGTCGAAGAGGTTGAATGGATAAGTATATTGAATGACCCACCCCGAAAATCTCTTTGAAGCGCATCATTATCATATACACAAATTTGACCATCCTCACCAATAGTACCGTCGGCATTTTGAGTACCGCGAACATTTGGTTATATGACCCCTTAGTGTAGTGTTAGCCCAAGCATAAAAGTTCAAACATTTTTGCAACGCGCCTTTTCCGTCCCATCCTTCATAACACACAAATCCATATGATTAAAACCTCCGGATTTCGTGCGGTTGGTTTAACATGAAGAACATCATCTGTGTGTAATGTTTTCGTGACCGGAAGACCCAACGGAGGGAGGATTAGTGGAAGCTTGTTGTGATTGTGTGTTTTCCATTATAAAGAAATTAGAGATAATAGAGATTAAAGAGATATTTGATGTGTTTTAAGCCTCAACCCAAAACACATATTTATACTACAAGTTCTAGCTTCAAAGTACTCAAAAATCAAAAAGACAAGAAAAACGGTCAAAAAAATATCACAAGGCCACTGTACTCTGATTACCATTTTGAGCCGATCGGTTTAAAACCGCGAAACCGGCGAAATCGGTCAAAACCGGTTAAACCGGTTTTGACCGGTTTCGCCAGATTCAAATCCAACGGATACTTTGACTTTACGTTGACCGGTTTTAAGCCGGTTTAACCGATTTAAACCGGTTTTAGCCAGATTCAAATCCAACGGCTAGTTTGACTTTACGTTGACGGTTTTAAACCGGTTTAACCGGTTTAAACCGGTTTTAGCGGTTTTCGACAAAAAAAAAAAAAAATCGGTTTTAACCGGTTTTCAAAACCGGTTTACCAGTTTAGAACCAGTAAAACCGGTCCATTGGAAAACTTAAACCGGTACAACCGGTTCGGTTGTCTAAAACCGTTTCGGTTTTTAAAACCGGTTTTGTTGAAAACCGGTTCCGGTTTTGTCGTCCGGTTTTTTTGAAAACCGGTTTTTAGTTGCACCTCTATAGCAAACCAGTCGAATTTTCTCTCACCTATAAGAAATGGAGAATTATGATCAATGTATTTGTTTCCAAGTTTTAAATGTTGTTTGTTTTTAAAGTTAAAAAACATGCTATATGAGAAATAGTTATGATCAATCGAGAAGAAAAAATAAAATGAAATAATAAGAAAAAATCACAACAACACATTACATTTATGTCCATACAAAAATATATACATCTCTTTTTAAAATTCTTATCCTTTTTACCATTCTCATTTTGATTTTTCTTCTTACCGAATATCTTCTCATATGAGAAATAATACTTACTATCTCCCGATAACACGACATATCAACAATAAAAAGTATATAAATAGTAAGATTATTGTTGAAATAATTGCATGACAAGTTGGCTACAAGACATGTAAAGTAACTATCAATTTGTATAATATACTTAAAAGGCGTCGCCCTTTCAAACACAAGATTAAATTAAATCTTCCCAACTTGGAAACAGTCCCGAGATTGAGTGTCGTTGCAAAGTAAGTCAAACATTAAATGCAAAGTTTCACAACTTGGCAAAAACAGTCCCTGAGGTTTAAGCGACGTTGCAAGGTAAGTCCTGTAAAATTAATTTCTAACTATAGCAACCTGGCAAAATTAGTCCCTAAGGTTTAAGTGTCGCTACAAAGTAAGTCCTTTAAAGCCAATCTCGCTGCATCGCGCGGGTTTCTACGCTCGTTATTCTACTAAACTTGAGAATTTTATTATCTAGAATTTTCTTTATTCTCTATTGATTTTGTTAAATCATATACTATCAAATAGATGTAGAATATTCTTTATTTTCTAGGACATTTCCTTAGTCATGGGTGTACTTGATCAATCAAGCAACAGCCTATATGTACACACCAATAATAGCAACAACAACAAAAAGTACTCCAATTAGTAAAATTATTTGCTTGATTTCTCAAAATAAAACTATTGTGAACAAAGTAACTTCTAAAATACTATGCATTGTATACTTTATCAAAATGAAAATACATTCACAGTTTTTTTTTACAATATTTTTTTCTTTCAACAAACTCATTAGTATTTGTCTTGGGCAAGATTTGAGTTTCCTAACATCCCACAAAATTTTGACCAATAACAAGAAGATTCCCACTCCTACCCCACCCCACCCTACCCCACCCTCATGGCAAAATGTTACTCTTGTGAACTCTTGTTGCTTAACAAATTTCTACATCAAATTCTTGCACTATCTTCCTATAAAAATGCAACATTTAACACAATTTTATCTTCATTTGAGACTTAAAAACCTTTTGAGTGATCATTCTACCATGCAGTTTCCTAATCTTTACGAAGACATGTCGCCTGTGGTGGAAGAAACTCATGGTAGTCTCGGGAGGGTTTGCAGGAACAAGAGGCAAAACTATGACGATGATAATGATAATGATAACGATAACGATCCTGATGTAAAATACAAGTCCAAGAACCTAAACGCCGAAAGAAAGAGACGTGAAAAGCTCAAAACTAGGATGCTAGAATTACGTTCTATAGTTCCTAAGATAACAAATGCAATGATTCGAAATTTACCATAATCTTCTATTTTCTTTGTTTTGGAAGCTAATTTTTTGTTTGTTTACTAGTCCTAAAAGGTAAACTTTTTTGTTTCAGTTGAACAAAGAAACGATCATAATTGATGCCATTGATTACATCAAGGAGCTCAAGATTTCTGTTGATGATCTTACTCGAGAAATTTATGCAATGGACGAGGAAATGGCTAATAATGAGCAATCTTTTGAGATTATCCAAATTCCTCCCGAGGAGAAAATGAAGAAATGGGGCATCGAGGTTAGTTACTATATATATAAAAACCATTACGCATAGGTTGCACTATAATAATCAACATGTATAGTTTCTTTTTGGTATCAATTACAAAAGTTGGTATTTTCTTGATACAGTCGGAAGTAGTGGTGACGCATATTGACGAGAATAAGCTGTGGGTGAAGATTGTTTTCGAGAAGAAGCTAGGAGGCTTTACAAAACTGATTGAGGCACTGAGCATGTTTGGGATTGAACTTGTTGATATTAGTGTTACCACCACGAAAGGAGCGGTTCTTGTTACTTCATGCATAGTGGTACCTGCTTTCGAATCGTTTTGTAATTGTTAAAACATGATCTTAGAAATAACTAAAACTAGCCACTGACATGTAGTATTTGTATGGGTTTGCAGGGAACTAATGGTAGAGTGCTTGTTGCTGAGCAGATTCAAGGAGTGATAGAAGATATTATTAAAGCGATATAAGCCAAATGAAAGCATATTAAGTTATTAACTACTAATATAAGTGAACTTTATATATTTAGTAGTAAGGTACTGAGGTTTTAATGAGAGGCAAAGGTAGAAAAAAATGCCACATGAGATTATGTGACGCTTAACTTAAGATTAACAAGAAATTGTACGTTTACTAATTGAGTTGCGCTGTTCATGAGCAAGATTTAGATATGAAAAGGAGGTCATATTATCTCTGGAATAATTAAGCTTAATTACTAGTACTTGACAAGTAATGTGATAATCTTCTATCTGTTAATATCTTATAAAAGATACTTAAACTAGCTAGCTATATGTTTTTACAGTAAAACGGTATAGAAAAAGACATGAATTCGGGCTCAATTTTTAGAGGAAAAGGCTAAAATCTAACACATCTTTATCATGCTAACATAGATATCATCAAGCCTTAAATATGCTTTCGATGCTTTCGACAAGCACATTCTTACAGAAAATATATAAAAACTAATTAAAAAGGTGAAAGAATGAAGCTAAATAGCCATCATAAGTAGTTTTAGCAACAAAATAACATCTGAACATACTTGTTGTGAAACATAACATTTCATAAATAATACCATTTCGACATTATCAGATCGAGTACTAATTGGTCGTAAAAAATTAACACGAGCTTACGGTCCTGATAATGTGACTCGCCAAAAACATGAGTACTTTGCACGCTTGGGTATCTAGGATTATAAATGTAAAGCATCTAGATTATCAGTGTTTACAAGATAACACCAATTCTAAATACAACCTCCCTATGTTAAACACTTATCATTTTGGAAGCTTTTACAACATTCAAAGCTAACGACACAGATATCCTACCAAACACATATAAAAACAAACACAGTACAGAAGACCAGCAAGACCCATTTGACCCATTTGTATATAAACATGATATTCTACATTGAAATATATCACATACTCGATATGGTTAATGTAATTAGTAGTGTTGTTCTTATAGTTACAACATTGGTTATGCTCTCAACAAAGGCTAACGCAAGTAGAAGTTTAGAGAGCAGTATCATTCCGGTTGCTGGGCCAAGTCAAGCACCAGATTCAAGTATGCATTTTCCTGGTATCAAAAGGATGCCGTGGCATCATAAATCCGAGAAGTCAGAAGATGTTGCCGATGTTATACTCGGAGGATATGTAATGGCTTGTGTTGTTGCCGTTCTTTTGTACATTCGAGTCACAAGACGAACAAGTGAAGTTCATTCTTAGTATTGTTTTTGTTTCTTCTATGTAATGCCATTAGTTTATGATATAGATTTTGACAATCTATCTAAACATTTATAATCACAAACAAAAGTCATAAAACTGAAACTTGCTATAATATTGATCTCAGCATGTGCAACGTGCTCGATCGCTCAGATTTGGGTCTTGTATATTTTTAACCCCTAATGTTTATTGATATTTATGCTTTTGCCTGAACAACAATACTTGAATTCCTTTATAAGTTAGAAAAACAATAGAAAATAGTATTCTGTTTTATTTAATATCACCATATATTTTTATGCTTTAAGCTTCTAATTATTATATAGAGTAATTAACACAAATTTTCTTAAACTTTTCATAAACGTTAATTATAACGGAGTAATTAACATCCATCAAATGCACGCGAAGAAACGCAAAGCAAAGCAAAACAATTCTTTAGTGGTTGTGATATGTATACATCGTTTGTCCCACATTGCTCGTGAATAAGGAAGAACTTGAGTATATAATGTACTAAACCTGGCATATTCATGTGCGTGTGTGTGAGTGTTATAGTTGAGGTTATGTATGATCGCTCATTCGCATGCATTTTTTATTTTAAACAGTGTGTTTTGCGAGTTAATTTTAAAATATAATTGACTTAACAAAAACTAAATGACCAAATCTTTGTAATTTAAGCTTTCAACCAAATTTTAAGTGGTGTATTTGATTTCAAATGGTGTGTTTTGTGAGTTGATTTTAAAATATAAATGATATAACAATAACTAAATAACCAAGTCTTTGTAATCCAAGCTTTTAACTTAATTTTAAATGGTGCGTCTTGCAAAAAGACGAAGACAAGAGGGGGGCAAACTGCCCTCTATCCCAAAACTTTTTTTTTTTTTTTTTTTTTTTTTTAGACTATTTTTCATGAGCTTTTTGGTATAAAAAATTTATGCGATGGAAGATGTGAAATCCCTCTTAAATTTCCCCATTTCAGCTCGAAATTCACAATAGGTACATATGATCAGTTATAAACATCAACGATCACTTGGAACACCACGAAGTAAAATGATCTAATGTATCTATAACATGAACGTATATCGTTTATATATGCTTGGTGCAAACAACCCTGACGTGGCAACGCAACCTTTCTGAATAAAACGAGGGTTTTAACCAGTTTGTGTATGTGTAGCGGTAATTCAAACCCGTAAACTAAACGGCCAAAAGTTTCTAACGAGAGGGTCAACCCGCGCGTTGCTGCGGGACGGTATGATTAACACATCTTGTGAAGGCCATTGGTATAAAACAAATGATTTATAAAGACATTAGCATAAGTTGATTAATTATAAACATTAGTAATTTGTACACATTAAAGTAAATATTACATTCAAGAGCAACCTTGCCTACTCTACAGCAACCATTATATCGTATCTTCTTGTCTTTGTCACACCGTTTGAGATGCTCACCATACCAAAAACATAACCTGGTAGATGATCTTGTGGTATAGCAGTAACTGGTAGATGATCTTGTGGTATAACGAAAACACTTGACTCCTAAATATAAGATAAACAAAAACATAACCTGCTTTTAGAATCACTAAAACCTTATGGTAATATTGTGATTGGAAGGTAATTGGTTTTAAAACACAAATTCAAACAATTCTAAATTGCTTTTACTGTATCTGATGTTTGCCTTAAAAGATTACTGTGTCAATGGGACTCACTCTCATTTGAAAGTGGGGACTTACTCATGCCCCGAAATTAATTAGTACTATGAAATAATTGGACCATTACCTAAAAAAAGCAATAAACTTTTTACGGTCTCTAGTCTGTCCTTATATTGCACATGTTGGGGGTCACAGGGTTTAAAGAGCATTACCAGAACAAAGTACGAAAATAAAGAGATGATACTTGAGCGAGCTCAAGCATGGTGAATTCACCGGGGTTTCCAAGATTAAAAGGTCCGACATGTGCGCCTTCCATTAACCTCAGCAAACCGTCCACCTTTTAAAGTCAAAAAATCAAAAGGATGTTCATGACAATAAAAGGATAAATAAGATCTCTCGTTGGTCAAACGGCCTTAATCTGTTCCAACAGCATTTACATACATTAATTCATATGGTAAATGGCATGCATGAGTGACAAAGACGCGTATCTGCCTATTCTTAAGGACAAACTATTAAATACAACTGTTATATCAAACTCATCTTTTTTGCTGAATTTTGCTGTCTTTTTATGGCTTCAGTATACGAACAAATATAGTAAATTGTTTGTTTGTGCAGTTCTTGAAGTACAACTGTAAAAATGATGGTCAAAAGTTATTCAGCTTCACATATTACTGAAGATGGAGTGCGAACACGCGCAGTTAACAGAAGATTGTGAATGCAAAGAAACATAAGGCACACAGTTTATTTTTGCTGATGTATTTGTCAGATTATAAGAATCTCAAAGCCAGATGCACTAACAATTATGAATTGGTTGCTCAGTTAAATTCAAAGAACCCACGCTATCATAACCTGCTTCATTTGTCAGCAAATTATTCGAAACAAAAAATTGCTCAAACAGATACATAAAACCATATACATAACCGGCTTCCAGGAAAATCTCTATACCTTCAATTTTCTGACCGCGATTGATTCCTTCCTCCCATACTACCATAACCGACTTCCCTATTGCCATGGTTTCACCCTAGACTTCAAAAATTCATTAACCCATTTGAATCTAACCGTTATTAATAAATTATTCCACTAACCGTTATTATTGATTTGAACCAAGACATGACCCGTTCCAGTTTTAACCTGTTTCGACTTATTATTAAACCCACCTGACCCTCCTAGACCACATTATCTCACTTCCACTTTCACATTATGAAGTACACACCGCTTGAGAATTTCAAGCGGAACTTCAAATTTCATATTTTATGCAGGACTAAGAAAGATTTAGGAGTTTAAACCAAATCAATGCACACTCGAAATTTTAACATACTGTTTGGTTTGGTTCAAGCCTACCGCTACTGCATAAGTCACAACAAATTCCAGCTTGTGCATAACGCTAGTGTTTGGCAATAAACTTATTAAAGCTTATAACATCATGAGCTCTAAAATTAAGTTAGTTTACAAAAAGAGGTTTGGTCGACATATTCACAATAAACTAAAACACCAAACTCCACCTCAAGCTAATTACAATTCGCATTTATTTTTAACTTTGTATAATGAATTTATGGTGAAACAGTTCTGCAACGTTGTATTTACAATTTTGCCGTTTAAATAGCATGAATGTAAACACAATTTTGAAAATCTCATAATGTTGTATAATAATCGTGCTAAGCAAGTAAAAGTCTCGAAAATGTACCTTATTCATTGTGTCGAAAACCTTGCATAGTCACTATAAGGGTGACATGGTTGTAGCATCTGCAATAGGTATCTTGAACTACGGGTGACAGATGAAATACTTAACAAAGGCCGTGAACAACTGGAATAGCGGCAAAGTAAGTGGCAAGCAGACATTCGCACGGTAACCTGCAAGAAACCATGACCAAGTCAGCTACCCAAAAACGGCTTACTTGAACTGCAAGCAGCCAGAGTATGAGTTCGAATAACATATACCCAACACTAAATAACATCAAAAATGCAATAAAACTGTATACCGACTTTACGAAGATGTTCTGCACAATGGCTATAACCACTATTTTGTACGTCTTTGCTAATAAAAAATCATCATCGAAGTTAAAAAAAAGCCAAAATTAAATTGAACCACTATTGAAGATAAAAGTTACCTCATATCGGGTTTGTTTTTTTCAGATTCTTAGAGAAAGAAGAATATACCTTTGTATTCATTCTGTTCGCGTGTGTAATCAGGTGTTGGTGGTTTCCCCGAGAGGCTCCAATGTGCTGCTGTAATTTTTTTTATTACCCCGCGTGTGTCTTGTTAGGCTGCTGATTGGCCGCTTGGTGGTTGTGGCCGTTTAAAAGTCGCGAATCCAAACAATCTGAGCCCTTTTTCTCAGCTTTACCTCCACTGCTGCCATAGTCTTATATAAGCAATAAATTGCAGATATATATTAAGACGGTGTTTGGAATTGCCTGTTTTACCCACTAAACTTTATTTATCACATTGATTAGCTTTAGTTAATAGTGGCAAATGTGAGAACATTAGCTAAAAAATATTTTAGAAGAGTCTATTACTGGACCTGTTCATGTGCAGCGCTGGTCACCATGTGCCATTTTTAGACATTAAGGGGCAATATAAATTTACCTAAACCTTAGCTACGTGCGTACTTGTTGGAGAAATATGGAGCTGATATGAGTTCCATACACTTTGTGATACGCAGCCTGAACCTAATTCAGCTTCTACCATTTTGTTTGTTAAAAAGGCTAGTTTTATCTCCTAGACATTCTTATTTATCTATGTGATGCACCATTTTCTAGCGTCGTTGGACTTTTAGGTTCTATTTACTGATCTTTGAAAGTGTATAATTGTATAGTTGATGATGGATATCTGAAGTCGTGCTATCATCAAATGCTATGCAGGAGTATTAAAATAGGAGCGACAATTTTTGTAAGCGTTCGTCAATCAGAATCTCAAATATTTGGAACGAAAAGGATTGTTGCTCTTCTATCGTTTTATCAAACCACCAAAGTTTAGCTTTAATAGTTAATAGAAGGCTAGAAGCAACAGACACCAAACCGGAACTTAATACATATTTATAAGATTACCGAACCTAGTGCATTGCTATACTATTACTTCCTTACATGTGTCGTCTAACATTTATGTGTGCGCATATAACACACAAAGATTATTTTTTGCATACAAAACCTCTTGCAAATAACACATTATTGCCATAATCTATTTCCCTCTTTCTATATACCAAATATCATGACAATTAAAACTCTCAATACCTTCAATAATTCCTGTCGAGATGCTTCCGTTTCAAGGTCTGTCTTTCACTTTCTTGTCTCTCACTTTCTTTCCAATTTAGCTTTAGCTTCAACTAGTCATCAAGCATTTTCTACCACCTAGGGTGCCGTCAGACACGGTCTTTTTCTCGTTGTACACAAAACAGTTCATTATTCAACAAGATAAAAATTACAATCAACTTTACCTCCTTAACTTACATGACAAAGCTTATAAGGTTTTATCGAAAATTTAATTAGGCAATAAGTTTTTTATAGACCATCTAATGAACACCCTTTCATTATTCATTATAGTCACATAATCCAAACCAAAACCGAATCTAGCCCCTTGTTTGGAAAAGCCTTTCGAGGGCCGTTTGGACTGCCAAAAATTCAGATGACCATTATAAAAATCTGGTTTACTGGCTGGTTTATTCCTTTTTTACAACTTCTTCAATCAGAGCATTCAAATGCAATTTCTACAAATAGGTTGACAAAAAGACTAATTTCTACAAACGTTTAGAAATTTTCTTTGACTAATAAGCAATCTCAAACACTATTGAAAATCATAGTTGACACCAAAATCTTAATTACCATTTTCAACACTATGTATCTCAAGCATTTTTAAAATAAACATGTACTTTTCATGTACTTAAAATTGTCGTCTTACATTTGTTAGTTCTGATTATAACAGTTTTGGTTTCCTAATTTAAGCACTCACGAAACAACAATATTTGATATAAAAAAAGGAACTACTTTCATTACTTACCATGTAACTATAGCGTTCCACGATACCAAAACTTTGTTACCCATCTTATCAAATACCCTCCTAGCCGACACCAAATCCCTACATTTCCCATACATACCAATCAATATCCTGACACGCCCTAAGAACACTGACAACCGGCATCTCATCATGCTCAAACCCATCCCAAAGAAACCATTATGAAGTTTAGCATTTCTCATTTGCGCCACTCTACAAACACAAAAACAAATGTTGTAGCACATTTTAGTCTCATTTGTTTTTGTGTTCCAACAATTAATTTATTAACAACATAACTTTTCTTAAAACTTTCATCAAACACATGGTAGGCATAATTCCAACTACCTTTTCCACACCATCAGCCATAACGCCACTTCCCAGTTTATCTTAAACATCATTAATAAACAGCGCACCTTTAAGATTAGCCAGTTGTGTAATCGCATCCCCTTGTGTAACCGTTTATGTTGATGAACTTAGGCGAAAATTGAAACGCCTGCAAAAACAATTTTACCAGGAGTTAGTCAAACACAAAAAATGAAAACCTCTAATTGAAATTATATAAGGTAAACCCTAAAGAATGAAAAACCCCAGAGATGTAATCACAATGATAAACTTTCAAAAGTAATTTATGTAAAACTGAATGAATGCAAGTTTCTGAATAAGTGATGATGATGAACTTTCGGTATTGTTTTGATGATGATTATCTTAATAGCTTTTTCGGAAGTGATGTTTTTGGTAGTCGAAAAGGATTAAAGAGTGAAATGTTGATTTCGCTCGATTGTATAGGTCCGTGATTATTCAACTTAGTTTTGCGTGTGTGTTTTGGTTAAAGTGAAATTAGTGTGTGTTTGGTGTATTGTATGTAGGTGTTGGAAGGCGGTGGGAAGGGAAGGATGATGTGCGGTGAGAAAGTTCTAGCAAAGGAGAAAATACATACGTATTGCGAGTGTAGAGATGGGTGAACAGTAAGTTCCCAACCACACCATGGCCAATCACAGCTCGCCACATACTTGTAAACATTAAAAAAAACCAATAATAGACCAATGGGCAGCTGACAGCAAGGCATATATAAGCTTAAATTATGTACGATGCCCAAACGGCTATTAGGATATATAGATAATATTGATGACAGAAATTGCTCGAGTTTTCTTTGAATATTGACTTGGGCCGTAGCAAGTACCATAAAATAAGTTACAGGCTTACAGCTTGGTTTCTATTTAATATATGACCCAAACAATTGGGCCTCTTATTAGGCTTAAAGTAGAAGAAATATGAAGTAAAGAAAAAGAAAATAGACCTAAAGGTTTGCTAGTTTTCAGAAGTTGATTAACAAGCGAACAATATTTAATCATGAGCATGTCCATTTAATACTTTAGATAAATATAAAACACAAATTTTGATATCTTAGATAAAGTGTGATGTCTGAACCTACAATTCATCAGATCAAATCAAGAAAACATTCATTTCGCATTTTCTAAAAGGGTGTTTGTTTAAGCTTATATACGACGAGCTTATGAGCATATCTGATTCCGGCTTATATTTTATAAGCCTTAATTTTCTTGCTTATTTTGAGACTTATAGGCCTATGTAGTTTTCATATCATATAAACTTATATTAGCCCACAAGTGTCAAAATAAGTCTGAAAATAAAGCTCGTGAAATATAAGCCAATGAGCAAATAAGCTCGTAAGCCACATATAATAAGCTTAAACAAACACCCCCTTAAACTAATTGTGTTACCCATGTGAATACTTAAAGAAAATGTTACATAAAATACATGTACATATCTTTCTTTCTAGAACTAAACATTAATAATTCATTGTGTTGACAAATTACTTAATCTTCTTTGTTCTGTGATTGTACTAAGTTGACAAGTTTCCCCTATAATTTCTTAGGTACGAGTAACTACAAGATTAGGTTAATAGTCTCCCATATATACGACTATCCCTAATAAGTCCATGCAAATAACAAACTACTCTTATCACATTTTTCAGTTCCGTAACGAATAAAAAATTTCGCAAGTTCAAGCAACAAACTTTTAAAATTTGTCACTGAGCGTCTCAACATGCATGTCTCCTCGGTTTCTCCTTTACCCAAATCATATCGTGATGCGTTTAATGATCAAAATTAGCAAAATGCTATGCTTGATGAATACACTGCACTTATTAAGAACAAAACTTGGACTATTGTGTTTTATGATGTACAAATCGTGTGTTTTTTAAAACTAATATAATGTGTCATTTTGAAAATTGTCACGTTTAGAATAGATCAAGCTTAAGTGTATTAAGGGATATTTTAGGGTATTTAGACAAATCACATTAATTTAAGTTTTCAAGATTTCAAGAATTGGCATTCACTCTTTATAAGTTGTATTGATTTAGGGTGTGTTTGTTAAAAGTAGTAGTGAGTTGTACATGTGAGCATTAGCCACAACTCACCGCTTCTTAAAGAATTATTGAAAAAATGAATATTCCTAAAAAATAGCAAAACTCACCGCTCCTTTGCCATACGACTACTAAAAATCAAAATGCTCATTGCTCACCACTCTAAAAAGCTCCACATCACCACGTGCCAAACATTCCTTTAATACAATCATTTTTCTGCTTTAAGCCTTAATTATTAATTAGCACAAATCTTGTTAAACTTTTCACAAACCTTACTTCAAAATCCAAAATCAACGAAACACCCATCAAATGCACTCGAAGAACCGCAAAGCAAAACGAAACAATTCTTTAGTGGTTGTGATCATATGAATACATTGTTTGTCCCACATTGCTCGTGATTAAGGAAGAACTTGAGTATATAATGCGCTAAACCTGGCATAGACTTGTGCGTGTACACATGTGTTATGTATGAGAACTCATTGTAAACGTTTTTTATTTGAAAAATGGTGTGTTTTGCGAGTTAAGTTTAAAATATAATTGATCTAACAAAAACTAAATGCCCAAATCTGTGTAATTCAAGCTTTCAACCAAGTTTTACATGGTGTGTTTTGCGCAAACACGGAAACAGGAGGGGCAGGGTGTCCTTAACAAAACAAAAAAGTTATAGCATGCATATTTTTTTTAAATATCTGGCTGTTTGTTATTTGACCGTCTAACGAATCGATTTCTGATGTAGCTTCAAAAATTATTAAAGTTTGCATCTTTGACCATAACTTTCTATCCTCGCCCCTGATTTTGTGAGTCACTTTTAAAATGTAATTGATCCAGCCAAAACTTAATGACCAATCTTTGTACTTCAAGATTTCAAAGTTTTTGCTTAATGTATATTATTATCACTTTCAATAAGTTACCACTTTTATAAAAATAGTTATGCCTGCAGAAAAGTAACATAATTAGGTTCGAACCTTGGAGAGAAAATTAATCCCCCCGTTGGTCACGGATGTTCATCAACGATGACTCCGGGCCATCCAAAAGGATAGTCGTCTTTAAATTAGTCGGCTCATGAATGTCGAATCGAAACCGAGATAAAAAAATAATAATAAAAAAAAAAAAAAAAAAAAAAAAATCGTAACATTGATAGCTATCTTTCAACTTGGGCCGTAGCAAGTACCATAAAAATAAGTTACAGCTTGGTTTCTATTTTATATATGACCCAAACTATTGGGCCTCATATTGGGCTAGAAATAGAAGATATATGAAGTAAAGAAAAAGAAAATAGATCTAATGCTTTGCTAGTTTTCAGAAGTTGATTAACAAGCAAAACAATATCTAATTATGAGCATGTCCATTTAATACTTTAGATAAATATAAAACACAAATTTTGATATCTTAGTTAGATAAAGTGAGATGTATGAACCTACAATTCATCAGATCAGATCAAGAAAACATTCATTTCGCATTTTCTAAAAGGGTGTTTGTTTAAGCTTATATACGACGAGCTTATGAGCATATCTGATTCCGGCTTATATTTTATAAGCTTCAATTTTCTTGCTTATTTTGAGACTTATAGGCCTAAGTAAATTTATCATATCGTAATAAACTTATATAAGCCCACGAGTGTCAAAATAAGCCGAAAGATGAGGCTCGTGAAATATAAGCCGTTCAACAAATAAGCTCGTAAGCTACCCATGTGAATACTTAAAAGGAAATGTTATATAAAATACATGTACATATCTTTCTAGAACTAAACATTAATAATTCATTGTGTTGAAAAATTACTTAATCTTCTTTGTTCTGTGATTGTACTAAGTTGACAAGTTTCCCCTATAATTTCTTAGGTACGAGTAACTACAAGATTAGGTTAATAGTCTCCCATATATACGACTATCCCTAATAAGTCCATGCAAATAACAAACTACTCTTTATAAAATACAAGAAAAAAATATCTACCTTTAGGGTCATCTAACAATAATATTAGTTAACTCTTATCAACTTATATTAACAACTTTATATATATATCAAGCACACATATGTGTGTGTTTTTTAAGTGGTTTGTTAATAAAGCATCCTGATAATCTGGCAATATTATAGCTTGTCTTTATGTTGTATATATTATTTGTAGGGTCATTTTAACCTCTCTAAGATGTTGATTTTGGCATGAGGTTTCTTGGAGGTTTGTAATATTGACTCCTGTTATATTATGATAAGAATGATATATTACATCATAGTTTTCTTAGAGTCAAAAATATATATGTGTTTAATTCACATTATTCTGTCTTATATACTGAATATAAGGCTAGTAGGGTTCACAAGATTATAAAAATTATTTGTAGATACAATCAAGTTATCCATTTGTTAATATTATATTTAGATTTGAGGCAAGTTAATTACTTGTTCGTACCAACTACAAGTCTACAACATCTTTAATTTTCTTGAACATTTGTTATGAATGCATGTCACAAGGACGAAACCAGGAGTTCTGGCAGGGTCTTGAGACATTCATAGATTATTTTCGATGCAATATTTGATCTGGTTCCGTCCATGACATGTCACAATATTTGATGTGTGTGGTGCATGATACTCGTAATTGCTTATAATTGTTGTTAGGGATATCGTCACGTTATTAACACAAATCAATATAGCTATCAGCAAATGGTACAAGAACATACTACATAACAATGACAATATAATGGTCCATCAAATTAAAGTTGATAAGCATGTTTCAATAAATCTACAAAACGCCTTGACTAAGTCATGTCTAATAACACTACAAAAACGAAATAGTGTTTCATTTATTATGAGAAATAGAAAGTAAATATAAGAGCATTGGGTGCAGTTATTTGGTACTTATTACAAAACCACACGCCAAATATTTGGCGTAAGGCTTACGCCAAATGAAGAGATTATTGTTTTTTCCCTCTTTAAATGGGTTTTATGGGTTTTTATTTTTTTATTTGTAAAGTGTGTTTTTTAGTGTGTGTTGAATGAGGAAGACGATGGGCGTGTGTTTATTGATTTTTATTTTATTTTTTATTTTTTTTATTTCAAAGTTTTCAGAATGTTGTATTTTAAGTTTTAACTCCTTTATAATTTTGATAGTTTGTTGTAAAATTATTAGAGAAAGTTACAAAATGTTTTATTTTAGTATTTTTATTTTAATAAATGAAAAACTAGCTTGTTTAGAAAAATTAATAAAATAAAATGATGGGTTTCAAAAGTGAGATTTTAGCTTGAGGTGTTTTTGGTTGCGTGAGTGAAAGGGAAGTAAAAGGAGGAAAAACTAAGATGACGCTAAGGTAACAATTTGATTAAAGTGACTGCACCTGATGCTTAAAATAAAAAGATTACTTAAATAAAAGTATATACATGGTGTAACTTTCAATAATTTATTATGAAACCTATGAATCCAAAGAGAACAAGTTTAAGATTTACACTACCCTTTGAAAACCTTGTACATGACAAGTTGACAATTGCTATCAATACAATGGAGAACAAAGACAAGAAAATAAAAAGTTGGTCCAACCCATCTCTCAACTCCATCATACCTTCTTGAAACCTAAATCAAACTACGCCTCATGTATATCCATCCTTAAATCACCTTTAAAACATCATTATATCTTCTTACTTAAATTTTGGTCAAATCATTTACAAACCGTGGAACGGTATAGTCGGTTTTAATTTATATCCCTTTTCGTACGTTTTACCGGGGGATTGCCCTATGCAGCTAGCATTTGTTAGCTTTCGGTTTTGTTTTTGATTGTGGTATTTTCTTAGTTGTTACCCCATGGACCGTTGTAGACTTGACGTGGTTTTTACTTAAGAACAAACTAGCAAGAAGCTAGTAATAAAAAAAGGATTAGACCATGTTTGTACAAGCTAAGACTGGATCGTTAATCCACTCAATCCAATTTGCTTTAAGACTTTGTCGTGGTTTTTTGAGTCAACTAAAATTTTGTCTAGTGTCGTTCTAGGTTGTAGACTTGTAGTGATTTCTTGGATCAGTTGTTATCGTATAGTGTTGTTGTATTATCAATGTAATCGCTAGCATCTTGCTATCTTTATTCTCAAATTGAACTAGTTTACCAAACGATCTACAAGTTCGTCGATTCGATCAACCAAATAAGTTAGTGACCAAAAGTATGTGATACAATCATATCTCCTACCTAGCTAGCAGCTTTTGATAGTGTTCATTGTTCACACAAACCAATTCGACCATTACTAGCTAGTCACAAGCTTCCATGCATCATATTTGATGTAACAATGATGTCATTCTATTTTTATGTTAGTGTGTATGGATAGCAATAGTATAGTAGTATGTGGGGTGAGCTAAAGGGCCGGTGCGATAATTGATCATATCTCAGCTAAGAAACTATAAAGACAAGATTATATATCCTTTTCAAAGGCACCTCTAATGCTATTTTCATTATCTTTTAATCATAGGACCACAAACTAGACGGTCCAAATTTATGTCCCTAAATGGCTCTAGAAATCACATAAATTAAAAGATTTCCAAGGACTAGCTAGATTCACCTGTTTTGTGTGTGGTGAGTTTACATGTTTTGTGTTAATTAAACATTGTTTAGCAATTTACATAATTATCAACTGTGGGGTATGAGATGATGACTCAAGGAGACTTTAAGTCTTTAATCAACAAAGTCAATCTTCTGTGGCAACCCTACCAAGAGAAAACTTTTGCTTTTATATATATTTCCAAGTCCACGAAATCAATGATTAATGATTAGTTGTCATTCTATAGAATGTAGAAAAATGTGTCCTAGTAGTAGTAGTGGATCCGTTTCACAACTTCAATATGAACTACTGCAAGTCAACTTCTAAAATAGTATTTTAGTTTTTGTTTAGATATCTAAGAATGTAACTACTAACTAATCTTACCTAAAATAAGTTGAAAGATTATATAGTAATATGTTACTAAGAGGAAGTCAAGATGTGCATACAATAAAACCTAATCCTCATACTATACAAATTGACATATTGTTATGGTAACCCTAATTCTAATGGTATTGGATTTCTAGGGTTACTCTTCATAAAATATTGTAACCCTTTTCACGTATGATGTATCACTAACATAAATGCAAACTTTATGCTACTTATGGGCTTTTTTTTTCATTTCGATATCATGGAAATGACTAATTTTAAACGTCAACTCGTAGTCTCACAGACGCGAATCTCCGCTACCACGAGAGGATTATATTTCTGCTCCCGTTGAATTCAAACCCTTAGCCTTCACTTTAAAAGACTGATATTCTTACCACCGAGTCACCCCTAAGCTAATAATAGTTTTTGTTACAATGAAAGTGTATGGCTAGTTCTAATTTCTAACATGTTAAATTTCGTGGTACAAATTCCTTTTTTATTTAACACTAGCCAATACACATGTTTCATGGCGTAATAATTGGTTTCTTTGTCTTCTAAACTCAGATATTCTAATTTAGTCTCATGCTTTTGTTAAATATTCCGTAAGTGAGAAGTTGTGGGGTTGGGAGGTTAGGGTTCAATAGGTTTCACATTATGACTCAAAATAGAAAAACATGGAAAATAATCAATTATATGAACTTAAATAATATTAAAATACCCAAATATGGAAAAGTTAGGATAAGGGCGGAAAGAAAAAGTCTCAATGATTATTATTTTGTTATAATCATCCCTCCCTAACCATGCTATGTACACTTTTATAATCTCAATAGTTAATATGGAAAATAATTTAAGTTTTGTATATTAACATAGAATATTATTACTAAACATTCTCTCAAACAACTAACCAATTCTTGTCGGGTTAGTAGCTTAGCGGGTCAAAAAATCACAACATCTACATGAAATGATGAAAAGTAACCATTTAAGCTTTATCAATAAAAATCTGTTATTAGTATGTAATGTAAATGTGTTATAGTACTGTTTATCTAAATTGTTAAGCGAGTCAAATGGGTTACAAGGGTTGAGTAGGTTAAATTGATTGGCAAGGTGACCTATCAACTCATCCTTAACATGAATACGGTCTGTTTAATAAATGGATTAAGTGATTAAACCTTTTTAACTGAACACTAGCCTGTTTATTTTAGTATGAGTTTCACATCATTCCCAGCGTAGTTAACCTTGGTATGAGACAATCTTTCAACCACTACCAATAATATAAGGATTCTATACATGCTTCGTCATAAAAAATTACTTAAAGGTGTTCAAATATTAGTCTGATATAGTGTAAATGTAAATTATCATAGCAATTATTTGATTTAAGGGCAATCATTTATAAATGTATCTAACTTGTCACACTTTTTTATTTATGTGTAACGAATAAATTTTCTTGCATGTTCAGGTAACAAACTTTCAATTTTTTTCACTTTGGTATAATATTTTACTTGACCAGCAAGTCATTCCAGGTGTAACAAGTTACCATCCACGTCAGCATTTTTTTTAATAATATTTCCACATTTTTTTTGGGTAAAGGGGGTGAATTGATTACTTCAAAAATATTTAAGCACAAGGAATGTGGGTGAAATATCGTATCTCAGCCTGTTACATAGGCGGTACAACTGACATAACAAAGAAAACTATTTCTACAAAGGAAGGAACAACTACTAGTAGATTACATTTGACTCAACACGACACCAAATATAACCTACTATTTTCTTCGATCATGAAGCTTGATGTCCAAAGCGTTACAAAAAGCCTCTTGTTCTTCGGAAGACCAAGTGTATTGTAGTCATCATAATCATAATAATCGTACCATCATCGTTCATGGTTTCCTTCCAATGTTCATATAAACTCTTATTTCCAATACCATTTCCTTCTTTCGTACCTTTAGATGCCATGAAATGTGAAGATTCATCATACACTTCCTCCACGTCACTCTCGCTATCCTTGTTAACGTGCACATTAGACTTTCCAAGACCGTATAGCCACGTCCGTATAGCCCTGCATCTCCCAACTACAGGTACCTGTGCCAATCTCCTTTCTGAAGCTTACTGCTTGTTTACGTGCTCTGTGAAGCATGTAATAACTCGTGGTTTCTACCTGACTATAATGTTAAATGTTGTATTTTTTTATTTTTTTATTTATTTTTATTATTTTTTTTTTTGTAGACCTACATCGCCATCATATTCTTCAACGTCTTCATCATACTCTCCTTCAAGCCCTACGTATAGTCCAACAAGTATATCCATAACTCCGTATATATTGAGTTTGATTTGGGGTTTCGATCTAGCGTTTTGATTTGAGGTTTTGGTTTGAGCTTCGATCTAGGGTGTTAATTTTGATTTTGATTTTGATTTCGTGTTTCAATTCGGATTTGATTTTGATTTTGGTAGATAATATGGAGGATGAAGAAAAGGTTGTTAGGGAGATGAAGGGAAGAAGAATCGAGCCTGATTTGATTACTTATGTGACTATGATTAAAGGGTATGTGGCATAATCGACTAGATGATGGGTTGGAGTTGTTAGAACAACTAAAAGAGAAAAAATTTGATCCAAAAGTGAATCTTGGTTTGTGTTGGCGTCGATTGAAAGATGATGATGATGACGATGATGAGAAAATTTTCGAAAGTTAAAGAGATGTATTAAAGATGGTGAATAATTATGTCAAGAGGCTGGACTAGTTGGTCAGGCATGATTTTGCTCGTATAATGATGGAATCAACAACCTAATGAGATGTCGAGTTGTAGGCATACTGGAAATGGACAGTGAAATTAAGGTGGTGATGGTGGTGGCGTGATGGAATGATGTAAATGGAGAGCTTGAGGAAGAAGAAGGTTGATGTTTGGAAATGTAGCTAGTGATCATGATGATGTAATGGTTTAAAATGACACACTACAACAATCGGATGGACGGGCGAGGAGACTTTCGCCGGCCCCGGCAAAAGTCACTAAACGACAAAATTCAACGCAACCTTTCGTTGGGGACTTGTCCCCGCTGAAAGTGTATTTCACTTTTACCAAAATTTGACCAAGTCAAAAGCATGCTAATTGTTCCTGGGAAAATTCCCGCCAAACCTTTCCCCGAAGACATGTCCCTGGAAAAAGTAATATTTACAAAAATACACTTTATTGCAACTATTAATGCATAACTAAAACCCCGATGCTTGGATAGTCTTTTCATTACGTAAAACCCTAAACTATTGTAAAATTAAAATGGCATGTCTTTAGTTCCATCGTCTGGCGTTACAAAATATTTGGTCAAAGAAACGAATACTTGAATTTTGAGCAGCTGGGTTGTATCTCCAGGTTATCCAACGCTTGGGATTTATTGATGAGACTTGACGAAACAGAGTAGATATATAGCTATGAGAAAAACAAAAATATTAAATTTATGATGAATTAATATGGTTCTTAATTCGTGTTTGTTAATTGTGATATTGTTTCTTCAGTTTCATTCTTTAAGCATATGTAATTTATTATTGGAAAAGGGTGTTTGGACATCATAACCGTTAACTAAGAACATGGTCGACTTTACAACCAAAGGCGTGCTTTGATTTATAAAATACTTGACAGATACATACGAATTAGTTAAACATCGTATTATTCCAAAACAACAACATCAACAACAACAACAACAACAACAACAACAACTACAAGAACAACAACAACAACTACTACTACTACATACGAAGATTTTCCATGTTACCTAACATTTCACTTAAGTAATGCATCCGATCGACATGCGTGGTCGTCGGGAATCCTTGCCATTTCAAGTCTTGCCTCCAAAGAACCTTACTCTTGTCTCTAGCACATGTTTTGTGATTCAAGCAAGTTTATCCTAAGATCTTTTCATGGCAATGAAAGCACTCTGTTGGTGCGGATCCGAACCTCGGTAAGAGATTGTTCTTAAGTACTGTCAATCATTTTTCCCCGGGGCGTGTCCCAGGAAAGAGTTATAGATAATCTTAATTTGCCATTTTCCCCGGGGACATGTCCATGGCAAAAGTTGGTGCCACGTCGGACGTGTTTGACCAGCGTAAAATGGATGCGGGGACCCACATGTCCCTGGTAAAAGTTGGATTTAGTCCCCGGGGAAAGTATTCTCGAGAGGGTATTGCCGGGGGACTTTCGCCGGGGACATGTCTTCGGGAATAGGCTTCGCAGGGGACATGTTCCGGCGAAAGCCGTGATATTTCCCCTGTGAAAGCCCACATTGTTGTAGTGACATGATAAGATAAAAAATGAGAAAAAATATATAAAGTCCAAAATAAATTCGGGTACCTGCGGAGCAGGTAAAATATTACATCAAAATGACGAAACTTGAAAGTTTGTTACCTAAACTTACATAGAAAGTGATTCGCTACACATACTTGAAAAAAAAAATGACAAAATAGATAAATTTATAACTAATTATCCTTTCTTTTTGTTATTATTATTACTAAAGTGTCAACAACATGTTATTATGATCACTATGTGATCGTACATAATGACCATAGTGACACGTTATTAGAAACTTACTAATCATGATGAATTAAAATAATTATGTTGCAACAAGAATCTATTATGTGACATTTGTTCATATAAACAAATACTCCAACACATGCACTTTACGTAATCCAGAATGAACCATCACAAGTATACTAGTTTTCACATAGTTTAATGTGAAAAATGCTCTTCTCATTCAACACATTTCCACTTAGGAATCTAAAGAATTAAAAAGGATCGGATGGTGTGAAACAAGAACATATGGGCGGCCATTCGTGAGCAACCAATGAGTATTGTATTGACATCTAAAAAGATTGTGTAAATTCGAAATATTTTTTGGACCCTCTCTCAGTCTCCCACTCACAATTGTTTCCTCATCTTTCTTTTTCAAACGCTTTGGGTTCAATATACACATGTAGTAGGTGATCGAGAACAAAATAGTGGTGACGATTTAACGACGTAAAATAAGGGAGTGGGGTTTTGTTTTTGGTTGAAGGTGGTTTGTTTGGTCTTGGTAAATTGCATGCATGGCTAGCTACAATTGGTTTTGGAGATTAGGGTATTGTGAAGGAGGGCCGGGAGCCCGGACTAGTGATGATGATGATGCATTATGGCATTTCACGTGTTTTTTTTAAGGCCAATTATATTCTGGGACGGAACCAGGACTAAATATAACTGATGCACAAATTTTTTGTAACCGTAATATAGAAACATATATCAATTGACCGGGTGCATTTAAGATGCATTTAGAAAAATTGATGTTTTTTTTTTCAAAAATTAACACTAAATCGAAAAAAATCCAAAGGGGTCCCGGGATCCCGCAGGAACCCCCTGATTCCGTCCCTGATTATATTAACACCATATCAAGAAAATATTTATATTTATCAATGCTGCAAAAACCGTGAATTGGAAGTCGGGCGGTCGACCACCCTGCAGCGAGTAATCGGTCAAGTCGGGATTAATCGGTGATTAATCGGATTGGCATTTCCTGCAGTTTTTTGGTATTTCTGGAGACCAAACTAAAAATCTTAACCGATTACAAGCCTGCTATGTTTCCAAACCTCAATAAAAGGCTTCAATTCTGATTATGATGCCCATTGTGCATTATAAGTGAAATATACGATCCCTAAATTATTAGTATTTTTAAAATGACCGATTCAGCCGATTTTGACCGATTCGGCCGATTAATCAGCCGATTCAGCCGATTTTTTAACTGCTTAGTGTCGATTTTTATTATAGACCGATTTTTCGACCGATTTTCAAAAATCGACAAGGTACTCGGCCGATTAACGATTAATCGGCCGAGTTGACCGATTTTTGCAACATTGATATTTATACATACCGTTGGTCACGGGCATTGTTGACTAATACGCTCGGCTAAAAACTGGTGCTGGTTTTTGTTATGGCCGGGTCAACTTATCCAATAGGTGAAGATAATCAATGTAGCCAGATATTACTTAAAATTACGTTGTCACTTTCTAAAAGAAACTATTCGATCCTAATGTTTGCGCATCCCCGAATATGTTTTTGGGATTTTAACACCTTTTACCAAGAAAAGGGTTTTTTCTTAAATTAAGTGGTTTGTACACATATGTGTTTTAGCATCTTAATTGAGATATAGAAGTTTTTTAAGACCTCTCCAATAAGAGAAAACAAATATTTGAGGTCACTCATTAAGTGGAAAGATACACCCCTAAGTGTAATGCTCTTAGTTTAGACACAAATCAAGAACCCTTTCGCTTCTAAATATTTTTGTTTTTCTGTGTTTTTCCATGAAGTAATGAATCTCTTATATAGAGATGAATACTCAAGTTAATGGAATTATGAGAATTAATCGGCCCATTAATTTTCTCATAATACTCCTCCATGATTACAATAGTGGTCCTTGAATAAGTTAAAGTCAAGTTAGTTTGAATTCAGTTTCAGCATGTTTACTTGCTGATGAGGTGCACCCTGAAAGGGCATGCCCCCTGAGTATGGCATCAGATGAGTTCACTCAGTGAAGAGACCACTCCCTGATGATAACATTCAGGATCCACTCAAAGAAGAGTAAGACACTTAACACATCAATCTGATGAGATCATTCTGAGTGTTACTCATTGAACTTATCAGCTACCTGAATTTCACTATTCCACTAATGAGTTAGGGTGATTCAGTGACATGATGGATGTAAACTTCGTACATCCAAACCCATTGCTAAGTGTGACCTGAAACCCTCAATTGCACTAAATTTCCAACTAAAACAACATGTAGAAAGTAATGTTGAGAAACAATTAACGGCTAATTTAGAAGAAAAATATGTTGCTTTGGAAAATGTGATCGTAAATTATCATAAACATTTGTATACTAAAAGTGTTTATGAAATATGTTAGTCATTAATTATGTATTAACAAATTCTTTATTATTGTAAATTTGATGAGACAAAGACTTAAACTGTTATTAAACTAGTTTATATCTTTAAGATCGCTTTAGTGTATAAATCTTAAGCTGATGAATGAAGACATGATTATATCTCAGCCCAAGCTGATGAAATAAACTCTAAAGCTGATGAAAAACAGATCAGCTCAAGACATGAAGATAGTTTTCAGCTCAAGCTAGTAATTGAAGTACAACTCAATATATACGTATACAAGGTGAATTAGAAGACTTGGATTATTCAACAATATATTATAAAGACTTGCACTATGAGGAATTGTCTAAAAGATAAATTTTTTGTTTTTTTATCTATTTATGAAATTTTATACACATTTCTTTTGTACTTATCCTTGAGACTATATAGAAAGAGATCTCATGAGACGCCAGAATAAAAGAGTTCATATTTTTCTTTTGAACGGCTGAATTATATATAAGAATAATAGCTTCTAGTAAGACACTAGAAGATAAAGAGTACAATTACAATCTAGAAATAAACAAAACGAGATATTCTAGACTCCATCCGAGACTTTAATTGCGAGGCCTACAGAAGGGATGAAAAAGCTCTTGCATTACTAGAAAAAATGCCATTAACAACAATTATTTTAGCAACAATTATTTTAACAACAATAGAGAAATCATTGCTAATTTATGCATTTAGCATCTAATTTTAGCAACAAAATTGTTAACAAAGATGCTATTTATTTTAGCAGCAAAAAATTAGTTGGTATTTTAACAAATGACCATAAATATTTGTTGCTAATTTAGCACACTGTTATTTCATTGCATTCTAAAATTAGCACCTAATTTGAAGCAACTAGCATCAATTGACGCTAATTCGGTCACCGCTTAATTTGAGAACGCAACAAAATTGCTTAGTGGTTGCTAAATTAAGCAACAAATATTTATGATCTTTGTATAAGTACCAACTAATTTTTTTTGTTGCTAAAAAAATTGCAACCATGTTAACAATTTTGTTACTAAAATTAGATGTTAAATGCACAATTTAGCAACGATTTCTCTATTGTGGTTAAAATAATTATTGCTAATGGCATTTTTTCTAGTAGTGTTGCCAATTATAGAAAACCGAGACAAGAGAAAATCCCTACCCACGAAGGCCGAGCCACCGATTTTCTCTCCTGGGTGTTTTTATGCAGACCCAAACAAGTCTCGGGGATAAAAAACAACAAGAAAATGACGAAAATCAAAAGAACCAAAACGCAACAGATGCTTGAAACTCCCGGCATAGAAAAACAAGAGACGTCATCACTCAACTGGTATTCACAGGCAGCAGAGGAGAGTTTAACCAATTTGACTAGTTGCAAGACATATGACCCATATGGTTTAACCAAGAAAATGAAGATGAACGAATGTTGTAAAAAATGTCACTTTTCTTCAACGAATTCGTACAAAGAGTGGCACTGTTACGATATCTCTAACTCCACCAAAAAGAAGATGCAACAATAACTGAAAAACGACGAGCCTTCTCTTCGGAAGCATTCCACGAACCAAACCAAGACTTCCGATGCTCAAATGACGTAACATGGGAAAAGGAATATCACACCAATTACGAACAAGTTTCCAAACCTCCTTGGCAATATCACAATCAAAGAAAATGTGAGAGGATGATTCCACATTACCATTGCAAGAAGGACAAAAAAATCGAAGTAATATCAATGCCGTGAGCTGATAAATTCAATCTATGAGACAATCGATCCGAAGCCAATCTCCATATAAAAATATTAACTTTACGCGAGATAATTTTATCCCAAAGAGAAGTGCATATTAACAGGTTGATAGGTTTTGACTTGGTGTTTCAGCATTAATCATTTTGATTCTATGCTTAGTTTTATATTTTAGCCAGTGATATCAATACATAAATATTAAGCAAAACGTGTAAAATGTTTGAATCTGCAACCTTATGTTTATATGACTTATTTCTTATAGTCTAAAGTTTTTTTAAATGCATAAACTCTAATAATCTTTTGTTTTTCTTTAAATAGTCGAGGACAAACAAAAACAAAAAAGTAATATAATAACGTATAATTATATGAGAAATACTATCTTCACATCAAATTTTAAATTGAAATGGTTATATACTTATATGTGATTGGTTTAATTAAAAAGAACGAGATTATATGAGATTGAGACCACCAATGATAAATATACATGTCATTAGTCAAATTCTATATCAAAATGATGTAGCTAACCTTGGAATACCATATATTTGGTACTTTTGGTAGTTTGTACGTAAGTGGGACAAACTAATCGGTTATGACATTTGCATTGTAAGGGGTAAATTAGTAATCTCACGCATGGAAGAGCCATAGAAATAAAACATTCCCCATGCCATAAGACGACAACAACAATAACCCAAATAGTTGATGCAAGTAACCAAAAGTGAAAGGAACACTTGTGTCTTTTTACCCTTTTAAGAGGTCAACTCTTAATAATCAACGTACCATTTCCATGTTTACTTTCATTTCCTTCACTTTCATAAACTCTTATAAACACAACTACCACCGTAATTTGACTTTAGAATCAACGGTACCCTTCCAAAGTAATGCCCGAGAAAGATCATAAGAAGCATAGTTCCTATATAAAATAAACAATTGTATACACAGCTATTGATATGATCTTATGATCATATTTAAAAGGATTAATTTATATATCACCCTACTTTCACGATTAATTTTATATATACCCAAAGCTGCAGTGATTGAACGATAATGTATGTGTGCTTTTAATCGTGTTGCAGATATATGAAATTTCCAACTAAAATGAGGGGAGATATGAAATTGTCCATATTTAAAAAGCACAACTTAAGCATAATATATACTTGGTTCGGTTATGGTGATAAAAATAATCTATACTTTGGAATCGTGAAGCAGTCATATATATTAACGTTATGAATTTAGATAATATTTAGAAATGTAGAAAACTAAAAGATGGTTGAAAAGTTTTGATCTTTTGAAACTTATATGAACAAATAATAATAAATATGAATGAAAAAAAGCAAGACAACAAATAAAGAAATATCAAACCAAATACGAGGATTTATAGTGGTTTGGTAACTAGTTTTTTTGGCACTACACTCTTCGAGTTTCTGACTCAAGAGTTACTTCACTAACTAAACCAACAAGCTCCCTTTTTATTGAGAAAATCGTACAACGTCGCTTACACTTTTATCGGTACTAAGCTAGACATAGAATCCTAACTAGATAGAACCAAATTTTCTCTTGTGGTGTTTTGAAGCATAAAACACTAACCTATCCCACATTAGTTTGGTGTATAATGGTGAAAATTACTTTGGAGTATTATAGTGGAATATAGTAACACAACAAAGTTGCAAACATAAAACTACAACTATAACGCAAAAGACTTGAACTATTGTTATAACTTTCTTTTGCTAAAAGTGGATCACTTTGAATGAATTTAAAACAAGATAATGATAAAAGGAAATGTATGTATAAAAGTGTTATGTAATGCTAGAGATTGTTTGCAAGGGTGAGGAAAGATGGTAGTAAATGGCTTGTTTAAGTAAGAAAAATAAAATCAGAAGACCTAAGAATCCTATCAAACCCACTGATCCTGCATAGGATCTGTAAGTCTGCAAGGATCCGTGGATCCTATAGATCACAAAATATGCCCATTTTTAGATGTCAATCGCCCTTTGTATGCATTATTTCTTATCTAAAATGTACGAGGAATAGCGGAGGCAAAATATGCTTGATGCTTTCCTAAAGTACTAAACACTCCAAGGTCTAAGCCCAAAAATAGTTAATGAGTGTTTTTATGCAAAACGCATTTGGTGTTTTTCTCTTTATTTTAGATTATTACAAAATTGTTAATCCATCATTCAATTAAAGTTGAGATAAACCCTAAAGTGGAAGATTCTTGCTAGTTAGCAAAAGATTTTTATAATACATTTTATTTAGAATGAAGTTAAATAAAAGAGTAAATTACATAATTGGTCCACGTGGTTTGACAAAAATTTCATTTACCATCCTTCAAAGTTTAAGTTGCATGAAGTCTCTATCTTTGCAAAAGAATAACACTCGTGGTACTTTTTTAACTGGTTTTAAGTAGATTATGTTATCATTTATACGTTAGCCCTTTTGGCTAATTACCGTTTGTATCGTCTATCATTTATAATAACGGCCGTTTATAATTTAAAGTTTTCGTCCGTTTTATATGTTTCGGTCTGTTCTATACGTTTTCGTCCGTTTTTATACGTTTTCATCCGTTTTTATACATGTCCATCCGTTTTTATACGTTTTCGTTCGTTTTAATACATATTTGCCCGTTTCTTACGTTTTCATACATTTTTGTCCGTTTTTATATGTTTTCGTCCGTGTTATATGTTTTCTTACGTTTTTATACATTTTCTTACGTTTTCATCCATTTTTATCCGTTTTCGTCCGTTTTCATACATTTTTATCCGTTTTATACTTTTTCTTACGTATTCACACGTTTTTATCCGTTTTCATACGTTTTTTTACATTTTCATACGTTTTTGTCTGTTTTTATATGTTTCCGTCCGTTTTTATACGTTTTATTCCCATTTTTATACATTTTCGTCCGTTTTTATGTGTTTTCTTATATTTTTATACGTTTTCATCTATTTTTATACGTATAAATAGGGATGAGCACGGTACCGGTCCCGTACCGATCCCGCATCAATTAGTGGTACCGATTTTTCCCGATCATAAATTAGTGGTACCGATACCGCATCGAACGGATTCGGATACCGCACGGAAATCGGGTTTTCCACGCTTTTTGGGAATTTCCGATTTGGCACCGATCCTCACCGAATTAGTGGTCCCGAATTTTTTTCACCTTATTTCTTAGTCCCGATCGCATCAGATTTCAAGAATCGGTGCCGTTTGATCGGTACGATGCACGTTCCGGTTCGGTTCCGGATTCGGTTCGAAATTCTCATCCCTCACGATAAACGATAAAAAGTATTTAAAATATATAAAACGGACGAAAATGTATAAAAACAGACTAAAATGTATGAAACGTATAAAAACGAACAAAAACGGATGAAAACGTATAAATAAGACAAAAATGTATAGACACTGACGAAAACGTATAAAAACGAATGAAAACGTATACAAATGGATGAAAACGTATAAAAACAAACGAAAAACGTATAAAAAAGGACGAAACCCCTGAAAACAAAAACAAAAAAACGTATAATAATAGACGAAAACGTATGAAAATGTACGAAAAGGGTTAAAAACGGTCGAAAACGTATGAAAAACATATAAAAACAGACGAAAACGTATAAAAACGGATTAAAACGTATAAAAATGGACAAAAATGTATAAAGCAGACGAAAACGTATTAAACTGTTGAAAAAACTTTAAATTTTAAACATCCATTATTATAAAGGATAGACGAAATCGTTAGCCAAAAGGGCTAACGTGTAAATAATAACAAAATCTACTTAACACCAGTTAAAATGGACCACAAGTGTTATTCTTTTTCAAAGATAGGGACTGCCCTTGCAACTTTAAACTTTAAAGGACGTAGATGAAATTTTCGCCAAACTACATGGACCATTTTATAATTCACTCTAAATAAAATGATGTGAATGTTTATATAATTATGCAAGATTTTATAAAATGATGCAAATGTTTGATGCATTATGTATGATAAAATCATCTTTGATCATTAAACAAGTTTGAAAGATTCACATTCATATCTTAACTGATTTTTGCCAAAAGGATAATCTAAAAGATATTTAGTTAAACTTTTACTTAATACGCTTATATATGTATCATTTGCAAAATGTAGAAAATCATTAATTACAAATAACATTTTTATGGTTTTATTTGTATTAACTAGGAATATAACAACTTTTTAATTTTGAGGGAATTGCATATGCATCATTCTAAAAGCTCAAATTGTATATATATCAAACTTAAACTTATAATTGCATATATATCATTTCAGAAAGTTAAAAATTACATATATGGTTAACTTAAACTACTTTCATATATATCATTTCGAACCTTCATAATTACATATATATCATTTTTAAACGTGTAATATGTCATATATATCATAATAATTATTTAATATTATTTTGAACTCTAAATTGTGTAATTATAATCTAAAAAGTAGCAACAAAAATATTTGTTTCAAGTGTACGATATCTTAGTGTACGATATCTTGATGTTCAAAATGAACTAGACGAACAAAAATAATATATCAACAATATTTAACCTCACAAAAAAAATCAACTTATCTCATATATAACACGAATATATAAACAAACTCATCATAGATATCATGATTGTTATATATGTATAATAGATAAAGTATGTGTAGAATAAAAGGGTAAATTATGCCAACAGGTTTATAAATAAAAATATTAATTTAAAGAAAGTTTTTTTGTTTAATTATAGTTGTCATTTATTTTAAAGTTTTAATTTATATTAAAAATAGTTATTTGGATATATTTTACGCATATAAGATTTTGAAAGAATATATATACGCAATTATAAGTTTAAGTTGGATATATTTGTAATTTTTGAGTTTTTTAAAAGATATATATGCAATTATAAATTTAAGTTAGATATGTATACACAATTTCAAACTTTAAAAAAAGGGCAAATGATAAAAAAAAATATATCATACTTGACAACATTTGCTCTTGTGGTTAGCGAACAAAATTGTTTGCTTTTGTGGGTACTATATTTTCAAATTCATCCTCTTTAGGGTCTTACGCGACATTTTCGCCTTCGGAAAAAATTCTATTACCAAGAAAGCAAAACGTCCAAAATTTCGAAAATACCTTAAAGACGATGAATTTGAAAGATAATACCCATAAAACAAAAAATTATTCATACCCACAAAAGAAATAACGTCAAATATAATATTTTTTTATCATTCGCCCTTTAAAAAAATATACATGCAACTCCTCATTTACTTTACAAACACAAATATAAGGAAACTCAAAGGGTTAATAGGTGGATGCTAACACGTCAACGGAAACTATTTTGACTGTAACCAAATCGACATCTGCCAACTTTTTCAAGCTAGCCTTAAGATATTACTACAACCTGTGGTAGGGGTGAGCATGGTGCGGGTTTTGGTAAAAACCGAACCGCATCCGCAATTGCGGTTTTTAAAAAATTAGAATCAGAACCGCCGGTTTTTGGGTTTGCGGTTTTGCGGTTTTCATGGTTTCGGTTTGGTTTTACGGGTTTATGCGGTTTTAAAGTTTTTTTTCAAATTTATTTTTGGTATATATTTATTATAGAATAAATATATCATATAGTTACATAACGAGTAAAAAACATATATACGCTTTAATGTTGGGTAGTAGTATTAAATTATAAATCTACAGAATAATAAAAGTCAAACGCGATTAAATTTTTAAAATTTCGACGATATATCGATAAAAACAAAATTATACGATATAAAACTCGCATAATAATTAACTATTAAAATTTGTTTGAAATAACTAATTATGAAAATATTAACAAAAGTATTTAATCATACAAAATTATAGAATATAGTTGGTTTATTTAAAATAAAAATAAAAATATATGTGAATATGACTGCGGTTCGGTGCGGTTTTGCCATGCGGTTTTGGTGAACTGAAACCGCACCGCAAAACGCGGCTTTTTATTTTCAAGAACCGCACCCGCGGTTTTTTTCATGGTTTCGGTTTTTGCGGTGTGGGTTTGTGGTTTTGTGCGGGTTTGCGGTTTGCGGTGCGGTTTCTGCTCACCCCTAACCTGTGGATTTACAACTGTAATAATTGATCGACATTTTGCCTCCCACTCACTGTATTCCCTCTGAAAACTTGTTAACAATATTTTGGCAATCGCAATCTCTGTATGTAATCTGTAGGGTTTCGCAAATGTCGTTAAGCCTATGGTTCTTTTGCAATGACATTTCGCAATAGCGCATTAAAGTTTAAATATACACAGTTAAGTAAAACAAAATGACATCCTTTTTATTTACGAAAATGCCATATCTTTCATTCAATTCAGTTTCAATTATTTGTACGTGAGACAAATCCTTTTCACTCTTACTAAAAGCATCCAAAATATAGTAGAGCAACATATTAAATCAGCTTTTCATGAAAACTAAAATCAACTTTAATAAAGAAAATATGTCTTGACTTTAAAACCTATATGGAGTAACATTTATTCCGTTTAATAATTTAATCTTCATCATATTTAAAAGTTGCTACTTTTATTTGGACCATCGGATTTAATAAAGACAAAAGATGCATTATTCGTAGAAAAAAACATGATGACGTGGCACCCATATCATAACCATTCCTTTGTTTCCAAGCAATAAGAATTTTTCACCATATAATATTTGCATAAAGAATTTGAAAGTTGACAATAAAATAAGCATTATGATCTTCACCTATTAAAGTAGGTTTGCATTTTGGATAAAATAATACAACTAAATTCTATTCAAAATTCTCCTACTTTTTAATATTACAGAAACAATACCTGTGCTTATTTAAATGCTAAGGAAGAACATGTGTTAATTACCGTTTTCATCACCCTTGTTAATTACCATTAATTACCCATTAATCTAACTAGGTATCAATACAAAATTATTGCCAAAATGCTTGCTAATCATCTCAAGCATACACTTTCATTGGTTGTTGGGGAGGTATAAATGGCTTATATAAAAGGCCGTCAAATCATTGATGGCCCCCTTTTAGTAAATAAAATTAGTTTTTGGAAAGAAAAAACTCATGTTTTTTTACGTAGACTTTGAAAAGGCTTTTGACTTCTTGAGTTAAAACTTTTTACTCTCTTTTTTTTTGGTAAAGGGAAAGAATCCCGCACCCCAGTAAATATATTAACCAAAATACGTTTAAGTCAAATGGACATGGTGAAATCCCATATCTCAAATTCGCTACATAAAGATAAAGTTTTACATAACAGGATACTATCTATTTTCTAAACAAGAAAATAAACAAATAAACCACTACTCAAACGATAACATACGACATAACAAAACAAATTACTTCCTAGGTCCTGAAGCTTGGTGCCATACATGGCATTAAAGGCATCCAAATTCCCTAAGATCGTAAACCCGTCAGATAGTCATCATAGTCATAGTCATCATACTCATCTTCATACTCTTGACCACCTCGAATAGATTAGCAGACTCATCAATGGCAAGAAGAATCACCTCATCTTCGAATCGACACCACGATATCTCCCACTTTAGAAAAAGGGTTGACTTTCTTAGTAGAAGAGGTGGCGGAATAGAAGAATCACTAGTTTTAGGAGCCACATCCGACTCCATCTCTTTCAAATCACTCACGGAGGGTTCTTGTGATGCAAGACTGCCTCGAAGAGACTTAGCTTCATTAACTCCATTGTATGACCGTAATCCACATCCTTGTTGGTGTCATTAAGTACTACCAAAAGCACCGTATCTTCCATATTAAGAGCATCAAACCGATTAGATGTAGAGATCTTTGTTCCACTCGAACCAGCCACATCGTAAACATTCTTCTTAGCGACTTCCACTTTCTTAGGTTCGGAGGAGTCTTTTGGGTTGATATTGAAACCGCACCCACAACAACAGTTTACTAAACCCTCCTCGACCGGAATAGTAGAACCACCTTGCTTTCCTTCTTCTTGTTATCGACCGCCTTGAAACCATCATTAACACGCTTAGTAGTCGAGTGGGTGGTTCAACAACTTTAGGACATTCAATAAGAGTATGACCAAAATCATACATTTATCACAATGAGGAGGTTTCCACTCGTATGCAACCCGTATCTTCTCAATAGTCGAACCCGACTCATCAAGTAACGGTATCTCAACTGTAATGGTGTCCTTAAGCACCTCATCCGCTTCACATCAATCATGCATCGAGCAAAACTACTACGGCCCCACGAGTCCTTGCACATTTGGCTAGTAAAGGCGCCTAACCTTTAGCGCGCTATCAATGTGGCAAGGAGACTAAGGCCATCATCGAAAACATAGCGGAGGAACATCATGGAATTTAACCCACACCGGATGTTGGTCAAATCCTCTTTAAGTAAGTTGGTGTTCAAGGTCCATGGTTTAAGAATAATAGAACATTTCTAATCAACCAAGGACCGTTTCAAGCACCTCATCAACACCTTTCTTCGAATTGAACTTAAAGAAGAAGAACCCTTTGCATTCATCATTACCTTTTGTATACCAAACTTAGCCCACGATTATGCATAAAATAATCAACAACGGGAAAAGCAAGGCGTTGACCAAGGAAATACCCATACAAAGTATTCTCAAACCTAGTGTTCACCTCTTCAACCACTTTCATCGGGACGTAAAGATCCACACCATAAGCGTTAGACTACACGTCAACCCACGAAAGTTTGACGTGTGTTTATTTGGTTCATAGAAGTAACACCAAGATATCGACGATGAAGAAGGTTGTTTCAAAACACCCACCTTCTCACTACCTGCCCCCATGCATTCGTATCAACCTTATCATTAGCATTAGAAGCCATAGGACCACTCTTATCTTGAGGAGATTTTGAATAATAACCAATAGCGAAGCATCTCCTCAAACTCCTTCGCGATCAAGGCACCTTAAGATGCTCAAATGTATGAGCCCCAAGAGAAGTAGTAGTATCCATCGTCATGGTGGTTTTAATGGTTGCCCATCGTCACCCACAAGCACCAATTTTCCTTCAAAAATTTTTTACACTCTATCCTTTAGCAAATGGATTTTAGTGCTAAGTGAAGGAATTCAATTCGGTTTTTACTTCGGTTCTTGACAATCGATCTCCAACAAATGAAGTTAAACTTGAAAGAGGTCTTAGGCAAAGAGACCCCCTATCCACGTTTCTTTTCATCTTAGCGGTTGAAGCATTGAATATTGCGCTTCTTGAAGCAACTAACAACAACATTTTGCGTGAGTTAAAGTGACTAAAGATACGATACACATCTCACAGCTTCAATTTGCGGATGACGCTCCTATTATAAGTGAGTGGTCCATGGATAATGCAAGAAATTTATCTAGAATCCTCACTTGCTTTCACCTTGCTTCCGATCTTAGAGTAAACTTCAACAAAAGTAGACTCTTTGGAATCGAGGTAAATACTTTAGAACTTAACTCAATTGCTTTTACAATTGATTGCCAAGCTCTCAATTCCCTTGCATGTACTTATGCCTCTCAATTGGTGCTAAAATGTTTAGATGTTTAAATTGGTCTCCACTGGTTGAGAGGTTTTAAAAGGGACTTTCAAAGTGGGAGTAAAAAAACCTTACATTTGGTGGTCGCCATACTCTAATTAGTTATAACATTTCGAAAATTAAAAAGTTTAGTAATAGCTATTTTAAAAGTATTTATATGATTTCAGAATATTATTTCAGTTAGTATTTAACGGAATAAGTATCTGTTATGCAAATAGTTAACGAAAAAAGGACCTCCGTTGTAACGAAACTAATGACGTGGACTAATAGTGCAAAGTGAGGATTAAGATGTGAAATTACATAATTGCCCTTATGGCCTTAAAATCTCAAGACACATAGATTTAACCCCTCATTGTTACATGTGTTATGGGACGTGTCGTATATGTGTTTTTGGAAGGAAAAGTGAGGTTAATCATTTCATTTTGCAAGAATAATTCACTAGAGGATAATGGGAGCAAGCCTTGGAGAATTAGTGTTAACCAATAAGTCTCAAGTATTATGAAATAATTCCCCAGCAAGGTGGTCGGAAAGCAAGAGGAACACCTAAACCAAATACAAGATGAGTAGCGGATTATTAGCACGATTAGTAGTATAGTCATGTAAATATGAATGTATCTAGTTTCATGACTAGTGAAAGGTTATAGCAAGGGTATGCATATGAGTAGATGTTAGTAGAACAATATATGGTATTTATGTTATAACGTAAGTTCATGTTTAGTCTCAAGTGTTGTGGAAAGGGTCAAATCATGTTTAGCAAAATGTAGGTTTTGGACTTCAGTAGTCCTATACGGCGTATAGACAAGTCTATACAGCGTATGAGGGTTTTATGGTGAGAAAGAGTTATAAGAACAAAACTATAGTCAGGTACGAACAAATATATGAATTAGAATAATAGTCAGGTATGAGTAGATATACACACAGAGGTCTGAATTAGTTTGTAAATTGGATGATAGTCGGGTAGCTCATGATAGTATAACCGGGTGATAGTTGAGTAGCTCATGATAGTAGAACTGGGTGATAGTCGGGTAGCTCATGATAGTAGAACCTGGTGACAGCTAGGTGGCTCACGATAGTAGAACCGAACGATAGCCGAGTAGCTCACAATAGTAAAATCAGATGATAGTCAGCTATAAACATTAGCGCATATCATGTATTAGTCAGTTATGAACAATTATGAAAACCAAATGTTAGCCAGGTATGGTCATGTGGCCTTGCGTTGAATTAGTGCTTTATGCACTTAGTTAGTCATGTGTGGAATCGTGCTTTATGAACTCAGTCAATCGTGTGTGGCATTGTGCTTTATGCATTTAGTCATTCATGTATGGAATCATGATCTATGCAATCATTCAGTCCTATGTGGAATAAGAAACTCGGATCGCATTCGTCCAGAGGGTAGTGTCTCAGATTCAGATTCAATTTCAGTATTTGTTTCAGATATAGTTTCAAATATAGTTTCAGTATCAGATTCAGGTATAGTTACAGATTTAGTTTCAGTATTAGACTCATTTTTAGTTAAGTTGTAGTCTCAATTTTAGTACAATTATTAGCTCATGCTAGAGTAATAAGAACTCAGTTTAAGTTTATCATTAGTTTCAGTTTTATGATGATTAGTACAGTTATTAGCTCACATCAGAGTGATAAGAACTCAATATAAGTTTAGCATTAGTTTCAGTTTTATGATGAATATTAGTAAACGGCTCAATGAGAATATGACTATGTAGCGGTCATGATTATAGCATGTTTCAGTCTACATTTAGAATATAGTACCGTTTACTCACTAAGTCATTATGACTTACAGATTTTCCGTTATGTTTTTATGTAGGTAAATGAAATGGAACTTGGGGCTTGTAGATAGAAAATGGTGAACTAAAGGAATTGTAATGATCGTGTACACAGGTTACGAGCATCTCATTCATACTTCTTTGTTATCAGCTTGCATACGCCCTAAATAAACTTTGTACCAGTATTTTAGATGTTCAAATAGTTTGTATTCAGTAATGGGTCATTTTGTATGTTTGTGAACAAGTCTAGTAGTTATGGGTAAAAAGAGGTGTTTGGGCTAACACCCACGTTACATGTATTTAATGCTTCCGCATGTTGCTTTTATGAAACTTTTGTACAAAATGATGTTTAGTGTGTATAAAGTATGTTTCTAGGTTTTTATGAATTTACGGCAAGTAGAGATCATTTTTTCGGAAAATAAAGTTCGAGTCTCAGAAGGCCTCTATGGCGTATTGGGCAAGCCCTATACGCCGTATAACCAACTTGATAAAAAAAATTATTGGCGTTTCATTAGATCATTTCTTGGTAGTTTTGGTGTTTACTATGTGGAAAACTAGAATGAGGGTTGAAAAGTTTTTACCGTTTTAAAATCTATTTGCTTGTTAATAAATGACAATAACCAATATGTAAGTAAAGAGAGAAATGATCAAACCACAGCACGATTGTTTATAGTGATTTGGTCTATAAGGACTTTTTTCCCTTGTCCTACTCCACTCCCCGAGTCTCCAACTCGAGAGTTTATCTTCACTAATCAACAAGCTCCTTTAAACGGCGAAGAAAACCTTTACACTTTGCTTACACACTATTTTATACACAAAGCAAGATGTCGAGTTCTTTTACAAGGGTACAACAACTCCCGTCACACTATGTATTTTAAGTACTAAATACTAACCGATCACTATCAGAGGTTTGTAATGGTTTGATACAAACAATGATGTATGAACTAACTATAATTCACACTATGATGAACTAACAAGACTTTGCAACACACTGTTAAAGCTTGTAAGTCTATTGAAAATATGTTGATCTTCTTGCTACAAAAGAAGCTCACTAAAATGAAATATGAATGGGTTAGAGAGAATGAATAATTAATGAGAGAATTTATGTTGTTTTTATGCTAGTAAGTGATGAGAAATCAACATGATGTGGCTTGCTATTTATAAGCAAAAGCCTTCAGCAAGCCACGGATGGGATGGATCCAAAATCATGGATTCGTCCTTGTAGTCATTTAGTTCCGTAGGCACCTGATAGAATATCTTCAAAATCTTTACCAAATCTAACCAAAATATTTACCATATCTTTCTATAATTCTTTGAGTAATAATCTAACCAAGATATTCACCCTATCTTTCTAAAGATCCTTAGAGTGAAAATCTAACCAAAATATTTACCATATCTTTCAAAAATTCTAAAGAGATATGCAATCATGAAATGATGTAAATATACATTTTCATTTCGATAAAAATGTTCTACAAAGTAAACTTATAGCTTGAATGTTGCAGCTAATTAGATGATGTTTGTTAAGAAAGACTTGTAACTATTTATACAAAGGACTTAACTAGATTTATGCTTTGCTAAAATAATGTTTATAATTGTTGTTAAAAAAACATAGTAAAGATCGTAAAGATATAAATAATGTTTGTTGGACGATATTTGTATTAACATACTACTTCTCTACCTTCAAGGCACCGAAAAAGACTATTGATAAGCTTGAAAGCATTCGTAGAAAATTCTTTTGGGGGAGGGAACTTGGACGAGAATAAAAATCTCATGGATTACATGGAAGAAAATAATCTCCCCATTAATCATTGTGGACTCGATATTGTTGGCCTCAAGTCAAGTAATCAAGCTATGCTTTCCAAGTGGTGGTGGAGATTTCGTATCGGCGGAGCCTATTTCCATGCAATAGGACTAAACCTAAAGTATCGTCTCTTCTCTAGTTCTATCTTATGTTTACTCTTTCGTGCAATATCGTTTGATTGATTCACGGTATTTTGGGTGGTCTCAATGATGCCTTATCTCTAAGGTCCGAAAGAGGTCCATGGTACCATATTGCAAAACTAAAAGATGATTTCCTTTATTTTAGGGATCAACTTAACAGCACTTAATAAGAAGAAAAAATAGGTAATGGTTGCAATACCAAGGTTTGGCTCGATAAGTGGTTGGGGGAGTCGTATCTTAGATTATTTCTTAGAGGCTAATCCAAATTGCTTCGTACATGATAGATCACCAACAATGGCCATTGTCCATAGATCACCAACAATAGCCACTGTCCCAACTCTTTATATTACTACAAAAGGCCCCTTATTCTCTACTTTTGCTTGTAATTTTAATTTATCAAATGGGCTACAAGATCTTTGTTTCAACTGGGCATGAAGCATGTCCATTCACTCAGGTCTTGAAGTTTATGAAATAAGTGAATTGGTGAGCTATTGGCCAATTTGTAGCTCACTAATACTCTAGATGTATGGGATTACACCATAGACGCTTTAAGGGTATTGTAAGTCAAAGGAATGAGATCACATATCATTAACTCATCTCTTCCTTAATCTACAGACCTGTTTAGATGGAATAAGATACTTCCACTGAAATTCAACATCAGTACTTAGCGTACCATTCATAAGAGAGTCCCAAAAAGATCAATCCTAAACATTAGAGGAGTCGATTTGCACTCCGTTTGCTGCCTTATTTGTGATGATGAAATAGATCGGAAGAACACATCTTTGTCATGTGCAATGTGGCTCGTGAAGCATTGAAGAATAACTGTTTTGGCGGAAGATCGATATTACATCTATTAACAACCTAAACGATATGATGCTATCAACCTAGCTGATCGAGTGTCACTTCCACTAAGTCATTTTTAGTTTTAGGAGGCGGGGCACTTATAGCGACAACAAATGTCATCACTATAAGTCCGCTAAACGACATAAAAGCAACTTTCTCGTCCTCGTCTTTGACCAAAACCATGTCGTCGCCAAAGGTTCGCTAAACGAAAAAAACAAACCCGTTATAAAACTTTGACTTTGACTACATGTGGTCGCTAAAGGTCGTCACGGTCAAGAAAGTCAACAGACCTTTAGCGACTACCTGTAGTCACTAAAGGTTATATCACAAAAGTTTAGACGAAAGTCAAAAAGTCAATAGTTTAAAAAGTGATAACATAGGCGTTAAGTCCATCCACAATGGGATGACTCGGCATACGTGCAATACAAAAGAATGTACATTTGATTAAGTTCAATCCTTTGTGAGACATGCTAACTTATATATGTTTAATAAGGGTGTGTTTTTGTACATACTTTTATGAAATGATCGTGAGCACAAACCAGCCTAAACTTAGACCAAAAACCAAGTGTCAAGATCACGATAGCTATGAGATAGAGCCCACTTATTTTACAACCCATCGTGATAACGATGAGTGATTTTAGGTCAAGTTTGGCGCACAAGCAGGCCCACGATCAATCCTCTACTTTATTGTATGTACTTTATTACACATTTAATATTAAAAAAAGATAATACTAACTATTGAATCTATAATTAATTAAAAATGATATGATGAGGTGGATATTTATTAAAGTGTGTAAGGTTCAATGCATTGTGGGGGTTTTGTGTAAGAAGATGGACGTTGACATGACGGTAAGTTAGCATTGTATTGAATTTTACATTATACTATGCATTAAGGATGCCATAATAAGGTACATTTTATCTACTTTCAGTGGTTTTGAGATGTTTTGTATGTCTCGATGAATTTCATAGATGTTTTCTTAGCTTGTTTTGGTGATATTTATCGCTAGGGGGTAAATTTAGATGATGGAATATATTTTAAGGTCTAGTGTTTTCGTATTGCTTTACTTGCCTCTCTCATATTTTCTAATTTTTTGTTAGTCTTTTAGATGAAAACTTACCATTCAATTAATTTACTTCAACTAGTTACTTAAATATTAATTTCCAAGATACCAATCTTTGAAATTTCAGAATAACAATCAATTTATATTTGACATGATTTTTCACTTTATAAAAAAGTCAACCAGATTCCAATAGTTTACTCTTCGTACAATCCCAGATGTTTCACATACATCTTGGTAAATAACTTTTTGTCCTTGAACTATACCTCTTTCTAAATATTATAGATTTACATAAACTTTTATTGAGCTTTTAATGTTAGACATATATACAAACTAAAACAAATATATATATGTCTTAGATTAGTGCATAAAGTAATGGATATCGAATATCGCATTTTGTGTATCTTTATCCTTTAGCGGTATGTAACGATAGTCGGTATATGATGGTTTCTGGGTTTGATAGTTAAAAAAAAATATGTGTCTAAAATTCCATAAAATATATTAATACAAATATAGATTTTCATAATTATATTCATTTGAACTTAGTAAAAATTGAATGTATATGATAACTTTAGAACTTTAAATTTGTATTATTGTAGATTTGTAACATCTATTTTAATACTAAAACTTAATGTGTCATTAATGTACATTATAATGTAATTAGTGTAGTGTAGTATTTAGTTGTATAAATTACTAAATATAGTAACATGTGTAAGCTTAAAAAATTAAGACTTCAATTTATAAATGTCCTAAATGCATTATAGATAGTTATAGATTATAGATTATAGATATAGATATATAACTTCATTTAATAAGTGTAACAATAAAAGACAAAGTTAGTGATCATCTCATAACTATATAAAATATTTTTTTTAAATATTAAAATAACATTAAAAATAAAATAGGTACAATATTGAATACCATATTATAAAACTAAAATATTACTATATGTTTTTGTATTATATATATGACTCAACTCACTTTCTTCCAAGTAGTTTCTTGCAAAACAGAAGAAGAAAGAAAGGTAACCAAAACAGAAAACATTACTAGCTGATAATAATACATATGGCTGAAGAATTTCAGGCAGAAGTGAGCTGGTGGAATTCACCAAGAACCAACTTTAATGGATCACCATTTATGAGCAACTACTATGCTGGTGGCTGCTGGCAAAATGATTTTATGAGCATCAAAACAAGGTCAACTGATGAGTCTTGTGGTGGTTACACAGCTACCATCTCACCGGATTCCGCTTTCCAGATAACGGACTCTGGCTCGGGCTCGTCACCATCTGCAAACACCACTTGGCATCAATCTTTATTAGTGTAAGCATACAAATAGCTTTTTGTGTTATCTTTTGCTTTATTTTTTCAATTATTGATACAACTTTACATTCCACTATGAATATGGTCCATAGTCCATACTTTGTAGTTATATGAAGCAAATAAAGAATCTAATCATTGTTTCATTGGAAATTTATATTAGAAATGGAAGAAATGAAGAGAGTTACAACCAAACCCTACCAGAAATCATCTTGAATAACTTACCGGTCAGCGGTCAAGAAATTTCATCAAATTTTGCTATGAACCAACAAGAGACTTCAAATTTCATGACAAATTCGGGTGATTGCACCGAAAACTTGGGTACGACTACATATGGTTATCCTTCTAATTTGTTACAAACTTTATTCGAAAGCGCATCTCCACCGACAGCAGCAGCACCACAACAACAAGCTCTCTATGATTTTGGAGCGAATTTGAACAATTTTAATTCGGTCCCAAGTATGCCTAATGGATTCTGTTCAATAGTAAAGCCAAAGCAACAAGTTCTTGGAGGGTTACACTTAGCTAACAAGACGCCTTACTGGAATGCATCTGTGTTGGATTTAAATGATAATCAAGGTGGTTATATCGCTTCTACACAGCCTAGATTTGGCTCTTCGACATATGAAGAAAAAGGCAGTTATCCTAACATGAAGGTAAGAATATAAATTAAAAGGTTAAATTTTTATTTCCATATATGTTCATCAAGATTAGGGTTTCATCCAGAATTTTTTCCTAATGAAGAACTTTTAACTATTTAATCTAGTCTCAAAATGAAGAAATTCGGGACTTGGGATCATCAGTAAAAAATCTTCTGGTGAACCTACATTCAAGCGACCTCGTCTTGAAACACCATCGCCATTGCCAACGTTTAAGGTATACACTGCTTGTGATCATGAAATTTAGTTAATTTTACTTATTATTATCTATAAAACCATATATGTGTAAACTGCTATGATTTAATCCCTAATGAAATGTCTTTGTTGGTTCTCAGGTTCGAAAAGAGAAACTAGGAGATCGAGTCACTGCGCTCCAACAACTAGTTTCACCATTTGGAAAGGTAAATCTTGATCTTAATGCTCTCTTACACTTATCATATATGAAAACTGAGTCTCTGTATATGTTCTTGAATATATGAGTTCAACTTTAGCTTATAACGAGTGCTAAATTACATTTCCAGACTGATACAGCATCGGTTCTCCATGAAGCAATCGAGTACATTAAGCTACTTCACGATCAAGTCAATGTACGTCCTTAATTCGTATCATTTTCCTTAATATAAGTTCATATATAGATCGATGCATCATATTTATCCATTACAATATGCATTTCAGGTTCTAAGTACTCCTTATATGAAAAATGGAGCTACCATGCAACGACTACAAGTAAGAAACTTAGAATCATAATGTGTTAGCTTAATTAGATCCTGAATTCGTTTTCCAAATAACTTAAGCTAACTAGTTTTTATACACTTGAAATCCATCTTTAGATTCATGACAAAGTGAAAGACAACACGGAAGGAGCTAAACAAGACTTGAGGAGTCGAGGACTTTGCCTTGTGCCAGTAGCAAGTACCTTCCCGGTTACTACCGAGACTGCACCAGATTATTGGACATCCAGTTTCGGAAGCACTACATTCAAATAGGTGCTAGCTATAGCTACTTGAAATCAATAACTCACACCTCTATTAAACGTATGTACCATAAACTCATGCCTCATTGGTTGTTCGTTTTTTGAAGAACGGAGATTGTTCTTAAGCTTTTTCGTTATTTTGACTTAAATCGTATAATTCAAAATAGCGAAAAAGCTTAAAGAATTAAAATAACGTGATAGAGATGAATATGAACCACATATTGAAGTAGTGTAGTGCAAGTACAATGAGAAAAAGTTGGAAAAAGAAAGGAGAAAAAGGAGAATACGAGAAAAAAAAGCTTCAAAGTGACCCTTGAAGGAAGGACAACCAATGCCAGTTTGATGTAGGGTTAGCAAATGATTAGGTTTCTGTTTAAAGAAAGAACAATGGTTTTTTGTTTGTAATTAGTTGTATCTATAGTATTTATTAGATAATTGTTTGTGTTAGTTTGAATACTGCAACTTTTTTATGTTGTTAATTACTTTGCCATTACATTTCCATGCAAATTTTCTTTTAATTTATGCATAGTTGTTGGAAAATGAGAAGTTTCACAAAAAAGGTTTTTTTATTAAAACACAGATAAAACAGAAAACGTGTTCAAAATAAGTATTTTATGAAATTTCTCTACTGAAAACATAAAACCTGTTTTCTGCTATTATAACTATGATTTAGAGAATTTCAGTTTAAAGTTCTTCAATTTTCAAAGGATCTCTTAACTCTTAAGAATGAAAAGTTACTCCGTTCTCAAAAAACTAGAGAAAGAAAATTAAAAAACTTTATGCAACTAAACGCACCCTAAAGAACCATGTCCGAAAGCTAAAGGGATTTTCATTCACTTGTTGATCTATGTATCAATTGTACTTTGAAGGACGGTCTATAACAAATTAAAGAACAGGAATATTTTAGAAAAAAAAGGGAAATTATAGCCAAGTGAAAGAAAATTCTTTGTGTATGTGTGAATAGAATACAATTCTAAGACAATATCTATGAGTGAGTCTTAGTCTCAGATTCCTATCGTTATTAAAAATTAATTGTCTTTATATTGTTTTAGTCATGTTCCTAGCTTTTATTTGAATTCAAGAAGAACTCATCTTTAAGGATACAATTCTATCCTTTTTCAATTGGATTACTAATTTACTAGTAAGAACAGGTTGGTTTCAGGGTTCCCGAGACATCCATGATTTTCGCATCGTTTTTTTTTTTTTTTTTTTTTTTTTACTTTTCATTTTATTTTAATGCACCTGGTTAAAAAAATTGTATTTATGGTATTATTTGATTATTTATAAATGCACCTTGTCATTTCTACTCCTTGGGGCTATTTATTCCAACTACCGTTGCTTACGAAAATATCAAGTTTTTCCTTGGCCTATAAATAACAAGCAGGGTTGGATCAGTTGGAAAAACTACTTTCCTTTGGAGACAGAGACGAGGGTCTGATCCTGACTCCCTGCAAAAAGGCCGGAGGTCTTCTGAAAGCAGTCTCTTTACCTTCAGGTAAAGGTAAGATTGTCTACACCACACCTCCTCTATACCTAGTAAAAGACGGGATAGGTTCCGTTGATTGATTGATTGATATTTCCTTGGCCTATAAATGCAATGAGGAGTCAAACAAGTAAACAACACGATTTAGACATATAATTAAACCATCTAAAGTTGATAAAGACATGCCTTTGCCTTTTTCATTACTTATAAACGTTCACATAAATGTAAAGAATCCAAATTCGCTCAAAAGGGCAACATAAAACACGAATATCGACTGGGGTTTGTTCGAATAGGGCTACAAATAGTTAAAAATTCGATTAATACACATTTCTGTTTTGACACTTTTATTCGAGTAAGCTCTTGGAGAAGATGAAAGATTCTTGAAATAGATATTCGTCGTGTTTAATATTGTTATGATCAACATTTCAAGAACATATTCTCGTGTATAAGATATGTGAAGAAGCTTTATATCGTAGAATCCGCATACAGAACAAATAAAGAAAAATAATTCAACAACATAAATTTTACTTGATTGGTACTTATTGAATCGAACTTTATAGTACGAGTCTTTAGTTATAAGTTGCGACATTTGACTTGATCGATCGACTGTTTGTGTTACGCCTTTAAGCATCAGGATCGGGTACCTTTTGTCCTGAGAATATGAAAACAATGTGAAACTTGGTTATCATTTTTCCGGGTAAATTTAAGACAAGAAGATAAATAACAAAAGAATGCTTTTGAAAAAAGAAGCACTCTAAGCATCATTAATAATCATGATGAGGATATATACGTGTGAGAGTAAAAGGAATTGACCTGACTTTTTTTTTTGGTGTTTTTTTTAACCATAACATGACAAAAATCGCGATAAACTAGCCCTTAGAGCTTAAGGTGCTGGTGGCTAGTAGGAACGGCGCCATCTCATAACGTCAGCCCGACACCCCTCTTCGTGCCATAGAGTATGGCGCCAAAATCACCGGCCATGTTATCCTTTTCGTTTCTTTTTTCTTTTTGTGTTTTTTTGGGTTCTGTGTGGACCGGGGGTGTCCTATAACAGTGATGGAGGGAGTGTTTTTGGTTTAAGTTAGTGTTAAAGTGATGCATTTTTTGCTATAACACGAGATGGATAACGCCACGACACCTGGTGCTCTTACATTCGTTTGGTTGTCAAAGTTTTTATACCAAAATCATTGTGGGAGGATAGACTATAGAGAGGTCGATGACGATAAGCAATAAGCTGGCAGAAATAGTTGGGTAATAGTTTGGGTACGCGTGCAGTAAATCACTAATATCGCTTACAGGGGAGAGGGGTTGCCTAGGAAGAAAAGCTTTCGTATCTTGTTACAAGTTTAAAGCGTAAACTTAGGTTCGTCCCAATCGTGACCGGCACGACCTCCCACATCGCCTTTCTCTCTCAGACGACCCGACGGCACCAAGTTGCGATCGATGATCGAGTTGTTGGTTTTTTTTTTTTTTTTTAAATATCAAGTGGGACATATTTTAGCGTGTAAAATGTCGATCGAGATTTGAACCGATATACACGTTTTTTCTACTCGACCGATGATGCAACCGATCTACCACAATCGGAATAACCGATGTCGACATCGGTCAAAGGTGGAGACCGACCGATGTTACCCAAACGATTGGGACCAGCCTTATAAGCATACTACTAAGTACGATATATAACAATGAAATACATAGATAGTGTCAAAAGTCACTCTACAAAGTTTTCTATCTTCAAGTACTACGTTTTTTCCGACTTTTTTGTGACATGTAAAGGTTGCTAAAAGTTACATCGATCGAATGTCATTTTTAGTTTTACATAGACATAACCAGTCACGGGCACAAGGCTGTCGTACTGATATTTTTAACAATGTGAGATACTAGGTTTAGCAATACGACGATTGTCATCCTTTTGACAATTCACATAATAGTCTTTCGCGTAGTTTCTTAACTGCCATGTACCTGCAAACTAAGTAAACAAACTACTTCAGTCATCCGCATCACTCATCTGCGTAGTGACATCAGCAAGAAAGGTCTTGCAGGTGGCGCTGCATAGAGGTGCAAAAAAACCGGTTTTTACCGGTTTTCGGTTTTGAAAACGGTTTTAAAACCGGTTTGCCAAAATCGTTTCGTTTTTTCGGTTTTTCGGTTTTCCGAATCGGTTTTTTTCGGTTTTAAATGTTCGAATCGGTTTTTTCGGTTTCAAATGTTCGAATCGGTTTTTATCGGTTTTCGGTTTTAAATGTTCGGATCCGTTTTTATCAAAATTTTACCGGTTCGGTTTATTTGAATTTAAAACATTTAATACATTTGAATACAATCATAACTTTTATTTAAACAATACAATTATAGAACTAAAATAAATAAATACTAATACATTTTGAGCTTCAAAGATTACCATCACCCAAAACATATTAGATACTCAAGTATATCGAGCTTCGGCATTGCCATCACCCGTGTATCTCAAGAAATTAAATCATCCAAAATTCTTCTACATCTAACTCTTCAACATCAAATGGTTCAAATTCACCTTCACCTAATTCGGTGGCCGGGTGATATCCCATGTCATCTTATTCTTGTGCTATAGTTTCTTCAACTTCTTCAATCGAACCTTCCAACGATGTTTGATGTTGTACCCTATCTACTCCGTCCATATAATCTTTCAAACATACATACTTCCACGGATTCGGGGCTAAGTTTTGTCCTTTTATCCGATATAATTCGACCACTATGAAAAGGCCGATTCGGAAGCTACCGTCGAGCTTGGACCGCTAATAAGTCACGAGCCATAGCGGCTAAAATTGAAATTGATTTTCTTTCCACCAAGCCAAAATGTCAAAGTTTGCAAACTCATCGGACTTAAAGTTGTTAAAAGTTTGTAGCCATATATTGTCCCAATTCGCTTGTCGTGGCGATGATCGTTGACGCTTTGTAAGCGTCTTCACGTAAAGTATTATAAAGGTTTATGTTAATGTCCTTGTCATTCGGACGAACCGCCCGCATTGGGTCGAGAATGGGTTTGGTTGTTGACCATATTTTGTTGCATAAATTTCAAACAATTTTTAAAATAATCATTAAATTTAAAACTTGAGATTCTATATAGTTGGGATCTTCACCGTCCAACCCAAAAGATAATTCTAAATTTTCCATTCTTCTTATTAAAATTCTACGCCTCCAACATTTAAACATGGATTAAGTCTTGGTGGAACAAGTATAAACCAAAGGTAAACTAGCAAAATATTTTATAAATCTCTTTTTATAACTTTAACCATTTTGTAAACATTTGAGTAGGTGAGTCTTTTAATTCGCCTAATTTTTCCGTCATAGCATAAACTTGATTTAAAACTAATGGGCTAGTTGGGTAATAAACACCGATACTATAGTTGTTGCTTCTTTAAAACTTGTAAAAAATAGTTAAAGCATTTAGTCGATCCCAATCTTGCTCATCTATCGAAGTAGAACGGTTTTTTTCAACAAGTAATTCATTAAAAGCATCTAAAGTAGTACGTTGTCGTAATATATTTTCAAACATAATGCAAGTAGAATTCCACCTAGTAGGTGTATCTAATTTCGGTCCTAGCCATGGTTCACCACATTGTTTACGAAAACATTTATAGTTCATTTGTCGTTCATTACTCGAGCGATATATATTTGTTAACATACCCCTAAATACCAAACGTAATCTCTCACATATTTTTAATGCGCTTGAACGGATAAATTTATAACATGAGCAACACAACGGAATGAAAAAAGCACCATCTAAAATGGGTTTTATCGTAATTTTAACAATTCCATAGCTCTAGTATTATTAGATCGTTATCTAGTGAAATCGTAAAAACTTTATCATCTAAATTATATTCAATTAAAGTGTCATGTAAAATTTTTCTTAAATTAGATCCCGTATGTGGATAACCAAATAGTTTAAAAGCAATTGTCCGTTTCATTAATAACCAAGATTCGGGATTAAACCAAATGGTAGTAGCAATGAGATAAGAATTTCGAACCATGTGGTGTGGTCCAAACATCCGTAGTTATAGAAACACCATATTTATAATCATGAAAACCATTAATAATATCATTTTAGCCGCTTCCCATAATTTAAAAGCATCACTTCAAGTTTAGACGACTTACTTGTTTATACCGCCTGTAGCCTCTTTTGATGATGGCCGTAAGCTTGGCGTTGTCGAAGAGGTTGAATGGATAAGTATATTGAATGACCCACCCATAAAATCTCTTTGAAGCGCATCATTATCATATACACAATTTGACCATCCTCACCAATAAGTACCGTCGGCATTTTGAGGTACCGCGGAACATTGGCTATATGACCCTTTGGTGTAGTGTTAGCCGGAAGCATAAAAGCTCAAACATTTTTTGCAACGCGCTTTTCCGTCCATCCTTCATAACACACAAATCTAAATGATTAAAACCTCCGGATTCGTGAAGTTGGTTTAACATGAAGAACATCATCTTGTGTGTAATGTTTTCGTGGTGGGAAGACCCAACGGAGGAGGATTAGTGGAAGCTTGTTGTGATTGTGTGTTTTCCATTATAAAGAAATTAGAGATAATAGAGATTAAAGAGATTTGATGTGTTTTAAGCCTCAACCCAAAACACATATTTATACTACAAGTTCTAGCTTCAAAGTACTCAAAAATCAAAAAAGACAAGAAAAACGGTAAGAAACATGTCATAACGTCATCGTACTACAAGAACCATTTTCTAGTGACGGTTTTAAAATCCGTGCCGGGTCAAAACCGGTTTCACCGATTTCACCAGATTCAAATCCAACAGCTAGTTTGACTTTACGTTGACGGTTTTAAACCGGTTTAAACCGGTTTTAGCGGTTTCGACAAAAAAAAAAAAAAAAAAAATCGGTTTTAACCGGTTTTCAAAACAGTTTTACCAGGTTTAGAACCGGTAAAAACGGTCTGTTTGAAAACTTAAAACCAGTACAACCGGTTCGGTTTACTAAAACCGGTTTGGGTTTTGCAAAAACGGTTTTGTTGAAACCGGTTCCGGTTTTGTCGTCCGGTTTTTTTTAAAACCGGTTTATACTTGCACCTCTAGCGCTGCAGACCTCTCAAGAGAAATTTCTAATCTAACAAGAAAGGTTCAAAGCTTTTAACAAACATTAACCGGTTATGGGTCAAAAAAGCATTTTGGGTTATCCGCCAAGCCATTACCGATACCAATCCATTCCATTGGACTGAAGCTGGTCTTTTGGGCCAAGCCCACTTAGCACCAGAAGTTATGGGCTTCCTAATGATCCAGCAAATACTATTGTTTCATTCTTTGACCCTTTCTTTAAGTTTGGTTAGTATGCTCTGTGCTTCTCTCCTAATGAGTCTCTGTATACCACCCCGGAACCCCGTGAACTATTGGTTTCGATTTCCTTGAATACGTTATACATTACAAAAATTATGCATATGAAAATCATTAGAAGTTTGATAATGACAGAGAATTAGATAAAAACAACATCAAAAAAATAAACTCAGGGGTCGGTATCATTTTCAAAATTTCAAAGAAGATTAGTGCATGGGCTTTTCGCATTAGACTTACCTTTTCAATAAAAAGATTGCTTTGGGAGAATCTATAATTCATAAAGTCATAATGTTACAGTTCCATAAAAATCTTAACTCGGTTTTGCATACCTTAATAGTAATGATAGAGAGACCCAACTCATCTGCCTCACATCATTATTTTGAAAGCCAGACAAATGACGCAAAGTCATCTTTTTATGACTAAATGACCAAAACAGGACAAATGAAACGCAAAAACCCCATAATGGATCGAATATGGTTTACATATACAGTTATGTAAAGAGTGATCCAAGTATTCTGTAGTATTTAAATGCTTTTAAACGTGTATCTTACCTTCGATCTGAAATAAGATTTTGTGAACTGTGGCATATGAGGCAAATTAGCAGCCTAATGTCGATGCCCGTTTTTATCAAAAATCGTGCCACCAACTTTTGTCCCATACAAATGGTCATAACTAAACCCAGAATCCTGTGTAACCCCAGAGCATTCATGGCCGATTGCCATGGTTCAACGGGCTTAAAAACAATCGCCTTTGCAACCTACCAGTACGACTCATTGACCAATTTTTCATCCCATCCAGCATCCTTGCATACGCCCATGGTGCCCGAGCATTTCTAACACCATCTTTAGAGACAAACTGTTGGGACGGTGAAGTGGATGAGTCCATCAAGGAGGCACCGAAGGCAGTTATGTTTGTGTGAGAGAGCGGCTAGTGGGCAGCCAGAGGTTCCACAGCCAATTATGATGTTGTCGAAATATGTACCTAGTGGGGCCGTGGTGACTTTGTGCATGAAGGTGTAGCTTGAAGGTGGTGACACAAAGTTCAAATGCTATAATTACTTTCCACATTACTGAATGCATCATTAAACAGATTGATCGACAACAAATGTTACACATTTTAAGTCTCGTTTGTTTTTAAGTGACCAAGTGTAATTATATATCAAACAGATTTAATATTTTTTTCCTTTACAAGAATTTTCAGCCGGTTGCTTCTGTTTATTTCGATTTATTTTGTTTCTTGCGTGGGATGTGAATATGAAAATTAAAACGATACACATAAAAATAATCTGTCAGGTGTTATATCAACCAGAACACTCTCAAGTATTTTTTTTTTTAAAGAAAACTGATCATACACATCGAAGGGTCTGAGGTGGTCAATGTAAACCAACAGATAAAAAGTCAAACGCAACGTTGTTTTCCCAAAAAAAACCCCGAAAAGTGATGCTCTCTTCTAAGCAAAGAAAAAACGTCACGTAATTGTATAGACTAATATACTATATAAAGGGTAATCATTTTACAGATGCTGCCGAAGTGAGTCATCACCTAACTTATTAGTCAGAAACATCACTTTCATAAGCCGGCAGGCGTAATTGGTTCATCAGAATTCACCTCAATCAATTTAAGGATCCATTTTGCCCCGAATTTCTAGATTTAGTCTCAGTATAATCTTCATGAAAATGCGTACCTTGAATGTTTGACTCCTTCAGAATATTTAACCATTATCGTTTGTTGACTTCATTCAACGAAACATAGTAAGTTGTTGAACTGATCAATCTGTAATTAATTTAAAAAGGATTAGATTTATTCGACAGATTAACAAGAAGTTGACTATTCAGTCAGATGACTTACAGAAGTAGATGATCTTTACCTGCATCGTATCTTTTATTCCTGATATTATATGCAGTACAATATGCGATCAGAAGGTACAATCCGATCTTGAATGACTCATCACAAAGGCTAAAGATGGCCTCCAGATCATGAAAAGATCTTTCGGGGTACTTGCAAAACGAGAGCATGCTTACTGACTTACCAACCAGATCAAATATCAGAAGATTGAATGTACTGTAAACCGACACTAAAAGGGTATCTGGGAGCACAAAAAAGATAACGATACTAATAAGTTTCCATCTCTAGTCATTGGATTCGCACCACGTAAGTCTTTAATCATGGACTTCAAAATAACAGAATTCAAGCAAAAACTACTAACCATGGTATCAGCTACTAACTGAAACTAACAGGGGATTAATGTTGTAAACAGAACACATGTGAGACAATGTTGGGATCAACAAAAATTGAAGACAATGGTTACATGGTATAACATGAACTTTATTACAGAGTAGTTACAAGATCCATACTCAAATTTTTGACACCGCCATTCGACCACAACAAAAACTGGAATCAGTTTCCTCATAAACGTTGGTTTAACTCGAAAAGCAATATATAAAAGTAAACCTGACTCTGATAACATTCGTAGTGGCTTAGCACAAACCAACATCCAATCCCACAATCTTATTACTATTTAACGCATATTCAATTTTTTTTTTAACTCTCGTTTTCTGATTTGTTATATGAGGGCCAAAATAATCATATTTACTACATGTAAGGAGTTGCTGCAACAAAACTAGCATCTGATGTTGATTGCAGAATTATCAAACTATCCTCAAAAAGAAGCAAAAACCATCGTCGTCATAACCAAATTCACCACTATATAACACTAAATTACAAATAGTTATAGATTGTGTTTGTGAGTGTGTTTTGAAGTTAAATATGGTAAGGAGTATATCACAAGATACAGAAATGAACAAAATTTGAACTTTCTATTGACACATTACAACAAGGAACTTCCTATTTTTGGCCAAACTTATTAAATTTTGTACAACATACCAATTAACAAGACATCATTTCAACCAAAAATCTAACCATTTCTTCCCTTTTTTTTTCTTTTCTTCAACAAATCTTTAGAAAAGCATAAACATTTAATCCCGATTAAACTGACCTCCCATTGGCCCTAACCGAACCCGCACCACCAAAAACCTTAATCAAACTCGACGCATTCCGTCTAACTTTCTCATTATCATCCTCCAAAAACCTCAAACACAATTCAAACACGCCTTCCCTTAACGCCTCGGCACAAACACTTTCACTACTCAAACTAATCAAATTCAACGTCATTAACGCGTACTGCACACCTCTCGAACTCCCATCCCTCAACACATTAACCAAAACCCTCACAAACCCATCAAACCTCACCATCTCCTCTCGCCTCTCCTACATTTCGCCAACAACCCCAAAACCTCAACAGCCCTTTCCAAACCCTCACTCAACACATTAACCAAAACCGAAACCACCCCACATTCCACAGCCCTCCTCCTGTTATCCGGATACGAACAAAGCGCGTAAAGCGCAGTCGCAGCCTCTTTCCTCTCACGAAAACACCCCACATTCAAAAGACTCACCAACCCCTTGATAGCAAAAGGGTAAGCACCAATAGTCGCCTTATTCACCTCCACCACAGCCAAACTGGTGACAACAGTCGCAGCAGTGGCACGACAGTCCGAACTCTCCCCGAAACAAGCTCTCAATAATCTGACACAACCCACCTTCAGCAACCAACCCAACTTTATTATCATCATCCAAACTCAAATTCAACAACAATTTCAAAGCCTTTTCCTGCAACTCAACACAAGTTTCATTATCCTTCACACCAACACAACCCAATACGCCTTTCACAGCACCAGACTCACACAGCCTCTTCCTGACATCAAAATCATGCTTAGAAACCGCCAAAAGCTCCTCAACAGCCATGAGTTTGACCTCAGGCGTTGACTTTTGAGAACTCAAGGTAGAGATGAGGGTTTGAGGATTAAGTTGGTGATTTGAGATGGGTTTTTGATGGTGAAGAATCTTGAAAGAAGAGATGAGTGATTTCAAGGCATGGTTAGGGATTAAAATGGGTGAATCTGATAAAGGTAAGTTGGTTATAGGACAAGTACGATGACCAGCATCAAGCCAACGTTGGATGGAGCGACGGTCAAAGGTGTGACCAGAGGATATGATCACTGGTTCAGACATGAGTTCTAATGAAATTGGACATTTAAAGTCATCTGGATAGTTTATTGTTGTTGTTGTTGCCATTTGAGTTTTGATGATGTTTTTTTTTGTGTTTATGTTTGTGTTTTGTTGTTTTTCTCTCACTAGAATCAATGAATGGATGAAAGTGAGTTTTGTGTGTTGTGTTTTGTTGTTTCTCTTTCTAGAAGTGTTTATGTTTGTGATTATATTTGAGGGAGGTTTATGAGGTTTAGCTTCATCTACTTTGTGTTGTGTGTTGAGGTGGAGGACCTTAATTTTATATTCAAATGTCATACTACTTGCTTGATGATTATATATTGGGGAAGTGGAGAGGTTGGCATTAGAGCACTCCCATTCATAACACCATAACACCAATAACACCGCTCACGCCGCCACATCGCCTTTTAACATTTAACGTTAACATCCCCAAAATACCCACAACCATAACATCCCAATAACATCAATAACATTCACAACAATTTACTAAAACAACCCTCATTTAGGGCATAAATGAAAAAAAAAAAAAAAGAATAAACGGCGTTAGCGTCAGAACGCCTGCGGACTAACGTTATAACACCGCATGTCAAGGGTTAACGCATAACAGGCGTTATTTTGCTCAAAACGCCGTTAAGGCGTTATGAATGTAAGTGCTCTTAGATTGTGAGGAACTCCATAGCCATATCAAAGTTGATCAAAATCAAAGGTGTTGATATTGGATAGTGGTAAGTAAAAGGGACCGAAAACTGAATCGAATCAAATAATCGAGCTGAATCAGTCTGATTGAAATCGAACCAACTATATTCGTTTCTGTTTTTTGTTCTATATATTTATGATTTTCGATTTTGGTTAGGTTGAGTTCGAGCCAAAAACGAGAAAAATACACCTAAACCATATAAACCGAACCGAACCGAATGGACTGACATAAAACCGAACTGAGTCACTTAAGTTCGGTTCTCAGTTCATGTCTTTCACAAACTTGGTTTTTTCCCGTTTTGGGTTTGGTCGGTTCGGTTCGGTTTTGACCTGATGTTTAACCCTAAAATTGAAAAGGTATGGAAGACTTTAGTCAGTTCATTTATCTCTGAGTTAAAAACGTATTTTCCTTCAAGCAATATGAACATAAGAAATTAAATTTTGTCTACCTCGATGTATCAATATGGTAACAGGAGAACCGATTTTTGTTATAACTTAAGTATGAATTGGACGAAAGTTTTAGTAAAAATGACGCCATTTAATTGATAGACGTTGAGCTGGATAGATACTGCACTAGATCATACTAGTAATTAATATTGTTATTTGGCTATAATTAGAACCGACCTAGATTGATTACACTCGTTATGGTTTAGTGCGGTATGTTCTTAGCATGGTTTTAGGTTTGGTAGTTTCTTTTAGATTAAATTGCATAAAATCGTCTCTAAAGTTTGATGAATTTGCATGTTTCGTCACAAACATTTAAAAACTGCAATAATCGTCCCTGATTTGGGCATATACCGTCCTTGTGACAAATCTTTGGGGCATATATCGTCTCTGGTTTGGGACGATACATGCCCCAAAGGTTTGCAACAAAGATGGTCTTTGCAGTTTCAAAATGTTTAGGACGAAACATGCAAATTCGCCAAACTTTAAATACAATTTATGCAATTTACTCTTTCTTATAAATGTACATGTGTGCATTGTCAGTTAACCTCTAATTTTATACTGTCGTGAATAACATGTAAGTAAAATTTACTGCTAAGAGCATAATTACTTGACATGTATGGATAAGTGTTTGTTAAATCTGTGAAAATGACTCTTGGGTCTCATCTTTTTAGTTATCTTGTTAAATGGAGGTGAGATGCCTTTTGTATTATTCCCTTTTTTAGGCTCTAATAAAATTTGTCTTTCTAAAAGAATAAATTTGTGAAAATGAAATTAAAAATCATTATTTATTAGAAGTCACCAGAAAAGTAGAAGACATTAATTTGACAAACATGTGATATAATATTTTCATAATCGTATGTGTACTTATCCATTTCATGACTACCTAGTTAACAAAACATATTTTCATAATTACCGGCAGAGTACTCGTGTAATGCGATGGCGGATAACTTGTGATTAAATTTTATGGTAGCGAATACATTCGGCCTTACTGATAATGTTTTAGAATTTTAAATGTGTATGAGAGATATATGAAATAAGTTGTGTGTATTTATATATTAGATGCGGTTATGTTTTTAATAATTATTACTGATAATAATAATAATATTTAGAGGTTACATATTTTTAATAATGGGCTGTAAATGTATTTAATTTAGTGAAAACGTCTGCATTTAATTTTGAATATTGTAATGTATTGAATTTTAAGTCTTCCTTTTACAATAAGTGTGTAGGCTTAAATTTTTTTTTAATTTTTTTAAAAAATTACTTAAATGCATTATAATATAGTTAAAATAATCAAATTTCAAACCTATCTGCTTTACAAACAAATTTCTTTTCAACTGAAATGAAAATAATCACACTCTTAAACTCTTTAAGCAATAATGTATCCCTATATTTCAAACCCATGTAACTATTTTTAGTGAAAGAATTGTTTTACATGTGTGTGAGTGTGACACTATCCATTACTAGATGATGAGTTAATTAAAGACCGACATCTTCATTATAAACATATATTTTGGTCATCCTTTGTCTTTTTATTTTCACTGGAAGATAAACTTGTAATAATGATACAAACTAATTGTGTTACAATTTTAATGGAGTAGTAAATACCTGGTTAAATTCAATCTACCACATTCTTGGAATCTTGGTACACATTATTGCCAAATAAAATGTGGTGTCGATAAATTTTCACATTCATGGTATGTAAATTGTAATAATCCTTTACAAACTTTCTAACTTGTCGAGATTGGCCACAAATGGTTCAAAAGTATACGTTGTAGAAATAGGTTTTTCAAGTATGGTTTAAATTTTCTAAGGGTTATTATACAAAAAAGTCACTAAAGTTTGCGTGAAAGTTGGCATAAGTCATTAAAGCTTTAAAGTTGTCATCGAGGTTACTGAACATATGAAAAAATCATTTTGAGGTTACTGAACCTATATAAGAATATATGTAAACATCATTGAACTTGTAATGTCTGACATTTATGTTCTTAACATAACGAAAAAGTGCGTTCACGTTATCAGTATAATAATCGAAATTATAAAAGTGTATGCTTTTGATAAGTTCATTAACCCTGCGGACATGTTTTGAAACTTTAGTGACTTAGAGAAGCTTCCGCAAACTTAAGTGACTTTTCAGATAATAACCTTATTTTCTAATGTATAAATAAAGGGTTGCTAAACATGTTTAGCTTTAGATAATATATAGAATGTTCGGGTTAATTAATATCAATTTTTCATTTAATGAAAGTAATTTTAGAGTTTAATTAATATTCACTGAATTAAAAAAAAAAAAAAAAAAAAAAATAAACTAGAAGAATACCCACGCAAAACGACGGTGTATTTCGGAAAATAGTTTATAGTCGTTGCGAGAAAAAATAGTTTATAGGTTATAAACGAAAAATGGTAAAAGTTAAATGATCAAACAGTATTTAAACTGTTAATTTAGTAGTGACTTTTATTACAATTTTTAATAAAAATGTTATTTTAGGTATATCATTTTTTAAGAGTTTTTTAAGTCTTAGGGCATCCATCATCCACTATAAAAGGTTCATGAAAAGGTTTATAAAATTTAAAGAGGTTTATAAATTGAGTCATTATAATGAGGTGAGGTTTATTATAACATGAAATAAAATAGGTCTAATTGCAACTAGATACATTTAATTCATTTAATATCTCATCGAATTATAAAGTTTTAACAAGTTTAAGCATAGTGATAATAGGTTTATAAAATGAGAAATTTAAGACCATATGACATGAAAATTGTATAAACATTTTCAAAAAGTTTATCATAAGAGATGCTCTTAAGAAATTTTATCCAAAATTTATTAGTATAAATTTATGTCCATTAATTACATCTTACGGTATGGCGAGTCAGCATATCAGCAAAACCCATAAATGAAGGTCAAGAAACAATAAAATTGAACTGAATTATCATTAAATAATTTTGATATACATTAAATCAACAATTATAAGTAGTCAACCGTTTTTAATTTTGCAATTGACATCAGAGGCGTTTAAAATTATTAAGGAACAATTTTCGCTTCTAAAGTAACTTACAATCAAAATTTAAGGAACAAATTTGGTATAGTGTTAGTCAATATGATGTTATTAGAGCACTCTCATTCATAACACCATAACACTAATAACACCGTCCACGTCAGCGTCACATCAGCTTTAACATTTAACATTAACATCCCCAAAAAACACTCCCATCCATAACATCCCAATAACACCATAACACCAATAATATTTCATATTTTCAATTTCAACCCCTAAACTAAAACAAACATTTCATTTATTAAACTAAAACAAACATTTCATTAAAACTAAAACATATTACAATACGAGATTAAATAAAAATAAAAAAATACAACGAAATAAAAAAAAAAAAAAAAAAAAAGAACACACTGCAGTTAAAAAAAAAAACATAGAATCTTATTCATCGTCATCATTTCTTTTGTTGTTGTCCAGTTGTTCAAGATTATTCGCCAAACATGCTCCATAAGGTCTGTTGGAGTTGGGTATCGTTTGTTGGTCGTGTATTTCTTTTGCGCTTTACATTCGTGAGTATCACATCTTCGACTCATCTTCGTTGCCTCAAATTTCTTGACGGATCCACCCACGTTCGTTATAGTCGCGTAATTCAAATTTTGATCTTTACAATCATGTTATGCATAATAATGCAACAATACATGATTCTACGTATCGTAGCAATTTCAAATTGACGCTACGGTTGTTGTAGTATACCCCAACGACCTTGAAGAACACCAAAACACGTTCAATATCCTTTCGGGCACTTTCTTGTCTCCTTTTAAAGCACGTATGTTTTCATCGGTTGTTCTTGGTGAAGGATTTGTGAAAGTTGCCAACGTGGATAAATTCCATCGCCCAAGTAATATCCCTGTTCATACCTAGTTCCGTTGACCATATAAGGTGCTCTTGGGGCATTATCGCAAGAAGGTCATCGAATAACGAGAGTTATCTAAAACATTAATATCGTTATTTGCCCGCCATCCCAAAAATGCATGCGGATCCATAAATCTTGAGAAACAACGAAAGCATAAGTGTTGGGTATTTTTATCACCCTAAAATGCTTGCCAAGCCATCGGACAATTTTTCCATTCGGTGCATGCGATCAATGCTACCAAGCATTTCCGGGAAAACCATGTTTTCTTCATATAGTTGATAAATGTTTTGAATGTCGCCCATGTTGGTTTTCTTAAATACTCAGCATAAACAAATCAATAATACATTTGTTAAAATTATCAAGACATAATTGTGACGTACTCGCACCCATTTGCAAGTATTCATCAAATGCATCGGGTGAGGTCAGACGCCAATTAGCGTATAATGACGACACTTCATTAGAGCACTTATACTCATTCGACCACAAGCATCGGTGTCCGCTTAAAGTAATTAAAATGATCCGGAATATTATCTAAGTATAAGATTCAATACCTTCAACTATTTGCGGGAATAGTTTTGGCTCATCTGAAATCTTCTACGAAAATTCGGTTTGAATACTTACAACCTTATGCGAAATAATCGTTGAGCGAGCGTCTCTGCAAGCTCGCGTTCACGATATATATGGATGCGAGGACGAGTAGGATGTTGAGATTCACCGTCTTCCCTTGTTGAAGGTGATCTTTCGTCGTGGACGCCATAAATTGAAGTCTTCTAGGTCTTACGTGTCGTCGAGACAGAGGAAAATCACCGAACTTGATTTGGATCCATTGTTACAACGAATTTGATTTTTGAATAATGAAAGTGTGAGAGGAAGTATATAAAGTGTGAGAGGAAGTGTGAAAAAATAGAGTTTTAGTTGGGTATTTATAGTGGTAAAATAATGTTTTGATTTTTTATAAAAAAACTAGCAGTTAGGGGTTTTTGTAAATTTTTCAAAATTTTAACGTTACAAGGACTAGTTTTGTAGCAATTTCAATTTTTTTTTTTTTTTTTTTCCGACCCATAGCAAGCGTTAAGGCGGCAACGCCCCTTTAACGCCGTTATCCCATTCGTTTCCATCGAGCAACGCGATAACGGCGTTAACGCCGTGCCTCACGGCGTTATTTTGGTGAACGATGGGAGTGCTCTTACAATAAGTTTTAGATACAAAACTCACAATTTGGATAGGAAAAAGGTCGCAAACGATTAAAGAGTTATTTCAGTTAAACTGCGTACATCTAAATTAATTGTTTAATTCTTCCAAATTGCATGAACATTAAAAACATAATCTATTTATTTTATAACAAAAATTTGTTATATTAAAATACACTTTAGTTTTATTATGATTGTGACAACTAATTTACATGGATTCAATTTATGTGATTAGGTTTATCGTCACATAAATTCGAATTCGAATGCTCGGTCGCGTAAGGTGTGTTGGCTATCGTCGCCCAAAAGATGCATCGCTGGCGCCATCATTTTGCACCGGCAACAGCGCCATTCGTGCGTCATTCGTCCCTCAGCCGTTCTACCAAGGTCTGATTATTGGCATTTTTTTTTTCTTGTTTTGTTTTGTTTTGTGAGTATGTATTTTTTGTAAGGGTTTTTTATGGGGCGTAGGATCTACAGACACCAATAACAGTTTTTGGTTTATTGTTATGAATAATGTTTTAGTTATTGACGTGTTATTGGGGAGGTACTGAAGTAGCGTTGAGGTGATACAGCAATCAGTGTTATTCGTCTCTAACTCCACCTATCTCTCTTAGAAAAGAAAAAGTTATATCTTTAGTTATTTCAATTGATTAACATAATTAAAAAGCTTTAACTTTTTGAACAAATTAGGAAATGAATAACATAACAGCAAAACAGAAAGTGTAAACTAATTATAGCATGTTTCATGTGAGTTTAAACTTTTGGCATGTTTTGTTAGGTAAAGTGTCGGTTGTCTTGCCGGAAACGGAGGGGAAACTTGTTTTTTGCTTTTTTCAAAGTCATACATGCGTTTCATTATTTTATTATTTCAATTATTAAATAAAGCTATGATTTTTGTTTGGATTTATTCTTACTAAAACCCCTTTGCAAATCATATCTAGTCTAAGATGATCCTTTTCATACTACTTTGTACTAAAATATGACCACTATTATATGTTTCTCATACTTTCATATTAAGATATATCATAGAAAAGATTTCAAGTTAGATTGCAAACAAGTTGGTTTTATAGAATGACTCACAATGTTATTGAGTTCGAGACACATATGAACATGAGTTTATGATCATTTTTCATAACAAAGTTCTTGATTTTGAACAAAACCTAGCCGACGCCCAAATAAAATTAGATTATATCACTCCTTACAACAGAGGTGATTTGTTTCGAAAACATTACATACCAAACGAAACGATCATGAGAGTCAAAAGACATTCTTGCGACCACGTGGGCTGCAACATTGCAATTACGACAAACCCAAAAAAAGGAAATGTCTAGTTGGGATGCTCAAATTACAAAAATAATCAAAAAATTTAAAATTCTGTTTCTGATTTTTTTTCGGGAGGTCGCATGACCTCCCGGGCCCCCCTTATCTCCACCTCTGCATAAATCATAAAAGAGGTACCTGTAGTAACTACAGAGTACTAAGCATAAAACACAAATATAATACGGACTTGTTAAGCAGGACATGAATATCTCAACCCACAGTCTCAATACTATACATATAATGTGCAACAACATATAATTCTTGAGTTCAATCAGATTTTTAATTCAAAAAGCATTACTATTTGAAAATTGGTACTGATCATATAAATATCCAAGACAGATTTCTTACTAACAAAAGATTGATAAGAAACAACTTTGAATTCTTACAAACATAACTAAGATATACATTTACATAATTCTGAATATATAGGGACTATGCATGGTAAATTCTTATCATGAAGGAGATGTTTAGTAAATTGTTAGTTACGTTAAAAGAAATCACGAAATGATACGGTTTGGGTGGTATCGCGTGGGTCCTTTTCCCTATGCATCCAACACCAATAATAAGATGGAGAAACTGTTTATCTAAACCAAAAAGTGATTCTTGTTAGGCTGAGGGCACTAGGTACCGTTGTAATCAAATAAAGCCGAGCTCGACAGGGCTTGAGCAAAATCACAAGATAGGTTGGGGCTCGGTTCGATAGCTCAACGAGCTTTAATTATCGTCAAGCTTGAGCTCAGTTCGAGTATTATTCGAACAAGGCTCGAACTCGATTCTAAAAGCTCGAATTTATACATAAATATTATATTTAATAGCTAAATTTATCAATAAAGTAAATAAAAAAATATGTGATAAACTCAAAAGCAAATAACTTATTATATATTTAATTATTATACTAATATTCATATTAGTATTTAGGTTGTTCATATAAATATATATATTAAAAATATTTATATGCATGAAGGCTCAAAAAGCTCGAGCTCGGTTCGATATGTGTTTCGAGCTAGTTTACTGGGTTCGAGCATAATAAAAGCTTGATTTGGTCGAGTCAAGTTCAAACTCGAGGTCGAGTTGCTTAATAAAAATTTGGCTTGTTTGCATCCTTAGTAGTGGAGACCAAAGAAGATGGTGACGCTTTCAATAATTATATGCTAAGTGTATATTTTATGCTATTTGTATATTAGGAAAATATATAATAGCTTTTAGACTTCTCAAAATAGAAAATGTATATCTGATGACTCGATAAATTAATCTTCGATTATTTAATAAACTCTAAGATAATATTTTTTCGGTCCCGACTGGGGATAGGGTCTAAATTAATAATTCGCTAAAATTATAAGATAATACATTTGGATAATTTCTTTAGACCCCATATAAAATATAAATTAATAATTCCTTATATATAGATATTACATGAATGATTTATGAAGGTTTTTGAAAAACGACTCAATTGTCTTTTGTTTTTGTTGAAATCAATTTCCTCGAATCTCGTCTCTAATTTTCCTTAGCATGGTAAGAACTTACGGTGTTGTTTTCATAGCTCAACAAGAAATTGTTCAATGTGATTGCCGCATTGTATACAATAATTAAGTGGAAGCTTGAAAGGTATTTGTAAATTAAGTATTCTACTATAAATTAATAAAATATTAATTAATATTTAAATTAATAATTATTAATTTATCGATTAATTAATAACTCTTTTAATTAATAAATTTTGGTGGTCCCAAGTGTATTATATTATAGAGTTTTACTGTATTTGGCTCTTTCAAATAAAAGTCCAAGCTCCGCTATTGACGTCGGTGTTATCCGACGATGTTATAGCAAAAAATGTTATCGCCTTAGCTTTCCCTTATAACTCAGAACTTATAACTTAAACAAAAAATCGCCCGCTCATCACTCAAGTTATAGAACACGCCTGAGACTCACAGTTTTTGAAATAAAACACAAAGAATATAAGAAAAAGAAAAAGAAGTAAAAATCCCGGTCGCTAGGCTAGTGAATTTGGCGCTGATACCTATAACTTGGGGTTTGGACGTTTGGTATGGTCTCTTGCTATGGGACGATGCCATAGGGTATTAACACAACCCTATGACACCTTTACAATGTGTTATAAATGTTATAGTCATTAAACTCATTAGCTTCACATCACCATTTAGCACATCACTAAACATGTGTAATGATCACCACGAAACTAAACATAAAAAATACTCATTTTTTTTTTTTTACAAACATACCCCGCAAACACAAACAAAACAATGGTGCAATGGTTAGATGGTCTGCACCACCGAGCCACAACCAAAATACTCCCGCCATGCGCGGTTGAAAGAAATGTGTAATCGGGATGGTGCGTGCTGGCTGGCACCACCGGATAGTCGACCACCAATAACACCCTACCTTATGATAACGTGTTTAAATAAAATCAGTTTAAGGGGGTGTTTGGGATTGCGGTATCTAGCGACTTATCTGATTATTTCATTTTGAAAATGGAGATAAGTTACTTATGAGTGTTTCGGAAACAAAAGGTAAAACGTGATTATATGCTTTTCATTCCTTAAAAATGCGTTTTGAAAAAGTAAGTTAGGGGTTTCAGTTGGAAAACGTCATTTTGTAAACTCATTTTTTAGAAACGCAAATTTAAATAAGTAATAACAAACATCCTTTAAGTGAAGTTTTACTATTTTTTTACGGTGGAAATATGATACTAAATCCGTCCCATAATAATTGTACACTTTTACTTTTTAAATCTTTTTTATTTAACTTTGATCATAAATATTTTTATTTGATGAAAAATATATGAATATATTGCGTTTTAATTATATTTTCATTTGGTATAATTTTCATTAAGTGTTATATAAACAAATAAAAATATTAATGGTCAAAGTTGAACAAGAAAGACTAAAAAAAATTTAAGATGGACAATTATTATAGGACGAAAAAATAATTGTATCTATATACAAAAAGCGTGCGTGGTTCTTTGACAAATGACGTTAAATCTTAAGTTTCATGAGTTAAAAAACAGTCGGCGAGGTTCAGTGATGACATGAAATAAGTCTTGCATCATTAATTGCTATCTATAGAATCGTAAAAATAGTCCATAAGGTTTAAGCGACGTTGCAAGGTAAGTTCCGTAGAATTAATTGCTAACTATAGAAACTTGCAAAATTAGTCACTGGGTTTAAGTGTCCATTCTGAAAGTAAGTCGCTGAATCCGTCCATTGCGTCGCGGGTTCCATATTCATTTCTTATCAAGGGTCGTTTGACAAACACATACCAAATTACCAAGCACAGAGAGACCAAATTTTACGATAAAAAAAACATTATATAGTAGTAGTAACAAAGAGATAAATATTGTAATGTTTTGTCGTTTATAGCAAAGTACACAAAAAGATTGCCAGTGACTATATCTGAAGAAAAAACAAAACGAAGATATAGAGATAAAAAAATGAAATCTTGGAGCATATCTTATCCGAATCACATTTTTTTTTTTTTTTTAAATATCAACATTTTTTAAGAATGTAACTGTTTACCAAATAGTAAATAATTTTTAAAGTAGCAACAATGGTCCTTGCAGTTTGGTTTTTAGCAAATTTGCTCCTTGTGATTTGATTGCTTTGCAGAAACAGTCTTTAAAAAAAGATTTGCTAGAACCACATAATATTTACAAAAAAGATTCTATACAATGATGTGACATTACACTTGGATCACTTAGAGCACAAGATATTTTGCTAACGAATATGTTATTAGTATGCCACATCATCCTGCTCTCAATAACACACTAAACTAAAACACCTCTCATTCATAACACACCAATAACATCACTTACAGGTCTCACAAATACTTACAAAAATATCCACTCACTAAAAAAAAAAAAAAAAAAAAAAAAAAGACATTACGTTTGGTGTGAGCCATTCAAATGGCTGAGAACCAATTGGCTGGACTTTGGCGTGTTGGGTGGTACCGAGTATGGTGGCGCCATCGGCGAGTTTAGGAGCAATTAACGAGCCAACGGTAATCATACCGTGTGCTTTTATTACTTTCTTGCTCCACCAAATCTTTATTTCATGACAAATCATTTTGTTATACCTCATTTTATGAAAATTCTTTTGTAAATATTGTGTTGTTATAGCATTTCACTTTGAAAAATGCAAAAAAATCCTTGAACATTCTAAAAGAATAGCAAAAATGGTCCTTGCAGTTTATATTTGGCTGAAATGGTCCCTGTATTTTAGTTTCTTTGCAAAAATAGTCTCTAAGAATTGCATAAAAGGTCCCTAACATTAACATGCCATTACAAAATAGTCCTTAAATCTAAGGACTTTTATGTAACATAAAATAAAACAAATGTCTCCCCAGATTACTTTTGTTGCAAAAATAGTCCCTGAAATATTGTAAAAAACATTTTTACCATTACTTGCGATTATTTAACAGTCTGTTAATTAAATCTAAATCTCGTGCCTGCAGTGAGCGAGATAAAAAAATCCTCAATCTCTTGAAGACTCCAAAAGTAACGCTTTAACGACGTTTTGCGCAAAATAACTGCGTTATGCGTTATTACCCTGGACCTCCGGCGTTATTTGGCGTTAGTCCTTCCCGTTAACCCTAACGGGCATTTTTTTTTTTTTTTTTTTTTTCATTTATGCCGCAAATGAGGGTTGTTTTGTAAATTGTTGGGAATGTTATTGATGTTATTGGGATGTTATTGTTGTGAGTGTTTTTGGGGATGTTAATGTTAAATGTTAAAGGCGATGTGTGGCGTGGGCGGTGTTATCGGTGTTATGATGTTACGATTGGGAGTCTTTCTTACATAATACAAGTAGCAATGATGTTAACAAAGTGTACTTCCTTAAATTTGTGTGATCTTATGATTGCTACTAAAAATTAAAGCTATTAATTTCTCTGATACATTGCTGTCATTCATTCAAAAAAATATACATTAGTTTACATGTTTTTAATTGCTTTAAGAAAGCAAGTTTGCAACAATGTGTGCGAGACAAAATCATCTATACACATTCACTGCCCACATAAAATGTGACATAAAGTTCCCTTTTCTCATGAGAACCAAAAAATGGACAAAAATACGACGTAAAGTTTTTGACTACCTTCCATCTAATACAGTGACAGTGATTTCGTTCGCAGTCACACTTTCATCGTATTTGCTTGATGACTCTACTTCAGACGGCCTTTTTCCAATACTAAATCCTGGGTATCTCGGTTGTGGCAGTTGTGTAACGTCACTGCTCAGCATTAACAATACTTTCGACATGTTTGGTCTATGTTCCGCTTGTTCTTGAACACATAATAATCCGATCTGTATGCATCTTAAAACCTCATCCACTGAAAATTCGGCTCCTATGGATTCGTCTAATAGCTCTAAAGCGTTTCCTTCATTCCATAACTTCCACGTCTGAAAAAAATTCTTGTTTGGTTAGAAATACAGCAAAGTGGAAACACCGTAACTAGTTATAAGTATATTCGATCAAGTTCATGATAGTACTTACGTGTCCAAGAAGGTTAAGTTGGTTACTTGCAAAATAGAATCCGCGGTTCTTTTTGCCACTTACTATTTCGAGCACCAAAACGCCGAAACTAAAAACATCAGATTTTACTGAGAAAAGACCGTCCATTGCATATTCAGGTGCCATATAACCACTGCGAAAGGTGTTAGAAAATAATAAGTTAAAATCAGAACTCGACAATAAGTGTGTTTAAAGCTACAAAGGTATGATACTTACTGTGTTCCGACCACTTTCTTTGTTTCCGCTTCAGTTTGGTCACCTCCAAAAATTCGTGCCATACCAAAATCCGATATTTTTGGGGTCATTTCCTTGTCTAGCAAAATATTACTCGCTTTAAGATCTCGATGAATGATTCTAAATCTAGAATCTTGATGGAGATAAAGAAGGCCTCGTGCAATCCCAGATATGATATCGAATCTTCTTTGCCAATCAAGTAGTCCACTTTTCTCTTTATCTATGATAAATTCAAGAAACATGTTACACTTGATAAAGAAACCAATGTCGGATGAATAAAGCCTTTAAACCGTCAAGAAACTTACCGAAAAGAAATGTATTGAGGCTTTTGTTTTCCATGTATTCATATACCAACAACTTCTCTTCGACCTCAATGCAACAACCTAGTAACCGGACAAGGTTTCTATGTTGAAGTTTGGCGATTAATCGGACTTCATTTTTAAGTTCCTCAATCCCTTGACCCGAAGTTCTTGAGAGCCTTTTTATAGCTACAACTTCACCTTCCATGAATGTACCCTGACATCATTAGCCAAAAGGATGTTACTTTTGTTATTCTAACAACTATATGGTTTTTTACTTTGTTTAATCTAATATGATATGTTAATTAAACGACTCGGCAGTCCGATAATTTACCTTGTAAACAGATCCGAACCCACCTTGCCCGAGCTTATTCGCGCTGGAAAAGTTCTTTGTGGCCTTAACCAAAGTTGGAAAATCGAACAAGGGTAACTCTATTTCGTCATCTGTCCTATCACCGGAATACTCTTTTTTACTTGGCACAATAATCCCCTCTTTCATCAAGAAATCTTGACTTCTTTCATATGCACCTAATGCAGACCAACAACTTTGACATTAGAAATTCAAACTAATTATTTTATAAGTCCATAACTTACATCAAGCTTTTTGAATTTTTTTCGATGAAGTTAGTCTAGAAGTAGACTTTATCTTTCAATGATTTTATAATGGATGCTTTTATACGTTTACGTTAGTTAAAACTTACTGATTTTACCAACTCTAAGTTAGTATGTTTGACTCTTAAAAAGTCAAGTTTACCTTGTCTGGCTATACTTGAGTTCTTAAACCGTTGCGTTTTTTTCCTCTTCACGTAAAATAGTATCAGTAGAGTTAACAGAACTGCACACACACCAGTAGTGATGGCCACGATCATGACAACACGGTTTCCCGAGCCCTTTCCAGAATCCTGAGTCATTGTGGATGATGGGTCTGCAACGTAACAAATAATGAATATCCTAGGGAAACTTTATTCGCTTTAGTCCAAGATAACTGGTCCGAATACAATTTAGCAAGTACCCTTACAAAATAACGCAACGTCTAAAAAATGTTCATGTGACTCTTTTAATTCTGCATAATGTGAAACAACGCTAGCTCGTTCTTGTTAGCAAAATACTAATTGTCAACTGTCACATATTTGACACAGCTTCGATTTTGACTTTTTGAGTTCTGCACTTCTGGTGGCTTTACAAGTCTACAACTAAAACCTAACAAACCATATTTTAATTCTTGTTTTCGGGTTGAAAATTATAAAAAATTGTACCTAAGGTAGTTAGTTAATCATCTTAGACGAGGTCAATCTAATAACTATGTAGACGATAACTATGTACACATAACACATAACACAATTTGATATGTATAAACCAAGATTTAGAAATCCATGATATGCTAACGAAAGACCTATTGACGTTTGTAGATGGTGAAGGTGATCTAACGAAGTTGCTTATATTCAAGATTAGACACATGAATGTAGATATAAACTATCACTGTCCATCCGTTAATAAGAGTTAGGTCCATGACAAGTCATACGTGTCACAGTCGTTTGTCAATGTTGCTACGAGTTCCTCTAGACTCGTCTACTCAACCCTTACTACAATTTAAAGAAACACTTCTGTTAGTTATGATAGAAACACATGTAACTTTGTTTCTGCGTCGTAACCAGCTCCCTTTTACTTGTATTTCAAGCAACCGCGAAATCTTGAATTCCAATAACGGACCATTTACTAAAGACTTATATGCCATTGTCGGCTACTCGGATGCTACTTCAGTTATATATGTTATAAATTTCAGTTTATCAAAAACTAGTTTTCCTTGCCCTTAATAGGTAGTATCACTATTTAGGACAAAATTAATACATCCCTTGGTGCAAGATACCAGACCGATAAAAATTCTCAATGTTGAGTTCAACACGAGTAGTCGTGTTGTCCATATAGAGAAAACGGTCCTCACAAATGACCCACTTTGAATCTAAATCATAAGACCACTGAATTTTATTTGAGAATAAATGGTAGTTATGTTTAACTTAACATTAAAGAATCTCAATCCATATCTGACTTGATTCTAATCTATTTTTTATTTTTTTATTTTTTTTATTATGTATAAAAACTTTTAAATAATTATATGGGTTAATATAGATACCAAGTTACCATTATTTTCCTACTTCTAACCTATAAAGTTCTTAAATTCTATGGTAACTCAATTATTGTACGAAAAGAATTTGTGAAAGGTAGGTGATTAGATGATGGGCCCAAATGTACATGCTTTCTTTAGGTGGTCAAGGTAGATGGGCCATGGGCCCTTGATTTGAATACCTTTTAACATTATTTTATTAACTTGTAACTTTTAAGCTCTTTCAAAAAATAATAATAATTGTTTCTGTTTCAATATGATAGGTCTAGATTTTCTTAAAAAATTGTATTTTCTTGTTTTATATAATTTTAAGTAAATCTTGGCTAGTCAATGTGTCTTGGTTAGTCGCGATAACAATGATTACACTTCTTCCACATTGTATATATATATTTTTCTCTTTGTGTGAACAAACTTTTGAACGAAATAGGTAAGAACAAATGAATGATCAAAGAGTACTTAAGTTGAAAATATTAAGCTCTTTCGAGATCTTTGAAAGTATATAAACAAAGATTTTGTATTTATTTCCCACTTTAGATTGTTGTGAAAAGAATCACGCAACCATTCACGGAGAAAACGAAATGGCAGATAAAGACGATTTCACATGTTAATATTTGTGGTCCAATTTAGTCCAATCTACTGTACTTGGTGCATCATGGATTGCATGTTCTTAATTGGGGGTTTGTTTTTATCGTAGGGACGATAGCTTAAATTGACTGGTTGCATAATTTTTCTTAGGGTGGTGTCAATAGGATGCGGTATGGTGAGGCATGAGGCCACGCCGAAGCGGCAACACCATCGCCATAAGTGGCGTGGTTGTGGTTTGGTGGTGCTGGCGAAGATTGCGAAGAAGAGGCATGGGAAAAGAGGCGTGCGATATAAAAATAAAAAATAACGTTAGGTGGCGTGAGATCGTGGTTACATTAAAAGCGTATGGTGGCGTGAATGAGGTGGAATGATATTATTGATGGGTGATGAGACATGAGTAAGGCGTAGATCGATCGTGACCGCCACCATGCATAACTGTAAAGATAATAACAAATTTAAGAAAATTGTATGATTTTCGATGTTAAAATGATTATGTGAGTAAAAAATAAGTTCATTTTTCACCTATTGATGAACTAACTAAGATAAAACTAGAAATTCAATACATTAATACCGGGAACATTTTATAAAATCCAGTGTTTTTTATTTATGAGAATTAGCACTACCAAGCAGAATTGTTATGTTGTCTGTGATACAGCGGGACCCGCTAGTTCCGTCCTGTCAAGGCATGTATTATGTTGTTGATTCAACTGTATCGGTTCGATTATCGAGTTGTTTAGTTTATTCGGTTCGATTAGTTTGGTTAATTTTTTTTTGGGTAAAACCGAACCGAACCTAATTTAAATTGGATTAAACCAAACCGAAAACTAAATTTGAATTCGGTTCGGTTTTCGGGTTGACCCGAATAACTCGAATTAGGTAATTTATATATATATTTCTCATTTAATTATATAGATTTAAGCAACAAAAAAAAAATTTCTAAGTATAAAAAATGTTATATTTATACTAAGAAAGAGTTTTAATGGTTTTATTATTATTTTTTTTTAATTTTTAATATAACTATATATAAAATATATATTTATATTTGAATTAGTTTTCGATTCGGTTTCATTTTACTAAAATTATATCCAAACAGAAAATCAACTATTTAATTTGGTTTAGTTCGGTTACAAATTGATCGAGTTTTATTCGGTTTGATTTCGGTTTTGGGTTTGTATTACGCGATTTATGAACCCCCTAATTTAAGCTTGCTTTTAGGCTTGTAATCTTATTTGACTTAACACATGTCTTATAGATCACATTTTCTACCTTTATTCTTGCTTATAAGCTTATTGTGACTTAAATATGAAAAAAGCTATATACTACGAAAATAAGCTAGAATAAATAATAAACTCATAAAATACAAGTCGAATCAAATGTTTATAAGCTTAAACAAAGCTTTTGCTAAATCATATTAGGTACTTTCTATTATTAGATGCTAACGAATTAGATTAGGCATAACAAGAGTTATGTTCATGTAAACATTTTTTTTCTTTTTCTTTTTTGGGGTATACTTTCAACTCTTGTTGATCAAATAATTTAAATTGTATAGAACATTGTCAATATATATGAAATTAAGAACATGATTATCACCTACTTACATCTTCACTTTGAAACATTCATATTTCCTTTTAAAATAAGGATATATTAAAATGCAATTATCTTGTTTTCAAATTATTTCTAAGCTAGCTATCTTTTTCTATTTTATTTTTCTAACAGAAAATATCATTTTCATTTGTTTATGTATTCAAGATATGATGACCCGAATTGGCTGGTCGTGATCTAAACAAAAAACTATTATATGTCAATTCTGAAAACCAAACTTAAGACTTATGTGTATAGTAGACGACCCTATGATTGACCCTTAATCCATAAATTAGCAATTTTTTTAACAGTTTGTACATAGATTAAAAGTTTAATCACATTTAGTCTTCCCATATTTAACTTTTTTATCAACATTGTCATACAAAGACATATTTAACTTTACGTCTATCATTTGGACCACGTCTAATCAATGACTAAGTCTTACCTGTAGATTTCGACATACGACTCTAGCACTAGATATACAAAGTAAACGACTTGTATAGTATTGCGTTGTCGCGTATATCATAACTCTCGGATAAGGAAACTTAAGGGCAAGATATAATTATCGAGTATTAACAACATGTATCAACGTATAATACGTGTTGTTAATACTTAAGATTGATATTCGAAACGTACCTAAATCAGAAGCTGCAGCTCGAGCGTAAAGATCTTGACCACCACCTTCAGAATCGGCATACTGTCTCATATCGAAAGATCCACTTCCCAAATTACACAACCCGAACCGCCTTGAGTAATATTCATATTAGCATACGCGGCACATGAACAATTTCTTTTACAAATCTCACGACACGTACTCAAATTCATTGTTCGATCAACAAAAACTTTAGAACTCTCCGGCAGTTTCATATTCTTCAAGGGCAAAAAGCCATCCGACTCGCAATCCAATTCAGACCTCCTAACACACCCGTCCGACCCATCTCGTAAATCCCAAGCTTGTTTATTTTTTGGCACAAATCCTTTCATACAATTACAAACGGGAGAAGCATTCATGTCACAAATACCGTAGGGCCCACATTCTCCGTAATAATCACATTGATCACGTGGAGCGAACCAGTATTCGCTCCACGTTTGAGATGTTTCAACCCACGTGAAACGTCTAAGTGCACCTGATGTACTCATGATTAACCGTGAATAGACCGAATCATTTAACATGTCAAATGAGTATGAAATTTCATCCGCATCATTTTGAAACTTAAACTCAATCAAATTAATAGCACTTTTCATCTCCGGTACACCGCTAAACCTTCTTCCATTCCACGGTCCACTCCGGTATTGTTCCGTTACATTCTTCCGTAAAGAAAACTCTGGAAAACCATTTGTATCCATCTTAAATGTATATTCGCCCTCACCTGCATCCACAAATTTATACATTAAACTTTTTTTTTTTTTTTTTTAAAAACCTTTAGGTTGGTGGCAAGACTCGTGATACTTTGATCAGTGTTTTGCCAAACTGACTATTTATTTCACGACATTGTGAAATACTAATATTATTCTAGCAAGGCTACTTATTAAGATTCAAGTGAATTTTCAATGTCGAATAACTATTTTTTTTACGTCAATTTTTCAAGCATCTATACCACAAATCTCATAATATGTATCTCATAAATGTTTCTTCTGAGACTTAAACTCACAACCTCTTGGCTGGTGGATAACAACAAAATGTTTCATTTACGGCCTTACATCTAGTAAAAAAAATCACTTTTTTACGAGAAAGAACATATAATTTCTCAAAAAAGAAAGGGCTAATTCTCGAAAAATATACTACGTAATATCATACTTGTCACCGTTTGTATTTGTTGTATCATTGTTTGAATCCGATTATTTTGTGCATATCTTTTCAAATTTTGATTATTTTACGTATCAATTCCTAAAATGTCTGATTCGATTCCCAAAAATACATGATTCGATTCCCAAAAATACGCTAATCGATACACCGAATAATCAAAATTTAAAAGATGTGCACGAAATAATCAAATTCGAACAATAAGACACACAGCTACAAAAAGTGACAAGTACTATACATTTTTAAAAGTAGCCAAAAAAGAAAAAAATAGTACTGTAGTATTCATATATGGCAGCTCATTTTGTTTTTATCATACCTGGATCATCATTGGCCTTCCACGACTGTAAAACCTGATTTTCTCGAGTTTTCCGATCCAATCCGAGCTTCATCCCAGGCAACAAAGTATCCGTAGGATGTTCAAAGCTTTGCCATATATAACTCTCCGAATTCTCATCATTTTCATCTCGCAATACAAAGTTACCATCATCCAAAAGCTGTGCCACAGTGTTCACGTTACCAAACGACTTGTTAGATGACCATATCGCGCTTTCGGCCTCATTTACAAGTACAATGTTGCCGTTTTCGCCTATAGTAAGTCTTCCTTTCGATGTAGTTAGTGGTGTGTTTCTGTTAGCTACCCAAACATATGTTCTTTCGGGTATTTTTTTGTACCATATGCCTATGTACGAGTTGTTATTATTGTTGTTGTTGCTTGTGTTGAAGAACCCTAGCTCGAATGCTTGGTTACTTGAGACTAAAGTTTGATCAATTGACAAAGGTTGTTTTGGTGTAATTGTGTCTATGGCTAGTGAGAGATTATAAGGTAGTAAGAGAAACAAAAGTATGAAATTTTTATGAAAATTGTGTTTTTTCATTTTCTTTTTTGGGAGAATTGAATGAATGATGGTGTTGTGTTTAATGAAAATGAATTTTCTTGGTGAGATAACTCATCTTTTATTTGTTTGGTAGGTCTTGATTTGTTTGTCTTTTATTAATATTATTGAAAGATTATCATATTGATTATTGAGTTTGAATCTGCAAAAAGATTTTCAAAGGTCTTATGTGGGAATAAAAAAAGACATTCATCTTACGTGTGAAAATGTTGGTGATATTTGGTAAAGTAACATATGATGTTAGTACTTTTCTTTTTGATTTTTTATACCTTAAGGTTATGTGTTCTACAAGTTCTATAAATTTGTCGGCTAAAATCATATTATTCACACACGTCATATCCCATTTATTAGCAAGAAGAAGAAGATATTGTAGGCTTGTAGCGTTTTTTGAATAACTATAGCGTCGGCTTAAAAATGGATTTCAAAATGATGTAATAGTCTTTATACACTTTTCAATAATAATCATTCTAATTTGAACAACTTTTATATTTCTTGTAGTACTGCATAGCGCGAGGTGTGGCGTGACTGCATAACCAAACCTCACATCTTAATGCAAACACGAAGATTTTTTTCGTTTTAAGGCGTGACATAACGCGATCTGAAATATGAAAATATTTATATGTTTATATCATATTTCATATATATCGAGTTTAGAAAAATCGTTGTACATAATGAATAAGGTTAAAAAACTATCCTTACATGTAATATTATTCATTTAAAAAAAAAATAATTATCGGAGTTGAATAAAAAAAACTCGCCACGCCTCACGCCTTAGCACGCCTGATCACGCTAATTCCCGCCTCATCTCACGCCACGCATAGAGTCGACGCTTTGATCTATTTCGTAACGTAGAGATCACGCATCACGTTTTATCGGCGCCTTCACGCCGCCATGTCACGCCTTTTAGAACCATGTGTATTTGGAACTTTTGTGACTTGTGTTATAGTCGGAAACATTAAACGATTTGAAATTATCATATTTATATGTGGGTTGATATTACTGTAATATTCTTTTTGGATTTGTGATGGTTATTAAGTTTAGAGTTATCTTTATTTGGAAACTACAATATTCTTAAATATATCTAACATAAATCGTTTGTCTGATCAGACGTTAATCTTTCTCTCTAAATTTCAGCAATCAATTTTTAAATCAACCAATCAAATCATTAAGTTCGTTTGTGGCGTGATTAGTAGATAAAACAATCATTTGTATTCATTTACACTTCATAATTTATGCCGTTATTTAAAATACAAATGTGTTCATTTACACTTCATAACTTATGTCGTCATTGTTTTATATGAAAACAAAGTTACTTAAAATACAAATGTGTTCATTTACACTTCATAACTTATGCCGTTATTGCAAAGTTTAAAAAAAACCAAAAGATATTTTTAAGATAAAGAAGGAATTATATGAACCGATCATGAAACAACACCAAGTGAAACTATTATGATGGTGTAGGAATGTTGGTTGTGGATAAACCCTTAATTTGATGTCTACACTCTATAATTAGAAATCTTTGATTCGAAATTCAGACATTCATAAATTGTATGAGCCTCTTAGAGGATCAATAGATGTACTGAAAAATTCTATATATTTTTTATGTCTATATTGATTGGGAACCATCTATGTCACATACAGACGATTGGCATTGGTTCCCTGCCTTTATTGTATGCCAGTCAAATGTCAGCGAGACAATGAATACGACCATACCTGATATTAGTTCACGGCGAAAACAATGGTGGTATAATTTGTATCCTTATTTTTTAACCTTCCTCCCTCTTTGGCAAAACTGGAGATTCACGAAATCCTAACATCCCTAAATTGGTTTTCACTCTAATCGTGCCTCAAATCTAACTTAAACGATCTGACTGTAGTTTGATCAACCCTTGTGGCTTTTCATCTATATTTGTGCGCTATTTGTGATAGATTTATGTTGCGTTTTTTGTTTGTGTTGACTTAGGGTTTTTACTTTTCGTCAAATTAGGGCTTATTGCATTCACTGTCATTAATCAATTACAATTCTGCCATTATTCAAGATCGAGGGCTCATTACTCATTGGTTACAACTATGTTGTCTTGTTCTTCGAAACCTTAAGTTTTTTAGGGTCTCGTTTGGCCGGTTCTTGAAGTTTAGGGCATCGTGTACTTCATGATACTGTGGTCTTGATTGGTCTTAGGTTATGTAACCATGCATAAGGGTTTTCTTGCTTGGGAGGATAGGTCGTTGATGCGAGGTTTCTTGTGGGGTTTAATATTTATAAGTGTCTCGTTTACCTATGGTCACCTTATGCACTAACAGGCGGTGTACCCGATCGTGTGTAGTAGTAATGTCGGTAAAACCGAGGTCGTCCCAAGAGCTATGTGGCGGATTCTAATTAAGTCTAGGTGTCATTTGGTTTTAAATGGTTTAAAATTGAAATGATTAATTAACTAATAAAACAAGAAAATAAAAGAAAGCAAATAAAGCGAGGGTTGTGATCAATAAAGGAGAAGTGTCTAACCTAGTTACTCATCCTATCATGTTATGTTCACATATAATTACTTCCAATTGCTTAGTGGGTTTTAGGTCGCTAGGACAACATTTGGTCGATTCGTCCTAACCTATAAGCAAAGGTTTTCACCGGAGATCAAGCTACTACCCTTGAAAGTCCAGTTGTTTTAGTCCCCAAGCCAAGTCATAAAGTTCCGCTACATGCAAGATTCATAATAATGAGTGCCCGGCTAGCATCTTAGACACTTATCCCAAACTTAAGTTCATCCAAACGGTAGGTGATCATTTGTCCGATTCGACAGCGAAGAAGGGTCGTCGGTTGGTCGATTCTTACCCTTCCCACTCGCCTACCTACTTGGGGGTGGGTTGGTCAATTCTACTAAGCAACTAGACACTACCGCCATTCAAAACTACCAAACAAGGGTAGCTACAAACAAACTATGCATGCATACACTAGAAATAATTATCACGGAAGCAATGTAAACATAAACATAAAATTAAGGAATCATAATTAGGCTAGCACCGAGGTGCTAGCCGATCATATTACTTGAAACAATCGATTCAATGTTTGATATAATGAAATACATGAATTGAAAGTAAAAGAAATGATAAATCGCTAAAGCTTATCGTTGGGGAGTGATTTCTCCTCTTGGAGATGGCTCCGTATGCTCCTCAAGATCGCCTTGGTCCCCTACACATTCTCCGCTTTGTGTGTGGAGTGAATGATCCGCCTCTAATCGCCCACTTTGAAGGGAGGAGAAGAGATGATAAAATGCGGTTGGGGTCAGATGTTATAGGCACGATCCTAGTTACGACGTAACTTTAGTTGAGAGTTACGCCATAACATCAATATCTTCGTAATTTGCGCTGGAAAAGTTGATTACGGCGTAACACATGGAATTAGTTACGCCGTATCTTCAATATACGTTACAAAATCATGATTACGACGTAATCGTGGAAAGATTTACGGCGTAGCTTGTAGCGGCGTGGAACATCATTTGACCTAATTGGTTACGACGTAATCCTAAGATGGAGTTACGCCGTAATCTGCTATTGAGTTAGCCTTCTGAGTCACGCTTTGTTACGCGTAATGTGAGAGAGGAGTTCTGTAATTACTTCATAGTGGGCATACTATCATATATCTTCAATAAACTCTCCAAATCAGCGTCTCATTAGCTCCAATGCTCGTAATTTACACGAAAGTGAAATATAGAGGAAAACAAGCGTAAATCCATATAAATGATATAAATACGAGCATTATCGGAAATTGACACTTAATATTCGGGACTATTTGATGTTATCAAATATCCCCCACTTACACTCTGCCCTCAAGTAGACCTTATTAGATAGATTTCTAAAAGATATCTCCATTACCGGAAAATATAAGTTTAAAAATCCCTTATGCTAGAATAAAACAAAGCCGAACACCTCATGAAATGGAAACAAAACACTCAATTCTCTCAACTATTCTAAATGTCAATTTCGGGTGATCACTCAACGTCTGATAATAGCATGTATTCTATCATAAGCTTGGCGGTTACAAATCTCCACCACTAGAGTTAAGGACTAAACAATTCTCGAAGGCAATATGGGTAGACACGACAAAGTTTAAGGGTGAATCGTCATTACTAACATGTCACGGCGAAGTGGAAAAAATCAATGATACATGACCAAATCCATGGCCAAGACACCAAAGATTGCTCGCTTCATCACCTAGACACGCTTCATGACTAAAGGGTAGGATAAGACAAGGGATATAATTGGTGTAAAGTAAAAATAACAAGCAAATAATCTAAATCTATAACCAAGTCATCACCGCTTACCGTTCATTCAAAGTTCAAGTTTCAAAGCTAAGGAACCGGATCATGATATATCAAGTAGATGTGCCATTAGAGGACGTCATGATGGGCACATTACTTCTTCTTCAACTGTTGGTGCAATGATTGCCAACTTCATTCTTCAAATGTGACCGAGGTGTCCTCCTCGATACTAAATCAATGATGAGCTCATAAACATAGTGCTTATAACCCGCACTTTACAATCAATACTATGACTTTTTTTTTTTTTTTTTTTTTTTTGAATTTTTTTTTTACATAACAACTAACATAGCACCCGCGAGATGAACAACATGAGAATTTGGGGTCTTCAATGATCTTGAATATATGTCTTTGGCGAGGCGTGATTCTGAACCTTTCCACTGAACCTTGAACTTAGGCAAACAATGACTTCCGATCACAAATAAAGACTACACGGTAGGCTAAGGTGTATGGGTGTATCAAGCGATATATTGGTTGAACAAAATGAAAGGAATGGCTCGACGGGTGTGTCTAGGGTATCTTGCACTAATGGTGAGTGCAACAAAAGGGTTTAACATGGGGTCGAGAAGTCGAGGTGACTAATCGATAGACACGCAAGGATAGGCTTTTGGGTGATAATCCTATAATATTGCCTTCTTAAACTGAAAAATCCGAATACATTAAGCTAACTCAACATACCTCGTCTATGGTCTCGAAATGATGCAAATCCCAAGTTCTAAAGTTTACAAGCTACCGACACACTCATAATTTGGTGGATTTGGGGTAAATATTTGGAAACGGATAAGGCTAATCTCACCATATAATATCAAGGGTTATAATGTGCTCGGCTAAGGTCTAATCTAGTTAGGTTAAGAAAAACATGTCAAAATTTTAAAAATAACATAATTTTTCAAAATAAACTAGAAAAACGAGGGCAAAATAAAGTTCAAGAGATAATTCTACTCCCATCCCACCACTTGAAATGTACAAAGTTCCTTTTGTACTAAACGTTAAATAAAGGTGAAGAGAAGTAGAATTAGGCGAGAACTTCCTAAAATCGCTCCAGAAAGAAAGAAGGCCCACAAAAGAATCGTGCCTTCGCTTAAGCATCCACGAGCAAACTTCATTCCACGAAATCACACTACCAACAAGCATAATTCTAAAAAGAAAAAGAAAGCGAAAAGAAACCTAACTCACTTCGTAGGAATCACGGTTGCATTTAGCATATGCAACAAGCCTTTTAAACCATTTGGTGTCCCAGTGAATGAGTGTAGTCTCGTGAGGGCTTCTGAGGAACATACACACAAAGTTCATTTAAAACTAATACAAGGTTATTGTGTTTAAAGAAGAATTATCTTGGAGGATAGTTACGTCGTAACTCAAGAAGGAGTTACGCCGTAATTATGGCAAAAACAGCGACGCTCTTTGAGTGTAGCTACTGGCGTAACCATTGCATGAGATTACGCCGTGTCGAATGCTCTGAGCGGATCGCTACAGGAGGTGTGTTACTGCGTAATTATGGGGATGAGTTACGCCGTAACTGATGGACAGACATTGTCCTTGTTTAAGCTGCTGCTGCAATCTTCTCCAATTCATGCAAAAATGGTTAAAAACACAAAACCCAACTATACTAATAAAATGGAAAAGAAAATATAGGCATGGGGTGCATCCCATGAAGCGCTTGTTTTTGTTCGAGTCACGAGCTTGACTCCACCTTTATTTACTAAGTAACAGGGTGTTCATCCCCTCACTTGAATTCAAGTGTGGACGAAAATAGCAATAAACGCCATGAGGGTGTGAATTTGCTATAGGATGGGGAAATGATGAATTATGATCATACCTTAAAGGATATGTCCTTTCCCTTCTTACCATACCCATGTTCATTGACGGTTTTGAAGATTGGCTCGTTCTGTGTTGTTGTTGACTAACTGGCTTCAACACCATATTCGTTTCTTCAACTGCCATGTGTACCATTGTGTCCATAGAACATGATGAAGGATCTTTAGAAAGCAGTTCCTCGAGCTCCTTCATATTTTTAGCAGGGTTGCATTCAGCTTCATCGTCAACCACGGAAATATCCAAAAATTCATCTTCGAATTCCTTTAAAGGCTCGTCCAAAACTGGGTCGGTAGTTGGTGCTACAAAACAATCAGCGGTAGGTGTGATATGTGATGTCAAGGGTTGCATTACCAGCTCTGGGATAGGTTCATCATGGATGGGAGGTGTTAGAATTTGCTTAAGCCTTTCAACATCCTCAACCGTGATATCCCACATGTCATATAAATTACATTCATCACATTCCTCCTCGACTTCCTCTTCCTCCTTGGTAGTGTCGATATTGACATTATCTGTATCATGTTCAGAAACACTAGCAAAAATATTAGTAATAGGAGAAATAGGAAAGTTAAGAAGGTCCTTACTTCCAAGGTTCACATCCCCGAATTCTTCATTAATAGACTCATCATGAGTCTCCTCTTGTTTCATGCGTTGAAGGTTTTCAGTTGCAATTCTGAACAAATCATCCAACACTCTTGCAATCATCAACTCTCTATCTTCAGGTTCAGGATCAGGAGTGTAAGTGTGATTATTCCAGTTGTTCTTCTTTCGACATTGGTTGGCTGTATATAATTCATATTCATGAATGGTCATGTTATCCATGTCCAATTCATCGTACTCTTGAGGAGATACATAACCACCATATGTATATGGTTGAGAAGATTGAAAGAAAGGCTCTAGAGGAGGCAATCTCATTGAAGTTCTCCAAGATTGAGGATTCCGCATGAATTTTCTCTCCTTTTCGCGCTCGTACTCCCAGTATTCTTCCAATGTCATATTATCAAAATCTGGCTCCATTTGCATGATTACCTGAAATGAACTCAAGAAACAAAGAAAACAACATAATAGGAGAAAGACAAGAAAAACTTAAATTAAAATCCTAAAATAGCTCCCCGAAAGCGGCGCAAAAATTTGATGAAGGTTTTACTGACCAGGTTTTAATATTTATAAGTGTCTCGTTTACCTATGGTCTAGCTTATGCACTAACCGGCAGTGTACCCGATCGTGTGTAGTATAGTAATCGGTAAAACCGAGGTCATACCAAGAGCTATGTGAGCGGATTCTAATTGAGTCTAGGTGTCACTGGTTTTAAATGGTTTAAGATTGAAATGATTAATAAACTAATAAAACATGAAAATAAAAGAAAGCAAATAAAGGCGAGGGTTGTGATCAATAGAGGAGAAGTGTACTAACCTAGTTACTCATCCTATCATGTTATGTTCATGTCTAATTACTTCCAATTGCTTCAAGTGGGTTTTAGGTCGCTAGGACATCATTTGGTCAGTTCGTCCTAACCTATCAGCAAAGGTTTCCACCGGAGATCAAGCTACTACCCTTGAAAGTCAAGTTGTTTTAGTCCCTAAGCCAAGTCATTAAGTTCGCTACATGCAAGATTCATAATAATGAGTGCCGGCGCTAGCATCTTATACACTCATCCCTAACTTCTTAAGTTCATCCAAGCGGTGATCATTTGGTCGATTCACTGGCGAAGAAGAGTCGTCGGTTGGTCAATTCTTACCCTTCCCACTCAGTCTACCTACTTAGGGTCAGTTGGTCAATTCTACTAAGCAACTAGACACTACCGCCATTCAAAACTAGAAACAATTATACGGAAGCAATGTAAACATAAACATAACAATTAAGGAATCATAACTAGGCTAGCACCAGAGGTGCTTAGCCGATCATATTAACTAAAAAATTCGATTCAATGTTTGAGATAATGAAATACATGAATTTAAAGTAAAAGAAATGATAAATCGCTAAAGCTTATCGTTAGGGAGTGATTTCTCCATTTGAGATGGCTTCGTATGCTCCTCAAGATCTGCCTTGGTCCCTACTCACGTTCTGCCTTTGTGTGTGGGTGAATGATGCGCCTAATCGCCCCTTTGAAAGGAGGAGAAGAGATGATAAAAATTGCGATTTAGGGTTGTATTTATAGGCGCGATCCTAGTTCTGCGTAACTTTAGTTGAGAGTTACGCAGTAACATCAATATCTTCGTAATTTGCTCGGAAAAGGCGGTTACGGTAACACATGGAATGAGTTACGCCGTATCTTCAATATCGTTACAAAATCATGATTACGTTGTAATCGTGGAAAGAGTTACGTAGCTTCGTGCGTGGAACATCATTTGACCTCATTAGTTACGGCGTAATCCTAAGATGAAGTTACTGTGTCTCTTTATTGAGTTATGAGTTACGCTTTTCTTACGCGTAATGTGAGAGAGAGATTCTGCCGTAATTACTTCATAGTGGGCATACTATCATATATCTTCAATAAAATCTCCAAATCCGCGTCTCATTAGCTTCAATGCTGGTAATTTACCTGAAAGTGAAATATAGAGGAAAAAAAGCGTAAATCCATTTAAATGATATAAAATACGAGCATTATCGGGGGAAATTGACACTTAATAATCAGGACTATTTGATGTTATTAGTCGTAATCATAAGAAAAAAGATGGAAGGAGATATGTTGCGTCTTGTGAGCAGTCTGGTGGAAGTGTCGAAGTGGGTAATGCTGAAAATGCTCAAAGGGATGGTTTGAGCAAACCGGTAATTAAAGTACCCCCATTATACATGTTGTGGATGACCAGGTAATCATTACCCCCATTCTACGTGATGTGGTTGAACAACATGCTGTTGTTGATAGGTTTGAATCGAGTAATGCTGATCCTATGAAAAGTGGTGGCATAGAACAACCTGGTACCTATGAAAAGTGGTGGCATAGAACAACCTGGTAACATATGTATTCCTGATTATGAGAATGATCAAGTTACACAAAATATTTTTGATAGCTTTAATGTGGCCATGAATGTTACTATTTCGCAACCTAATTCTACTTTGGATCCTAATACTGCGAGTAGTCTTGATAAAACTAATTCATACGCAACTAAGCTTAAATCATCTTGGGTTGTTACTGATGACACATTTACAAGTAAAGTTAATTTTCGTTATATTGAAACCAAGGATAGCATTAATGATGTTGATTTTATTATTACCAAATCGTCGGTCGAGGAGGTTAATAATAGATGTGCGAACACGTTGTATGACTATTTCTTTGGCAAGAGGGTGGCGTTTCCCGTGGTACAACACTTTGCTTGAACAATGTGGGCTAAGTATGGACTACAACGTGTCATGATGAACTCCCAAGGGTTATTTTTCTTTAAGTTATCATCGAAAAAGAATATGGAGATTGTTATTCTTAATGGTCCTTATATGATTCATCATCCAAAGAGCGCCTTAGAGTAGGAGTTTATAATCCCTAGTGGGTTTGTAGACAAGACCCTTGGTAAGTTCAAGAGTTAGGAGAAACGATACCTACAACTTTAGACACACAACGAACTAGGAATAAGACGTGACACTCAACCATCAATAGGAGATAATTAAGGAGTAATACAAACTAAGTAAACACATTTTAAACTATCATACGAGCACACATTAATTAGACATAGACTCCCACAACCTTAGTTTAGATAATTAGATAATAGTAGAGTAATCGGTAGAAATACCAACCCCAAATCCAATACCGAGATTCGTACCTTTCCATTTTCATAAAACATAAAAAGATAAAAATAATCTTCCTCAACCTTAACCTTAGCGTAGTAACTCCTTACTAGCATTCCTATTCCCTGAGAACGATATCAATACCCGTGGCTTACCCTAATTACTACACTACAACAATTAGGTTCACCGCCTAGGTGTTATAAAACTTGCTCAAGAAAAGGAAGTTTCCTTGACCCGAACGACGATGTAGCGTTATCACTTATCGTTAGGTGTGATTTCTCCTTGGAGATGGCTCCAGTATGCTCCTCAAGATCCGCCTTCACCCCCCTACTCACGTTTTACGCTTTGTGTGAGTGAATGATGCGCCTAATCGCTCCCTTTGAAAGGAAGAATAAGAGATGATAAAAATGCGATTTAGGCCTGTATTTATAGGCACGATCCTATTTACGACGTAACTTTAGTTGAGAGTTACGCCATAATATCAATATCTTCGTAATTTGCTCGAAAAGGCGGTTACGCGTAACACATGGAATGAGTTACGACGTATCTTCACTATACGTTACAAAATCATGATTACGCCGTAATCGTGGAAAGGGTTACTGGCGAGCTTGCGCGGCGTGGAACATCATTTGACCTAATTGGTTACGGGTAATCCTAAGATGGAGTTACGCCAGAATCCGCCGATGAGTTAGCCTTCGAGTCACGCTTTTGTTACGGCGTAATGTGAGAGAGGACTTACGTCGTAATTACTTCATAGTGGGCATACTATCATGTATATTCAATAAACTCTCCAAATCCGCGTCTCATTAGCTCCAATGCTCGTAATTTACCTGAAAGTGAAAAATAGAGGAAAACAAGCGTAAATCCATATAAATGATATAAAATACGAGCATTATCGGGGGAAATTAACACTTAATATTCCGGACTATTTGATGTTATTGTTAATACAAATAAGCCGTAAAAACGTTTATTTATATTTTACGATCTTCTAATGTTTTGTCGATAACAAAAGTAAGATCATTTTAAGGAAACAAATAAAATACGTAAATGGTTTGAACTAATAGTTTTCTAACACACTTACGCTTTCACATAAAACACTAAAACAAGTATAAGTGATTTTATGATTTTGATACATATGTACAACAACTAGTGTTTACATATTGGGTTAAACATATACTAAAGCTAAGTATACTAAAATGGGTAAAAACAAGTATATACTAAAATGGGTAAAAACTAAGTGTATGCTAAATTGGGTAAATACAAGTATATACTAAATGGGTAAATACTAGCAAATGGTTTTGACCCATAACCTATGGTTTTATATATACCACTTAACCAAGTTCATTGTATCTAGAAAGAAAACCATGGATCAACCCATAACCCATGACCCATGACCTTAACCAAAAATACCCATGGGCAAAGAGGAGGCGGACCACCGATCCCTAGCTTTGTGCTAGCCGGATCCTTGTGGTAGGGATCCGTGGGATCCGGGAAACAGAAGAGAACTTCTCTATAAATGAGAGCCATTGCTTCCTCTCTACTTGGACTTTTGATAAATACTTCCCCAAAGTATTCTAACCCTCTAACCTCATATCTAAGTGATCTATGTAATTTGTCTTTTGTTTTTTGTATGATCTTCTAGGTTCCTCTTAAAGGAAAGATCACCACTTCTTGAAGACGTGCAAGCTCAAGTCCATGAGTTGCCATGCTTCGTCATCATCAAGACAACGAAGGTTCTCTTGTTGATAGATCTACCTTTCTCCATAGACGTTGGGTTGAAGGCATTAGTGAAGAATGCCGAAAATGTAAAGATGCAAGCATTAGTGAAAGATGCTCATCATTCGTGTCAAGGCATTAGTGAGGAATGCTAAAGGTGTCAAGACGAAGGCATTAGTGAAGGATGCCAAGCGTTGTGTCAAAGGCATTAGTGAAGGATGCCAAAGAATCAAATCAAGTAGCATTTGGGAAGAATGCTTAGGTCGTATAATCGATGAGGTGCATCGTTATACATATAAGTATTTGTTTATTTTCAAGGATGGTGATATCCTTGATGATGTTGTAACAAGGAGTAGATCTCCTTGAGAATAGGTGTTGTGTCGTGAAGGTGTAGTTCACCTAAGGTGTGAAAGAACTAGGTACTTAGCCTAGTACCTAATAAAGGGTAGGCGACGTTGTGAAGGATTAGTTCTCCTAAGGTGTGAAAGAACTCGGTGGTTAGCCTAGCACCGTATAAAGGGTAGGCGACATTGTGTTAGGTGTGGTTCGCCTTGGTGTGAAAGAACTCGGTATTTAGCTTTGTACCGAAAAAGGTTAAGTGACGTTGTGAAGGCTTCTCCGCCATAAGGAGTTGGTGTAGTGTTTACGAACTCGAGTAGGTGACTCGGGGAGTGGAGTAGGCAAGGAAGGTGTCCTTGTAGCCGAACCACTATAAATACTTGTGTCGTGGTGATGTGCTTCTTACTTTATCTTTCATTACACGTTTATATATCTATCTATCAACGTCCAACATAAACAACCAAATAGATTGACATAAGTCGATCTAAATATTTAAAGGAAGTTTTAAATTGGTAAAACTATTCAACCCCTTCTAGTTTTCCACGTTATCAAATATCCCCCACTTGAACTCTACTTGCCCTCAAGTAGACCTTATTAGATAGATTTCTAAAAGATATCTCCATTACCGGAAAATATAAGTTTAAAAATCCCTTATGCTAGAATAAAACAAAGCCGAACACCTCACGAAATGGGAACAAAACACACAAATCTCTCAACTATTCTAAGTGTCAATTTCGGGGTAATCACTCAACGCACAGTAATAGCATGTATTCTATCATAAGCTTGGTGGTTACACAAATCTCCACCACTAGAGTTAAGGACTAAACAATTCTCGAAGGCAATATGGGTAGACACGACAAAGTTTAAGGGTGAATCGTCATTACTAACATGTCACGGCGAAGTGGACAAAATCAATGATACATGACCAAATCCATGGCCAAGACACCAAAGATTGCTCGCTTCATCACCTAGACACGTCATGACTAAAGGGTAGGATAAGACATGGATATAATTCGTGTAAAGTAAAAATAACAAGCAAATAGTCTAAATCTATAACCAAGTCATCACCGCCACCGTTCATTGAAAGTTCAAGTTTCAAAGCTAAGGAACCGGATCATGATATATCAAGTAGATGTGCCATTAGAGGACGTCATGATTGGCACATTACTTCTTCTTCAACTGTTGGTGCAATGATTGCCAACTTCATTCTTCAAATGTGACCGAGGTGTCCTCCTCGATACTAAATCAATGATGAGCTCATAAACATAGTACTTATAACTTCGCACTTTACAATCAATAACTATAACTATTTTTTTTTGAATCACTTTTTTTTACATAACAACTAACATAGCATCCCCCTTGAGATGAACAATATGAGAATTTGGGGGTATTCAATGATCTTCAAATATATGTCTTTGACGAGGCGTGATTCCGCCTTTCCACTTAAACCTTGAACTTAGGCAAACAATGACTTCTCGATCACAAATAAAGACTACACAAGAGGCTAAGGTGTATGGGTGTATCGAAACAATATATTGGGTGAACAAAATGAAAGGAATGGCTCGGACGGGTGTATCTAGGGTATCTTGCACTAAAGGTGAGTGCAACAAAAGGGTTTAACATGGGGTCGAGAAGTCGAGGTGACTAATCGATAGACAACAAGGATAGGCTTTTGGGTGATAATCCTATAGTATTGCCTTCTTAAACCGAAAATCCGAATACATTAAGCTAACTCAACATACCTCGTCTATGGTCTCGAAATTATGCAAAGGCCAAGTTCTAAAGTTTACAAGCTACCAAAGACACTCATAATTTAGTGGATTTGGGGTAAATAATTGAAACGGATAAGGCTAATCTCACCATATAATATCAAGGGTTATAATGTGCTCGGCTAAGGTCTAATTTAGTTAGGTTAAGAAAAACATGTCAAAATTTTAAAATGGCATAATTTTTCAAAATAAACTAGAAAACAAGGGCAAAATAAAGTTCAAGTGATAATTCTACTCCCATCCCCCACTTGAAATGTACAAAGTCCCTTTGTACTAAACGTTAAATAAAGGTGAAGAGAAGTAGAATAAAGCGAGAAGTTCCTTGAAATTCGCTCCAAAAGAAAGAAAGCCCAAAAGAATCGTGCATTCGCTAAGCATCCACGAGCAAACTTCATTCCTCGAAATCACACCGCCAACAAGAATAATTCTAAAAAAGAAAAGAAAACGAAAGAAACCTAACTCACTTTCAGAGGAATCACGGTTGCATTTAGCGTATGCAACAAGCCTTTTAAACCATTTGGTGTCCCAAGTGGACGAGTGTAGTCTCGTGAGGGCTTACAGGGAACATACCCACAAAGTTCATTTAAAACTAATACAAAGTTATTGTGTTTAAAAGAAAGAATTAATACTGGAGGATAGTTACGTCGTAACTCCAAGAAGGAGTTACGCCGTAATTATGGCAAAACTTGGCAGACGCTACTGGAGTGTAGCTACGGCGTAACCATTGCATGAGATTACGCCGTAATCGGTAATGCTCTGAGCGGATCGCTACAGGAGGTTTGTTACTACGTAATCATGGGGATGTGTTACGCCGTAACTGATGTACAAACATTGTCCCTGTTTAAGCTGTTGCTGCAATCTTCTCCAATTCCTGCAAAAATGGTTAAAAACACAAAACCCAACTATACTAATAAAATGGAAAAGAAAAGATAGGCATGGGGTGCCTCCCACGAAGCGCTTGTTTTTGTTCGAGTCACGAGCTTGACTCCACATTTATTTACTAAGTAACAGGGTGTTCATCCCCTCACTTGAATTCAAATGTGGATGAAAATAGCAATAAACACCATGAGGGTGTGAATTTGCTATACGATGGGGAAATGATGAATTATGATCATACCTTAAAAGATATGTCATTTCCCTTCTTACCATACCCATGTTCATTGACGGTTTTTAAGATTGTCTCGTTCTGTGTTGTTGTTGACTAACTGGCTTCAACACCATATTCGTTTATTCAACTGCCATGTGTATCATTGTGTCCATAGAACACGATGAAGGATCTTTAGAAAGCAGTTCCTCGAGCTCCATCATATTTTTAGCAGGGTTGCATTCGGCTTCATCGTCAACCACAGAAATATCTAAAAATTCATCTTCGAATTCCTTTAAAGGCTCGTCCAAAACTGGGTTGGTAGTTGGTGCTACAAAACAATCATCGGTAGGTGTGATATGTGATGTCAAGGGTTGCATTACCAGCTCTGGGATAGGCTCATCATGCATGGGAGGTGTTAGAATTTGCTTAAGCCTTTCAACATCCTCAACCGTGATATCCCACATGTCATATAAATTCCATTCATCACATTCATCCTCGACTTCCTCTTCCTCCTTGGTAGTGTCGATATTGACATTATCTGTATCCTGTTCACAAACACTAGCAAAAATATTAGTAATAGGAGAAATAGGAAAGTTAAGAAGGTCCTTACTTCCAAGATTCACATCCCCAAATTCTTCATTAATAGACTAATCATGAGTCTCCTCTTGTTTCATGCGTTGAAGGTTTTTAGTTCCAATTCTGAACAAATCATCCAACACTCTTGCAATTATCAACTCTCTATCTTCAGGTTTAGGATCAGGAGTGTAAGTGTGATTATTCCAGTTGTTCTTCTTTCGACATTGGTTGCCTGTATATAATTAATATTCATGAATGGTCATGTTATCCATGTCCAATTCATCGTACTCTTGAGGAGATACATAACCACCATATGTATATGGTTGAGAAGATTGAAAGAAAGGCTCTAGAGGAGGCGATCTCGTTGAAGTTCTCCAAGACCGAGGATTCCCCATGAATTTTATCTCCTTTTCGCGCTCGTACTCCCAGTATTCTTCCAATGGCATATTATAAAAATCTGGCTCCATTTGCATGATTACCTGAAGTGCACTCAAGAAACAAAGAAAACAGCAGAATAGGAGAAAGAAAAGAAAAACTTAAATTAAAATCCTAAAATAGCTCCCCGGAAGCGGCGCCAAAAATTTGATGCGATTTTCTTGACGTGTTTTAATATTTATAAGTGTCTGTTTACCTATGGTCTACCTTATGCACTAATGGGCAGTGTACCGATCGTGTGCGGTGTAGTAATCGGTAAAACCGAGGTCATTCCAAGAGCTATGTGAGCGGATTCTAATTGAGTATAGGTGTCACTGGTTTAAAATGGTTTAAGATTGAAATGATTAATAAACTAATAAAACATGAAAATAAAAGAAAGCAAATAAAGGTGAGGGTTGTGATCAATAGAGGAGAAGTGTGCTAACCTAGTTACTCATCCTATCATGTTATGTTCACGTCTAATTACTTCCAATTGCTTCAAGTGGGATTTAGGTCGCTAGAACAACATTTGGTCAATTCGTCCTAACCTATCAGCAAAGGTTTTCACCGGAGATCAAGCTACTACCCTTTAAAGTCCAGTTGTTTTTAGTCCCCTAAGCCAAGTCATTAAGTTCCGCTACATGCAAGATTCATAATAATGAGTGCCCGGGCGCTAGCATCTTAGACACTCATCCCTAAATTCTTAAGTTCATCCAAACAACAGGTGATCATTTGGTCAGTTCGCACAAGCGAAGAAGGGTCGTCAGTTGGTCAATTCTTACCCTTCCCACTCAGTCTACCTACTTAGGGCCAGTTAGCCAATTCTACTAAGCAACTAGACACTACCGCCATTCAAAACTACCGAAACAAGGGTAGCTACCAACAAACTATGCATGCATACACTAGAAACAATTATACGGAAGCAATGTAAACATAAACATAACAATTAAGGAATCATAACTAGGCTAGCACCAGAGGTGCTTAGCCGATCATATTAACTGAAAAATTCGATTCAATGTTTGACATAATGAAATACATGAATTGAAAGTAAAAGAAATGATAAATCGCTAAAGCTTATCGTTAGGGAGTGATTTCTCCCTTGGAGATGGCTCCGTATGCTCCTCAAGATCTGCCTTCAGTCCGCTACTCACGTTCTCTGCTTTGTGTGTGGAGTGAATGGTCTGCCCTAATCGCCCCCTTTGAAAGGGGGGAGAAGAGATGATAAAAAATTGCAGATTTAGGGCTGTATTTATAGGCACGATCCTAGTAACGGCGTAACTTTAGTTGAGAGTTACGCCGTAACATCAATATCTTCGTAATTTGCTCTGGAAAAGCTGGTTACGGCGTAACACATGGAATGAGTTTCTGACGTATCTTCAATATCGTTAAAAATCATGATTACGCCCGTAATCGTGGAAAGAGTTACGGTGTAGCTTGCGGCGTGGAACATCATTTGACCTATTGGTTACGGCGTAATCCTAAGATGGAGTTACGCCGTAATCTGCTGTTGAGTTAGCCTTCTGAGTCACGCTTTTGTTACGGCGTAATGTGAGAGAGGACTTACGCCGTAATTACTTCATAGTGGGCATACTATCATATATATTCAATAAACTCTTCAAATCCGCGTCTCATTAGCTCCAATGCTCGTAATTTACCTGAAAGTGAAAAATAGAGGAAAACAAGCGTAAATCCATATAAATGATATAAAATACGAGCATTATCGGGGGAAATTGACACTTAATATTCAGGACTATTTGATGTTATCAGTAGTAATCATAAGAAAAAAGATGGAAGGAGATATGTTGCGTCTTGTGAGCAGTCTGGTGGAAGTGTCGAAGTGGGTAATGCTGAAAATGCTCAAAGGGATGGTTTGAGCAAACCGGTAATTAAAGTACCCCCATTATACATGTTGTGGATGACCAGGTAATCATTACCCCCATTCTACGTGATGTGGTTGAACAACATGCTGTTGTTGATAGGTTTGAATCGAGTAATGCTGATCCTACGAAAAGTGGTGGCATAGAACAACCTGGTAACATATGTATTCCTGATTATGAGAATGATCAAGTTACACAAAATATTTTTGATAGCTTTAATGTGGCCATGAATGTTACTATTTCACAACCTAATTCTACTTTGGATCCTAATACTGCGAGTAGTCTTGATAAAACTAATTCATACGCAACCAAGCTTAAATCATCTTGGGTTGTTACTGATGACACGTTTACAAGTAAAGTTAATTTTTGTTATATTGAAACCAATGATAGAATTAATGATGCTGATTTTCTTATTACCAAATCGTCAGTCGAGGAGGTTAATAATAGATGTGCGAACACGTTTTATGACTATTTCTTTGGCAAGAGGGTGGCGTTTCCCGTGGTACAACACTTTGCTTGAACAATGTAGGCTAAGTATGGACTACAAAGTGTCATGATGAACTCCCAAGGGTTCTTTTTCTTTAAGTTATCATCGAAAAAGAATATGGAGGTTGTTATTCTTAATGGTCCTTAGATGATTCATACGGTACCCATTATTCTCAAAACGTGGTTGAATTGTGTTTGTTTATCCAATAAGGAATCGAGGAAGATATCGGTGTGGTCAAATTTCATGTTGTCCCTATGGTCACTTTTACCGGTGATGGGTTAAGTATAATTGCTTCAAAATTGGGTAATCCTATGCTTTTTGACTCTTATATGACTATTATTTGTGTGGAATCATGGGGTAGGAATAGCTATGCTAGGGCTTTATCTAATTAAATGCTAAAAATGTATTGATAGATCGATTATTTGTTGTTGTCCCATTGTTAGACAAACCAGGGTACACTCGAACTTCCATTCGAGTGGAGTATGAATGGACCCCCTAGATGTAATTCATGTAAAATTTTTGGTCACACATATGTTGAATGTTTAAAGAATACCGTTGTTCCAAAGACTAATGGTGCGGGTAATCGTGACCAAAATGATGGGTTTACGAAAGTTAAACGAAAAGGTTCTAATCCGAAAAAGGTTGGCCGTGTACATGTAACCAAGAAGATGACGTTTCGGCCCGTAGCTAAAAAAGGAAAAAAGAATGCGGTGGCTACATCTAAGTCTAATGCAAATAACGCGTCAACATCTAGACAAACATAACATGGATGTAAATGTGGTTAACACAACGAACCCTTTTGATGTACTCAATAGTTTGGATGATGGAAATAATGGTGAGAATGTGCTGTTAGTCTGTCGAATAATACACATAGTGGGGCTCCATTTGTGGACTTGGGAAAAAAGGTGGACGAGGTACATGAGATTAATGAGAAGTTGGTTGAACCTAGTATGAATGGTCCTATTGATAATGTCGTGGAGAGTTTAAGAACAAGTTTTACAAGCACTAATCAGATTGACAACCGGAGTGGAAATCAAAGTCAAACTTCCTTAGCTAGAAAACTTCAAGATATTGAGAAGCTAATGCTCGAGGGGAAGGTCGTACTTGTGGTTGATGATGCAAATCCAATGATAGCGAACCCTGTGGGAACAAGCACATAACCAAGTACTTCAAGTTTTAATGCTGATGGGGATAGCGAGGGTGAAGTGGAACATGTTTATCATGAAACTAAGACTTATATGGCTTCTAAGTCGACGAGGAGTGGATACGGGACCAAGAGCTTGTCCGAATGCTTGAAGTAAACTAAGGATGATGATCCATATGATTCATATGATGAGTGTAATGCTCATGATTTAACCGAAGATCAACTGGATTTCTATGACGCTTGGAATATCAAGATTCGCGGGCAGAAGAAGTTGTAGGTTATGTTTTGAGTCGTTTGAGTCAAATGTAATCTAGTTATAGTCGTTTCTTTATTCATAGGAGTAGTTTTGCTTGTTATGTTAGCCTCACCTTCTATGTGATAGGTTGAGATGTGGGATTACACCCATATCTGTTGTACTTGAATGTTTTTTGTAGTAACAGAGTTACTAGGAAAACCCTTTACCCAAAATAATAAAAAGGAAAACAATGGTGGTATGCGCTTCTAGACTATCAAGACATGGACCTCGTCGGATTAGGAAATTAGCTAGGGGTGCGAATTTTGTGACTTTTTACATAGTATAATCTGAGTATCTTGTAAGACATGGTTTTTTTTTTTTTTTTTTTTTTTTTTAATTTTTTTATTTTCTATTTTTATTTATTTATTTTTTAGAAGACTAGAAGCCTTTGGGCTTTTGTTATTTGTAATAGGCCTAGCTCGTTTTATGTTTTGTATCTAGAGTAATCTACCAGGGATTATATATTGTAATTGTGTGTTTAATGGAGGGACAAACAAATCATAATTATAATATGGTATCAAAGTATCTTCTTATCAGGAACCTGAAACCCTAAATAATATTGTCGTCCAATTTTTTTCGCTACTGCTTCTTCTCACTTGTCGTTAATTATTTTCAGCCATATATTTCCATCAAAGTAATTTTATTCTTTTGGCTCCAACTTTATCTACTGGTTCCCTGGTTGCTTATTCTAATGCTGATTAGGTTGGTTGCCCTACTATTAGGCGTTCTAATTTCGGTTAATTGTTTTTTCTTGAAGGGATAATCTCCTATAGTGGTCCTCTAAATGACATCATAGTCTCTCTAGATCAAGTGTTGAAGCTAAGTACAGAGGTGTTGCAAATGCAGTTGCTGAAAGTGCTTGGCTTAATAATCTTCTCTGTGAGCTTCATAGACCATTATTGTCTGCCACCATTGTCTATTGTGACAAGGTTAGTGCTATTTATTTTACTGCTAATCCGGTTACCACTAGCGGACCAAACACATTGAGATTGATATACATTTTGTTCATGATATGGTTGTTCGTGGTCAGGTTCGTGTTCTTTATGTGTCATCACGTTACCAATATGCTCACATTTTCACCAAAGGTTTACCGTATGCGCAATTTGAAGAATTTCGTACCAATTTAAGTGTTCGCTCATCTTCCGCTCAAACTGCAGGAGAGTGATAGACGTGTATTATTTTTGTAGAAGGGCCTAGTCTATTTTATGTTTTGTATCTAGAATAATTCATGGGAAATTATATATTGTAATTGCGTGTTTAATTAAGGGACAAGCAAATCATAATTTTAATATATTGTGTACTAGGCAAGGAGAGTTGTCGGAGTTATTCCTTGTGGGGTGGAGATAATGGCTGGTGCCAAAAGACACCCGGAGTCAAGTTTCCGCGAATCTACACCTTTTGTGGAATATATAGTCGTGTACTAGCTACTTGTTAGATAATGTCCTCTTTGTTTCGATGACCCTTCTGGTTATGTTATGTTAAAATCCATTAGAGTTAATAAGAACACGTTATGTATTCTTCGTTTCAAATGAATATATTATTTATCCTAACAACTAAACAATTTTAATGGTTTATAACCAAAGTTGAACCTCATATTAAAAGTTTTGAGCTAGAGTTTATATATCTCCAGGAAAACATTTGGTAAATGGTCGATTTCTCAATCCAAACATTTTCCTCGTTTTTGCATCACCTATTCAACAACTTCTTTTATTAGGTTGTTATAATAATGTAACTTATTAAACTAATTATTGAGCTATGACTTAGGTGAACGATTCCATATCCGTGATTAGTCACGTAACGATAAGTTATTTTTCATGTCTTAATCTTTGAGTAAAAAACAAATACTAACCAGTCTCAAAACAAATTAAAGAAGTGCCAAAAAAAGAACCCAACAGGAAGTAGATTCGAATTATTATTGCAAAACAGCATATTAGTCATGGATGCACATCTTCACAACATTTTTTTAATCCATTGTTTTGACTTTTTGATGATGTTTAGCTCATTATATATTCTCAGTTAATATCTAGTCTATTGTCTTAACTTTGCCAACTATTATTACAGTATATTTTAGTTAACTAGATTCGTAATCTAGCATCTAATGTAGTGACTGTTCCTCCTTTAAGTGGTCACAGAATCATAATGTTTGCTGCAAAAACCTGCTTCGTTGTCTCTTTAATCAGTTGTATAGTTTCACTACTCAACATCATTAACACATTTTCACACTCTATACCACATATTTTAGAAATGCCTCCAGCGAGGCTTGAACCCACTTACCCACAACCTATAGGTTAGTCGGCAATTCACATACCATTAGACCAAATACTTTAGTTTCAAAATACCAATATATATATCAGCCCAAAATCAGCTAAGCCCAAACCTAAACTTAACTCTTATTTATTAAGCCCAACATTGTACTTAGCCCGAAAACTACAACTTAAAGCTAGATTATAACTCATTTTTTATTCTAATTTATCTGTAACCAGCTTCATATCAGGCGGGCTAGCTTAAAATCTAAACCGTATGTAAAGCAATCGTGTGATATATATAAAAAGATAATGATGCCGTCAAATAATACAAGTCTATGCTGATTATTCAAATACGAAGTATAACTGCTTTGTAAACGACATTCGTTGTGAAGTTTGTGTAGTTGTTGTCTTTGTCGCAACAAAAAACCTTCAAGCCTTTCTTGTCTTTCTTGCTCTTGACTCTTGAAAGAGTCACATATAGTTGGTCGTGTGAGAATACTGGCCTTTTTTAGAGAAAGTAGTTATAATTAGGGCCTTATAAAAGGCACATAATTACAACATTGAAATTTACTACTGCTTTTTCTTGTAGAGAAAGTAATTATAAGTATTAAGAAACCATATGTTCTATTCTCCTCTTGACCACAACTTTGCTAGACTTGATTGAAATATAGAAAAAGAAAGCTTTTGACAATGTAGAGTGTCAAATTGTAAGACTATATGAAAAGATTTTATAGGTCAACACCTCACTTATATTTTACGTATGGGTATATGGTACAAACACATGAAAGTTTACCTTCCTGATTGTCGATCACTACTTGTGTTTTTGTGACATATATATATGAGAAATAAAACCACGTACAGACGATACAAAAATTGATCGAAACATACTTATTACTTGATTGTCGTAGAAAGAAGACTATACTCAATTTACTCCACACCTATGTTGTTAGTTACACCTGCAATAAAACAATAATCATGAAAATGAAAGGTCTTCCCATGAAGCCTTACATCATATTGTTTAGTGCAACTATAAAGGTACCTCTTGAAGAAGTAAAGCCACTCTTATAAGTGTAGATCATCCAATAGTACAAACTTCCCATTAAGCATTTAACTTTCTAGATCATTAATTCTTTCTGTCAGAGATGTAGTACCTGAACTACCATATGCCAAATCTTTTAGACCCTCTCCTTCCTCCACATCCACTACAGGGATTGATACATCAACATAGGTCGAAGTGAAAGGATCCGTACGAGCCTCTCCATCACCCACATCCACCATAGAGCTTAAAACATCAAACGAATTCGATGTAGTAGGAACCGTAGTATCATTTTTATCATTAGTCCCTTCAGTTTCCTTGGAGCCTTAGGTTGATAAGCGAACTTAGTCTTCGAACCAATCTGAACCCCACAAACAACTTGCCTTGACGTTTTAGTGTTCTTAATAACATTCGAGTATGATTTCAAATCTATCTTCTTTCTTTATACAATTTTCAAATTAAGCATACATGTGAACAATTTATTGCAGAAACTTCATGTAGAGATGCATAGAAAATGATTGCTCAAATTTTCGACAAGTTCATTATCTTGTCTTTGCGTTGTGACAACAAATCAAAATGGACAACACCAACACAATACGATTTTTACTTAATTTTATGCTATTTTTTTAGTTATTTGACAAATTTTGAATTATCCATATGTTTCAACTGCAAACAATTTCTTTTCCATCCAGGTAGGCTCGGTTATTTCTTTATTCTGGCTTTTTGCGCCATATATAAACACTATCATTATACATTTTTTGTAACTAATTTTTGAAATACCCGTGAAATAACTAGTCATAACATATACAAAACTAACGTTTTTTTTTTTTTTTTTTTTTTTTTCAACATCAAACACCCACTAAGAGAGATGTAGCATATTCAGTAAAATCTTCCATATTACTCTTTCCTTTTTGCCTCGTTATCTACCTTTTAGTAGGCTTAACGTCACTCCATTAACTGATGCTGGTAAAGGAGCAATTGAAGTGGAGCCGTTTTCACTTCCTTGAATAAAGAAACCAGGCTGTTTAGGAGAGGGCAGCGAACCTTCACCACCCAACATGGAAACCACAGATGGAGTGTTTGGTCTATCTTCTGCTCGCTGTTGCACACATAAGAGACCAATGTGTATTGACCGCAACACTTCAAAAACAGACCATGACTCACCTAATGTAGGATCAATTATTTCAAGAGATTTGCCTTCTTTGTAAAGTCTCCATGCCTAGATGAGTCCACATATATGGAAAACGTAAATTAGTTCAATTTCATCAATGAGTGGTCATTATCAAAACACTTACATGTCCAAGAAGGTTATCATGGTGATCTTCATTAACGAAACCTCTATTTTTCTTCCCGCTCACAATCTCCAACACTAATACACCAAAGCTGAAAATATCTGACTTCACCGAAAATAAACCATTTACTGCATATTCTGGAGATATGTAGCCCCTGAGAGAAGATTGGAGCATGCAAATAAATAGACAGTAGACAAATGTAGAATATATTGAAGTATCCAATAACATAATTTTGAAGAATTCTTACAAAGTTCCCACAACTCTCTTAGTATTTGCTTCACTTTCATGTTCTTTAAACATTCTAGCCAATCCAAAATCTGATATCTTTGGATTCATGTGATGATCGAGCAAAATGTTGCCTGCTTTTAAATCCCTATGTACAACTCTATGTCGGGAATCTTGATGCAGATAAAGTAGACCTCGAGCAATTCCATGGATAATGTGGAAACGTAGTGGCCAATCAAGTGATGATTTACTTAATTCATCTGCTCAAAGTATAACAAATTAGTCTAGATATTGTTTATATTACAAATTTAAAGATACAATATTGTTTATATGATTGAAAGAGAGCCCAACCAAATATAAAAGTGTCCAGGCTTTTGTTAGGCATGTATTCATAAATTAACATGGTCTCGTCTCCTTGCATGCAATATCCTAATAGCTTCACAAGATTCCGATGCTGAAGTTTAGCAATGCAAATAACTTCATTCTCGAATTCGTCAAGTCCTTGTCGTGAGGATTTTGATAGCCGCTTCACTGCAATCTCTTGTCCTTCTTCTAGCACACCCTGGAGGCTAACATGATTATCACATGCAATATTTTGTTGGCATAAAACATAAAATTTATATTTTATTTGATGTTTCCTTATTCCAATATGAGCTTCTAATACATATCATTTTGACATTTACCTTGTAAACTGGACCAAACCCACCTTCTCCCAATTTGTTGTCCACTGAAAAGTTGTTGGTGGCCTTCGAAACTTTTGATAAGCTAAACAATGGCACATCTATTTCTCCCTTCTGGCTGCTACCTTTGTTATCTTTAGCACGGATAGTCACAAGTCTACCTAGAATAGGTGCAATGAGACGATGATTTTATTTAAAAAAAAAATATCGATCATGAGATGTTAAGTTACATTTATAGAAGTTTAGATTGATATTCCTTGCCTGCTGGTTCTGCATCTGATCTGTTCTTCCTTTTACTCCAAGTGTAGAGTGCCAATATAAGGCCCAATAAAATCAAACCCGATATTGATAAAGTAACTGTAATAACTACTCGTTTCGTATCGTGGAGGCCAGAATGGAGAGCTATATTAGAGCAAACAAATAAAATAATGTTACAAAAATAATAGCAATATATAGCATATATTCATTCAGTTTTTTAAACAATACGTTAAGCTTTAATAGAATGAAACACCCACATTAAATGTATAATATTAATCCATATAGATTGAATTACCTAGTAATTCAGAGGATGCTAGTCTAACATAAAGATCTTGTCCGTTTTGTGGGTACACACGGACAGAGACGGAGCTAGGATTTTGTATTAAGGGAGGCTCAAATTTTTTTTTTCCCGATAGTAACATACAATTTCTGTCTTAAAAGTTGGATTGAAGTTCGAATCGTTCAACCTATGTTTTAAACTCCTGTACAATTCGTATAAGCAAAGAGTTAAACCTTTTTTTACAAGTAAACAAGCAGATAACATGAAGTTTTTTAGAAAATTAAATATACACGCCAAAAATTTTAACATATAAACATTTTTGCTAGAAAAACATATACAGAGTAAACATTAAAAAGTAAACATTAATGTACTAGTTTGAAAACAATCTATACTACTTTATAATGGATTTGGGACTTTCTATAAGAGGAAGTCTTAAAAAAATAAGCCTACACACTTACTATAAAAACACATAATTAAAAGTTGATTAATTGTTTTAAATTATTTAAACTTGTAACATCAACTCATTTAAAAAACATGTAACAACCCACTTTATAATGGGTATTTATATCTAGCTTTAGACTTTAAGTTGCAAATGTATTTATGATTTTAAAGTCAAAGTACTAACTTTCTTTTTAATAAGTACATTAATGTTCAAAAAGGTCTACCAAAAGTCCAATAATATTATGGATTGATACGGAAACACTTGATAGAAAAATATGTCCGATGTTTTGGCATAAGTGAGCTGGGGTCGAATTGGACACGACTTGACCCGACCCGACTCGATAACTATTTGAGTTGTTGAATTTTTGCTAAAGATGGGAACCACTTTGGATTTACAGCTGAAATACTATGCCATCCTAAAAATGTACTTTGAAAAAGATTATCGCCGAAAAATATATAATCACACGGTACCCTGCCATTGCAACGCACGGCATGCGCTAATAATGTGAAATAGCTAAAGAACTTTTAATTTCATTGTACTTGGGTCCCCTAGACATTAAATGTATAAATTTATATTCTCTTTTATCTCTCTAAAATTTCATCTCCTTCCTCTACAACATTTACACTGAAAATTCATAACTCTGTCACTAAAGCTCTCCGGAAAGTAAAAAACAACACAGCCCAACTCGCTAGGTAGGTAGGCTAGCTTGACCAGTTAGGGGGGGGCGAGCACCCTCCAGCCCCCCATTGGCTCCGTCCCTGCACACGGACGACAGTCAATTCCCTAAACCAACGCAAGCATCCGAATCCACCGGGAGTGACGTTTGGATTTGCATAGGCGGTACAAGAGCAATTATTCTTGCAAGCCACCTCACAATCTTGTACACTCATATTGCCACTAAACACAGCATTCCGTGTGTCTGGCAATTTCATGCTTAAAGTCTTAGAAATCCCTCTCCTGGCCCACAATCTAAAGCTATACACTCGGTCTACATCCACTAGTATAATTATCAGGACTCGATTGATCTGGGTTATTTAGTTCAAACCCTTTCAAGCAGCCACATTTTGGATAAGCATTGGTAGTGCTCTAGTCAAATCAATAACTATACGGCCGAAAATACGTGAGCCTAATAGGGGCGCACATGTATACACTTAAAGAACGTTTTAGTTAATGTAATTAATATATATTAGATGTATTAATTATATTAAGTAATATTTACAAAATGATTTAACGGTCGTTAGTACGCATATTTAACTAACGGGCTAAACTAATTAATGTGTAATGGACTAATTAATTAGTAAAAGTCCAAACGAGCCCAACAAACCCATAAATGGATGTGGGTCGGCCGAACAAGGTAAGGAGGTGGAATTTGTGTTTAACTTTGGACTCTAAGTTAGGGATTTACTATATAATGAACCCCATTGGTTCATTATTTGTTAATCCACACAATACCTAAACACCTAACAAGTCTCGACACCCTCCCTTCCCTCATAAACGAACCGCAATCATTAAACCCTTAGGGTTTCGATCGGTCCAAACCAAGAAACAAGAACCACGTGTTTCGTTGTTTCATTCGTAAACAAGAACTAGCATTCACCGTTCTTGTGCAACGTGTAGTCTTTGCATCCCTGAGAGACAACTTACTTTAGTTGTTATAAGGTTTTCGTGAAGATCAAGATCCAAGAAGTCAAGAACAAGAGGATTAGCCGTCTTACTAATTCGAGTGATGAAGGTTAGTAATTTATGTGTTAATTATTTGCTAGTCCATATACATCAAACTAGATCCATCTGCTGCGTACTCGTAGTATAATGGTTATTAGTTTGTTAAATCCCAACAGTAGCATCACGAGTCATTGTTTGATGTTATGGGTTACGCCATTAAAAACGTAAAATTGATCTAAAAACTTGTTTTTTTGTTGTTGTTTCTTTAATCTTTTTTACAAATCCTTCGGGCAATTTTTCTTGCTTAAAAATTTGACCATAATGGTCTTAAAATTGTTTCTAAGAAAACCCTAGGTCGTAGGTTTACGTGTTTAAAATCAAAGATTTTTACGTGTTACAATTATTTTAATTATTTATTTATTTTTTATTATTTTTTTTTGTGTTATTAGTTATAATAATCCATGTCAAGTACATACATACTTGTCATGGATGATAAGCCAAGAATCTTACTTTTAACATATTAAATTAATCAATTAATTGTTTAGGTGGACTTTACCGATAATCATGGCCTTTGCAATCAACTTTCTTGATGTTTGTCTACTGCTCGTTCTAGATTTTAATATGCGATTAGGGGCCTTTTAATTACTCAAAAAGTTGGGGAAGACTCCCTTGACTACTTCTATGATGGAAATTGTTAAGCAATTAGAGCTGAGGCTGCTACAAGTGAAGAAAGAGAAGGTACTGCATCAACTCAAGGTACTACTTCTCAACATACTGCTTCTTCACAAGGTACTACTGCACAAGTAGGTACTGCAACTTCACCTCTTACATCTCCACCACATTCTACTCATGGAGATTCAGAACCAGAGGTAAACCCACCATCCTCTCCCAATGATTACACTTCAACAGATGGGCTTCAAACATCTGGAGGAGATGAGGGAGATGTGGCAACTGAGGGTCAGGTTTTGGACAACTATGCTTTAACAAGGGAGCTGATACGCTTAAAGAAAGATTTTGAAGCTCAGGCTGCACAACTAAAGAAGTTGAAGACCAAGTTTCAAAGATTAAAGACTTTTGTATGGCCTTTGGTTCAACATCACAGGTTATGGGTAAAGTCACATAAGAGGCAAGGGAAGAAGTTTAAGAAGACTCCCAAAGGCAAAAAGGTTCAACAACAGTCTTCTATCCAATTGGGGAGGAATCTGGAGCAAGATAATTTGAAAGAAGATGCTGAGTTTTATGAAGAAAAAGAAGATGAACCTCAAGTCTTCAAGCACAAGTAAATATTGAAATATCGAGCACGAAGGAACCGGAGTTCAAAGCTTCGTGTAGAAAGTATTGATGATCAAGGTACTGGTCTTCAAGGAACTCATAGACAAGAGCTGATTACACCAAGGACTCTTAATTTTGATGAAGAAGCTGGTCCTTCCACAGTTCTACAAGAAGAGGAAGCTGATACACCCATGGTCGAGCATATTGCAAGTGATGATGAGACAGTTGCTCAAATTTTGAAAAATCTATCAAGACCAAGAGGGGTGAGTATTCCAGGAGTTGCTGAAGAACAACCACAAGCTTCTCAACCAGTTTTAGATCCAAAGGACAAAGGCAAAGGCAAACTGGTGGAAACAAAGAAGAAGAAAAAGCTGAATTTAGCAGAGTTAAGAGCTATTGAAGTGGCTAAAAATGAAGCAGCTGCTAGGGAACTACAAGCTAAATTTGATGCTGAGATTGCTCAACCAGTGAAGGAACCTGAAGCTGCTATACCACAAAGACCACCTAGTAAAGCTAAAGAAAGAAATGCCATGATGGCTTATCTAATGGGTCAAGGGTATCTTTGGATTCTGTTGAACTATTTAGAGATGAAAGATTTATATAATGCTGTCAGAGAAGCCTATCAGAAGCAAGTTGAGAGCATTATTTCTTTTAAAGATTAAAAGCAAAAGGAGGATGATACTAAAAGAAGCTTAAAAAGAAAAAGAACAACTGAAGCTGAACAGCCATCAAAGAAGATTGAATTAAGGTATGTTACAGTTGATGAGCTGAGAAATTACATAAGAGTTGTCGACTTTGATCATCCTAAATCCAAAGATGCTGCAGTAAAGAAGTCCAAGATAACTACATTTGAAGTAGTAGAGTCAAAAGATGGAGATTATTTGATGTTCCATAGGGAGGATGAAAGTTTTAGAGTGTTCAATTTGCTAAGTGATATACTGCACATAATAGATAGAGCAGATATGTTTCAACTATATCAATTAGTACAAGAATACTTTGAACATATTCCATCAACTGGAGTTGGCTTAGTATTTCTAGGAGATCTGACAACTATCTGGAAAACTGAGGAAACAAGCACTGGTGCACTCTAGCAAAACCAAGAAGATTGGGAGATTACGAGCTGGAGATTCTTTGAAGCATCAGGAGTGCATGCTTTGGAATTGGAAGATGGAGCTATGATCCATATGTTAGCTGAAAGAAGGTATCCTTTGACTAGAGATCTTATGAGAAGGATGCTGGATCATAGAATGGAAGTTGAAGAAGAGAATGAAACAGCCCTAATGGTTATTGAATTATATATCAGATGGACAACAGCTGATGATGAAGCATAAGTACTAGTATGATGTTTAATTGTATAAATTTTTCAAAGATAAGTACTTTATTTGAAGTACTGCTGAACAAACAGTACTTTAACCAAAGTACTGCTTGCAGCACAAAAAATAGTAAATGTTTTTAAAGAAAACTTTTGTTAAGTGAAAAATATTTTGAAACAAAGGTTAAAAGCAACAAATGGTTTTTGAGATTGTTACAACAAAAGGTTATCAGTCCACCATGTTTAACAAAAGGACTGGCTAATCCATGAGCAAACGGCTCTGGTAAAGATATCTCAAATCCGTTATATAGTTGACTATTTACTAATAAGTTGTATGGTAATCAATTCACCATATCAGCAAATGTAAAGAGTTGGCTAGCTCACAAGAAAAATGGCTTGTGGTAAAGGCTGTGGAAAAACCATTTATATGGTAATTAGTTCACCATGGTTACAAGAACTAACTAGTCCAAAAGGGTATGGCTTTTGGTAAAGACAAAACAAATCCGTTGATAGCTGATGATTTGCTAAAAATCATATGATTATCAATTTACCATGGTCTTACACACCTAAACATTGGCTACTCCAGAGTTAATGGCTTTGGTAAAGAGACATCAAATCCATTAAAATTTTAATGATTCACATCTCACAGGAGTTTACACCCTGGAAGTGATGAGAATAGACTGAAACTTAATGAACTAATGTACAAATTGTCATATGTTGCTGAAAAGATGGAGCTTGCTAATTGTTGCTGTAAAGGATTATTGATAAAGACTACTTTGATGATAATGATACAAGCACAGAGAGTACAAAGTTAAAATTTGAAGATAAAGCCACAATCTTTCCTTGAAGACAAAGATGTTAAAGATACATATACAAAGGAACTTGAAATCAAGCAAGTAGAATTCAAGTTAGGGGAGGATTGTTGGGATATAGAAAGTCAAAGTGCTGAAGAGTCAAAGTACTGCTAAAGAAGAAAGTCAAAGTACTGCTCACTTATCAAAGTACTGCAAGGATAAAGGACTGCTATGCAAATCGATAAGGATTATTGTGTAATTCTAAAATGTTCTCAGTTTAGTTTAGTATTACTTGACGTACAAGGAATAGAGTTGTAAACCGACCAGGGTTATCCTTATGCCTATAAAAGGACCCCTAGATTGGCATTAGGCGTACGTGCAATATTAGAGTTTTATTAAGTTCGATATTAGAGCGGTTAGGGATTGTTAGTGAATCTGTGTATCAAGCAGGTTCTAAGTATTAATATAATCGTTGAAGTTAAAGTTAATTCTTCTTAGCTTTATTGAAGTAAATTCCGCATACTTAATAGAGTTAATTCAGTGCTTCATTGTTAGTGACTTAGGATTTATCCAAGGTTGCTAAGCCCTTACATGCTACATAAGTTAGTTTGGTTAGAGTACATCGATCCAACAAGTGGTATCAGAGCTTGTGTGGAAACTCTGATTAAGAAGAAACCCTTAAAAACCTAGTTAACAACAAACCCTAAAGATGTCGATCAAGTCGCACCACCCCATCCATCACCTCGCTCGAATTCCTATCATCAAGAAGGAGAGTATGATCTTTGGAGCATGAAGATGAGGCAATACATTGCTTTTAGACCATGCTCGTGGAATGTAATTGTCAATGGTAATGAAGTTGTTGCAGATCCTATTAAAGTTCCCGGACAACCTAAACCACCTAAGGCTATCTTGCCGCCTTCTACAATAAGGAATCAAGAAAAGGCTCTCAACATCTTATTGTCTCGCTATACCGATGGTCACCTACTCAAGTTTCATGATGCTAAGGATGCTAAACAACTATGGGCTGCTCTCAAGAAAAGGTTTGGAGGTAATGAAGCTTCCAAGAAGATGCATGTAATCTGTTGAAGCAACAGTTTGAAACATTCATTGTTGGTGAAAGAGAAGGTCTTGATGTCGCTTATGATGATTCCAAAATCTTCTTAGTATCTTTGAGTTATACAAAGCGAGGTATCTGTTAAAGATGCAAATATGAAGTTCTTAAGGAGTTTGCCATCTACATGGCATGTGATTGCTACTATGATCGGAGGACAACTGGTTTGGATGTTATGGACTTTGATGATCTTTACAACCACTTAAAAGTGTATGAGCATGAGATGAATGGCCAAAAAGTTCAAAAACTCACAAGATTGCTTTTGTGTCTTCTCGAAAGAGAGGCGAGCTTCCACTAAAAGTACCGCTTATCCTACTCAAAGTATTGTTGCTCAAAGCATCTTGTTACCTATCCTAACCCCAACTCAAGACCAACAAACACCATCCATTCGATGAAGTTGTATGCTCATTCTTTGCTCAAGAAAGCCACTTTACCGCTACTTATGAAGAGGATTTGTCACAAATTGAAGAGGATGCTCTTGAAGAAATTGATATCGGTGGCAAGTTGCTATGATCAACGCTAGGATCAAGAAGTTCATGAAGAAAACAGGAAGAGGCATTGACTTCAAGCCTAAGCAGGGTATAACGTTTGACAAGACCAAGATTGAATGCTTTAATTGTCAAAGAACTGGACACTTTGCAAGAGAGTGCAAATTTGCTAAATATCAGGCAAATAGAATGACTGAGAAACCCAAGCTTGAACTAAAGAAAATCCCTATTACTGAAACAAAAGCTTTGGTTGCTCAAGAAAATCTATCAGAGGTTGACTGGAGCGCTGAGTTTGATGATGAACCAATAACCTATTGTATGGTAGCAGTGGAAGAATCAGTGGAAGAGTTTGATTAGAGCACAACCTTTGATGAGGAACCAGGATTCGCTGCTTTGGAATCAAGAGATGGCCTAGAAAGCTTTGATTGGAGCATGGAATGTGAAGAAGAACCTGTTCTACTTGCTATGGTAGCTACTTCACCAAGTTTACCCCTATCTCTGAGGTATGCTCTAAGTGTCATGATTTTTATCAAAAAGTCCTTAATGATTATGTAACTGAAAGAGATAATTATAAAAGGGCTAGGTCTGAGGTAGCTGGTTATCAAATTACTTTAGAGTCAATGGAAGCCAAAATAATAACTCATGAAAATAATGAAATGGCTTGGGCAGAAAAATATGAGCAACATGATTACCAATTAAAATTAAGTGAATGGAAGTTAGGATGTAAGGTTGCTGAACTAGAAAAGATAACTAAAGAAAGGGATGAATTGCTAGAAAAGTTTACTGCTTGGGGAAAATCTGGCCTTTCACATGTTAGTTTTGTTGAAAAACAGAAAAGAGCACACATTAAAACTGGCCTAGGATTTGGTATGGACTTTAGTAGCACAGAAGAAAACCCACCTAGTGATGAGGACCAATTTGATTATGAGGATATAACAACTAGTGATGATGAACTCATTAACTATGTAGACAACAAATCTAGTAATGAGGAATCTATTAGTCAAACACCTCCTGAATTTAAGAAAGACAAGGGTTATCATGCAGTTCCTCATCCCACTGGTAGTTTTCAACCACTTAGGGCAGATGTTTCTCGTTTTGGAGTAGACAATTTAGAGTTTAGGAAAAAGCTTATTGGTCAATCTAGTTCTGAAACCCCAAAAGAAACAACTGAGAAACCTAAGGATGATAATGTTAAGAGTCAAGCAGTACCTTCATCTCAAAGTACTGCTAAACTTTCAGCACTACCTTTAAGAAAACCTTTTCAAAATACTGCTAAACTTTTTTGGGATAATTTTGGTCAAAATAATTTTCATAATTCACCAAAAAGTCAGGGTAGTTTTGGTCATAGACATAGAGGAAGATTGTTTGGGAGTATGGGTCAAAAATTGTGTTTTTTTTGTTATAGTCCTGATCATTTGATTAAGGACTGTGACTTTCATTCAGATTACTTAAGCAAATTCCCAAAGATTAAAGCGCAAACCAAACCCAAGGAGAATAAACCGACCGAGTCATTAAAATAGGGTTAACCACAACAATTTCTCACAAGACCATAGGTACCCTCACCGAGAAGATCTTTTCAAAATCACCAAGACCTTCTCAAAGTATCGCTAGATTTTCACCCAATCAAGGTATTGCTAGCACTTTTGGAATGGAAGCCCTAGGAGATCTAATTACTATCAATCTAGAAGGCGTTACACCTCAAAAGAGTATCTAGATCACAATTCAACACCAAAAGTTAAAACATGTTGGGTTAAGAAAGAAAATCTTGATGTACTTTAGCGCATCTAGGCACAGTATCATGTTTCTTGTCTGAGATTTTATGTGCAAGATATCAAGTCTCTCCTAAGATCTCTCATATGAATGCGGTACAGCTTAAAGAATTTTAGTTATTTGAAACAACAACCTAAGTTGGGGTTGTGGTATCCAAAGGATTCACCCTTTAACTTGGAAGCTACAAAGAGATAGTGATTATGCGGTGATAACTATGAAGAAGATCAACCAACCGGAGGATGCCGGTATCTTGGAAGAAGATTAGTCTCATGGCAATGTAAGAAGCAAACTATTGCAAAGAATGAACAATCAGCTTGTTTATGATAACTTGGTAGTCGAGAGTACCAAGAACCAATGATGTGTACAATCCACTTGAAGAAGCACATCAAATTGTGGATAAGTCTTATGGATTTCAAGAATCAACTATTGGGTTATGGGTTCAACTTCAAGAATACTCCTATCAACATTGATAATGAAAGTACAATTTGCATTGTGAAGAATCCAGTTTATCACTCCAAGACCAAGCACATTCAGATTATGCATCACTTTATCAGAGACTGTTATGAGCATAGGATAACTAATGTTGTCAAGGTTCACACAGATGATAATGTAGCTGATCTACTCACAAAAGGATTTGATGTTTCAAGATTCAATCACTTGGTGGTGAGTATTGGTATGATTAATTACTAAGCTACATTTACGGGGAGGACTGATTAATTAGTTAGACAGTCCTATGCATTGCTTAAGGGGAGGCAATCCAATGCCTATTTGATGTTTTTGCCATTGTGAAGAAGAGAATGGAAAAGTACTGCTTTTTGGTTATCTGAAAGTACTGCTTAGGAAAGTACTACACACGTGGAAAGCACTGCTTGTCTTATCAACGTACTGTTCCAACGGTCAAAAGATGGGTTAAAATTCAAATAACGGTAACTTTGTTATTATTGGCTGTGATTTTTCAAATCTTACCTATAAATAACTATCCTCCGATTTTCCCTCTCATCTTTATACTTATCAATCTTTTCCATATTTCTCTCTCTTTCACATTTACTATTCATCAAACCACTTTCTTTTGTAAACAATAATCAATGGCGAATCGAAACACAGTTTCTAAACACAACATGGTGGCTAATTTGGATAAAACTGAAGCTAATGTTGCATTCCATGACATCATTGATTTCCTCACTAGATCCCCAATTAGTTATGCACTTTTGGTTGAACCAGATGTTATTGAGCCTTGGATTCAACAGTTTTGGGCGACTGCTAGAACTCACATGGAGAATGATGAGTCATTTATACAGGCTAAGGTTGCTGGGAAAGTAATTAGAGTTAGTGAAGCCTCAATTCGAGAAGATCTATTAATGGATGATGAAGAAGGAGCTATACGTTTTGACAAACAGCTTCTTTGGGATACTTTGAGAGACATTGGGTATGAAGGGTCTTTAACTGAAACAACATTCAAGAAACCCTTGTTTAGTCCACATTGGAAGTACTTGGTACACGTATTACTTCATTGTATCAGTTCTAAGAGTACTTCATGGGAGCAATTTGGATCTAATATAGCATCTGCTCTTGTGGGATTGGCTACAAATCATATCTTCAGTTTTTCAAGACTCATTCTAGATGGTATGCTATCTCACATCTCTCATGGATCTCCCTGGTTAATGTATCCAAGATTTATTCAAGTTTTCTTGAATAAACAACTTCATGTACCAAAGCCTTCAAGCTTATTACCTGTTGTGGTACAACCTGCAAAGATCTTCACCTTCATGGCTAGGAAGAGTGATAAGTTTTCTGGAAGGAACACTCCCTTGACTACTTATATGATGGAAATTGTTCAAGCAATTAGAGCTGAAGCTACTACAAGTGAAGAAAGAGAAGGTACTGCATCAACTCAAGGTACTGCTTCTCAACATACTGCTTCTTCACAAGGTACTGCTGCACAAGTAGGTACTGCAACTTCACCTCTTACATCTCCACCACATTCTACTCATGGAGATTTAGAACCAGAGGTAAACCCACCATCCTCTCCCAATGATTACACTTCAACAGATGGGCTTCAAACATCTGGAGGAGATGAGGGAGATGTGGCAACTGAGGGTCAGGTTCTGGACAAATATGCTTTAACAAGGGAGCCGATACGCTTAAAGAAAGATTTTGAAGCTCATGCTGCACAACTAAAGAAGTTGAAGACCAAGTTTCAAAGATTAAAGACTTTTGTATGGCCTTTGGTTCAACATCACAGGTTATGGGCAAAGTCACATAAGAGGCAAGGGAAGAAGTTTAAGAAGACTCCCAAAGGCAAAAGGGTTCAACAGCAGTCTTCTATCCAATTGGGGAGGAATCTGGAGCAAGATAATTTGAAAGAAGATGCTGAGTTTTATGAAGAAAAAGAAGATGAACCTCAAGGCATCAAGCACAAGTAAATATTGAAAGTATCGAGCTGAAGGAACTGGAGTTCAAAGTCTCGTGTAGAAAGTATTGATGATCAAGGTCTTGGTCTTCAAGGAACTCATAGACAAGAGCTGATTACACCAAGGACTCTTAATTTTGATGAAGAAGCTGGTCCTTCCACAGTTCTACAAGAAGAGGAAGCTGATACACCCATGGTCGAGCATACTGCAAGTGATGATGAGACAGTTGCTCAAATTTTGAAAAATCTATCAAGACCAAGAGGGGTGAGTATTCCATGAGTTGCTAAAGAACAACCACAAGCTTCTCAACCAGTTTTAGATCCAAAGGACAAAGGCAAAGGCAAACTGGTGGAAACAAAGAAGAAGAAAAAGCTGACTTTAGCAGAGTTAAGAGCTATTGAAGTGGCTAAAAATGAAGCAGCTGCTAGGGAACTACAAGCTAAATTTGATGCTGAGATTGCTCAACCAGTGAAGGAACCTGAAGCTGCTATACCACAAAGACCACCTAGTAAAGCTAAAGAAAGAAATGCCATGATGGCTTATCTAAAGGGTCAAGGGTATATTGGATTACGTGTTTGAACTATTTAGAGATGAAAGATTTATATAATGCTGTCAGAGAAGCCTATCAGAAGCAAGTTGAGAGTATTATTTCTTTTAAAGATGATAAGCATAAGGAGGATGATACTAAAATAAGCTTAAAAAGAAAAAGAACAACTAAAGCTGAACAGCCATCAAAGAAGTTTGAATTAAGGTCTGATACAGTTGATGAGCTGAGAAATTACATAAGAGTTATCGACTTTGATCATCCTAAATCCAAAGATGCTGCAGTAAAGAAGTCCAAGATAACTACATTTGAAGTAGTAGAGTCAAAAGATGGAGATTATTTGATGTTCCATAGGGAGGATGAAAGTTTTAGAGTGTTCAATTTGCTATGGGATATACTGCACATAATAGATAGAGCAGATATGTTTCAACTATATCAATTAGTACAAGAACACTTTGAACATATTCCATCAACTGGAGCTGGCTTAGTATTGCTAGGAGATCTGACAACTATCTGGGAAACTGAGGAAACAAGCACTGTGCACTCTAGCAAAACCAAGAAGATTGGGAGATTACGAGCTAGAGATTCTTTGAAGAATCAGGAGTGCATGCTTTGGAATTGGAAGATGGAACTATGATCCATATGTTAGCTGAAAGAAGATATCCTTTGACTAGAGATCTTATGAGAAGGATGCTGGATCATGGAATGGAAGTTGAAGAAGAGAATGAAACAGCCCTAATGGTTATTGAATTATATATCAGATGGACAACGACTGATGATGAAGCATAAGTACTGGTATGATGTTTAATTGTATAAATTTTTGAAAGATAAGTACTTTATTCAAAGTACTGCTGAACAAACAGTACTTTAACCAAAGTACTGCTTGCATCACAAAAACTAGTAAATGTTTTTAAAGAAAACTTTTGTTAAGTGAAAAATATTTTGAAACAAAGGTTAAAAGCAACAAATGGTCTTTGAGATTGTTACAATAAAAGGTTATCAGTCCACCATGTTTAACAAAAGGACTGGCTAAACCATGAGCAAACGGCTCTGGTAAAGATATCTCAAATCCGTTATATAGTTGACAACTTACTAATAAGTTGTATGGTAATCAACTCACCATATCAGCAATTGTAAAGAGTTGGCTAGCTCACAAGAAAAATGGCTTGTGGTAAAGGCTGTGGAAAAACCATTTATATGGTAATTAGTTCACCATGGTTACAAGAACTAACTAGCTCAAAATGGTACGGCTTTTGGTAAAGATAAAACAAATCCATTGATAGCTGATGATTTGCTAAAAATCATATGGTTATCAATTTACCATGGTCTTACACACCTAAACATTGACTACTCCTGAGTTAATGGATTTGGTAAAGAGACATCAAATCCATTAAAATTTCAATGATTCACCTCTCACAGGAGTTTACACACTTGGAAGTGATGAGAATAGACTGAAACTTAATGAACTAATGTACAAATTGTCATATGTTGCTGAAAAGATGGAGCTTGCTGATTGTTGCTGTAAAGGATTACTGATAAATACTACTTTGATGATAATGATAGAAGCACAGAGAGTACAAAGATAAAATTTGAAGATAAAGCCACAATCTTTTCTTGAAGACAAAGATGTTAAAGATACAGATACAAAGGAACTTGAAATCAAGTAAGTAGAATTCAAGTTAGGGGAGGATTGCTGGGATATAGAAAGTCAAAGTGCTGAAGAGTCAAAGTACTGCTAAAGAAGAAAGTCAAAGTACTGCTCACTTATCAAAGTACTGCAAGGATAAAGGACTGCTATGCAAATCGATAAGGATTATTATGTAATTCTAGAATGTTCTCAGTTTAGTTTAGTATTACTTGACGTACAAGGAATAGAGTTGTAAACCGGCTAGGGTTATCCTTATGCCTATAAAAGGACCCCTAGATTGGCATTAGACGTACGTGCAATATTAGAGTTTTATTAAGTTAGATATTAGAGCTGTTAGTGATTGTTAGTGAATCTGTGTATCAAGCAGGTTCTAAGTATTAATATAATCGTTGAAGTTAAAGTTAATTCTTCTTAGCTTTATTGAAGTAAATTCTGCATACTTAATAGAGTTAATTCAGTGTTTCATTGTTAGTGACTTAGGATTTATCCAAGGTTGCTAAGCCCTTACAAGCTACATAAGTTAGTTTGGTTAGAGTACATCTATCCAACAACTTGTAATGCAATTATCGCCCGCCGGTTACCTCTTGCACCCACAAGACTTATCAGAGTAGTGAGACTACCATTATGAGTGAGAGTTCAAGTAGGATCTTAGTCTTTTAGTAAATTAATTGTTTTTCTTTAAAAACATGGGTAGTTAATTTTTAAAAGAATTAATTATCAAAAATACTAAAACTTTGAATTTTGTTTTAATTGTAGATGGCATTAGCTGGTCAAACCATCAACCATTTGATTTAAGGTCTTTTCTTGAAAACGAAAAACTTACTAGTCCTAACTTTCTTGACTCGTATCACAACCTATTGATTGTCCTTACAGCCGAGAAGAAGTTGCCTTTTTTGGAATATCCCATGCCAACTGCTCCTGGAGTGCAGATTCCTGTTGATGCTCTTGTTGTGCATACCTAATGAGAAGATGCATAAAAGGAGATCGCTTGTCTTATACTCGTTAGCATGAATACAAAACTTCAAAAGAATCTGGAGCACTTCGGTGCATATGACATGCTTCAGGAACTGAAAACCATGTTTTCTCAGCAAGCAGAACATGAACTTTTTGACACCGTGAAAGCTTTTCATGCTTGCAAAAAAGAAGTGGGACAATCTGTTAGCTCTTATGCCTTAAATTTGAAGGGCTACATAGATCAACTGGAATGCCTTGGTCACCCCGTGTTCTTACCCCTTGTAGTGACCTTGATACTTACCTCTCTGTCCAAGGAGTATAAAGGATTTATGTAGAATTACAATATGCATAACACGGGGAAGATAATTCATGAGGTGCATGCTATGCTCAAGATACATGATAAAGAGCTTCCTAGGAAGGTTGCTACCCGTGTTGTAATTGCGATCAAAGCATGGAAGATCAAGAAAAATAACAAGCATAAGAAACCGTAAGCTGTTTCTTAAGGAAAGAATCGTGGTAATGGCAAAGCTAAGATTTCTTATGCTCCCAATCCAAAGCTTCCCCCTCCACCAAATAAGGAGCACCCTGCAAATGAAGCAACCTGCCATCATAGTAATGAGGTGGGTCACTGGAGGATGAACTGTCTTGCCTACCTACCTGATTTGATGCAAAAGAAGAAGAAAACTAGCGGTGCTAGTACATCAGGTATCTTCGTCATAGAACTATATTCTTTTCCTAGTAAATCCTGGGTGTATGACACTGGTTGTGGTACTTACATATGTAATACTACTGAGGGGCTTAAGAGAAGCAAGAAACTGAAAGCTGGAGCTTTGAACCTGTATGTGGGCAATGGAAACCGTGCAAGTGTTGAAGCTATTGGAAGTTTTGACTTAATTTTACCTAAAAGTTTATGTATTATTTAGAAAACTGTCATTATGCACCTTCTATTAATAGGGGTGTTATTTCAGTTTCTCGTTTGAAAGATAATGGTTTTGTTAACTATTTTACGGATTATGGAATTTTAGTTTCTAAAGATAATGTTATTTTTTAATGCTATTCCTCGTGATTGTATTTATGAAATTGATATGCATAATTTTATTTTAAACGATAGTTTTATATATTCTCTTAGCAGTAAAAGAGCCAAGCATAACATGGACTCTACTTTCCTCTGGCACTGTTGTCTTGGGCACATAAAAAAGAAACGTATTAAGAAGTTGCAACATGATGGGCTCTTAAAATCAACTGACCCTGAGTCTTTTGATTAATGCGTTTCTTGTGTGTCTGGAAAGATGGCGCATAAGCCTTTTCCGCATAAAGGGGAAACAACTAAAGATCTGCTTGTACTCATACATACTGATGTATGTGGCCCTTTTAGAATTATGTAAAGACAAAGATATAGCCATGTCTTAACCTTTACTGATGAATTTAGTCAATACGGTTATGTTTACTTGCTTAAGCATAAACATGAAGTCTTTGAAATTTTCAAAGTATTTCAAAGTGAAGTTGAGAATCAACTCGAAAAGACCATAAAGGCTCTATGATCTGACTGGAGGCAAATATATGATTCTAGAGTTTGTTGATCATTTTAAAAAGTGTTTGGTAGTCTCAAAATTCACTCCTCTATAGACACCACAATATAATGGTGTATCTGAGAGAAAAAATCGAACCTTGCTTGACATGGTTAGATTTATGATGAATCAAACAACTTTACCAATGTCCGTTTGGGATTATGCTCTAGATTCTGCTGCACGCATTCTCAATATGGTTTCAATTAAGAAGGTTGAAAAGACAACATATGAATTATGGCATGGGAAAGTCCCTAATTTGTCTTACTAAAAGGTCTGGGGTTGTGAAGAACTCATGAAGCGTGACATGTCTAACAAACTTGAACCTAAATCTGTTAAGTATATCTTTGTAGGATACCCAACGGAAATGATTGGTTACTATTTCTACTACCCACTTGAGAACAAAATTATTTTGGATTTGCTGAGTTTTTTAGAGTAGTCTCATCTCACAAGAAGCAAGTGAGAGTCATGTGGAACTTGAAGAAATTCAAGAAGATACACATCCTTCTGAAAATACTAGCCAACTTCGTGATATGGTTGAACATGAAAGTGTTGAACCACAAAGTGAAGTTATTCCCGTTCGTAGGTCTGTAAGGACATATCGCGCACTTGATCGAATGTGTTTATACATCGAATCAGAGGATCATGAGTTAGGGGATCATGATGAATCTGCTAACTATAAAGATGCATTGTCAGATCCTAAATCTGATAAATGGCTTAAAGCTATGAATGTGGAAATGCAATCCATGAGAGACAATGATGTCTGGAAAGAAGTTGACCTCCCTCTTAACACTAAAACTTTTGGTAGCAAGTAGCTCTTCAAAAAGAAAACTGGCATAGATGGCAAGGTACACACGCATAAAGCTCATCTTGTAGCAAAAGGTTATACTCAAGCCTACAGTGTAGATTATGAGGAAACCTTCTCTCATGTTGCAGACATTAAATCTATTAGGATTCTGATAGCTATAACAACAGTTTATGACTCTGAGATTTGGAAAATAGATATAAAAACCGCCTTCTTGAATAGTCACGTAACCGAAGAGGTGTACATGGTGCAACATAAAGGGCTTGTCAATCCAAAATGTTCCAACCGTGTATGCAAGCTACACCGATCCATTTATGGATTAAAGCAAGCGTCAAGGAGTTGGAATAAAAGGTTTGATGAGGAGATCAAAAAATATGGTTTCAGTTAAAACCTTGATGAGCCATGTGTATGCCAAAAAGCTAGTGGGAGTAATGTGACATTCCTAATCTTATATGTCGATGACATATTGATCATGGGAAATAACATTCCAATGTTACAGGCTATAAAAGCCTATCTTGGAAAGTGTTTTTCCATGAAGTATTTAGGAGAAGCCTCATATATCCTTGGAATCAAGATCTACAAAGATAGATCTAAGCTGTTAATTGGACTTTGTCAAAGTGCATACATTGAGAAAATCTTGAATAGATTTAATATGGATAATTCCAAGCATGGAAGTATCCCAATGCAAGTAAAACTGGAGTTGAGCACGTGTGAGAACCGTAATCTGATCAGGCTAGTCAATGGTGACTTTTGACCCGATATCCGTTTTCTATATATAAAGCTTGTGTAACCCTAGGCTCTAAATGCACATTTGTAAATAATTTGGACCGTAACCTAAAACTATAGACATTTTAACCTATAACATACAAATAATTATACACAATGATATAACTAAACCAAGTCTTTGCCTAAATATAATACTTATTGCAAAAGAAAATAAAATAAATCTCCTAATAAAAAAAGGCCTCACATGTTTCTTTTTTTTACTTGTAACATCCGATTTCCACAAATTAATCAATCCCATGATTTTCGGATCTTCATTCACTCTTATAACCAAATCATTCAATCACAATCAAGGCTATTAAAACTTTCCAATGTACCATACACGCTCCTCTTAAACCCTTCCCTCTATAAGAATCAGATTCAACTCTTTTGTTCCTCATTCATTCGACTCAAAAAAGGCTCTTGTCATATTTTATGGCTTGCGTTTCTGTTGGGCACACAAGTAAAAGATTGATACTATTTGAACTCGTGAGTATTAAGGTTTTGTTCGCGAGGTCTTGTTTGTTCGATTCGTGTTCTGTTATAACCTGAATTTTCGTCTCGTAAATTTCCATCATATATTTGAACTTTAAAAGCGTCACAACTAAAATTTGAAATTATAGAACGCGAGGTAAAGTATAGAACGTGAGCGTGAATTATAAAACACTACACTATTAGACTTATAAAGTCTATAGTAAATTTATAAAATGATGTAAATATTAATTCTAACCTAACTTAAATAAAAATCTACATTATAATATATAAACAAAAATAACATGCCTAATTATACACTTTCCCTAGACCCTTTTTATTTTATTTTTGTACACAACTTGTATTTTCACAAAGGTGTCTAGATACATATTATTTGAATTATGGAATGATTTCCCAATCACCAAAACTTTCGGCCCAAATCACTCCCTCTTTCCCTCTTGCATTTTTTTAGATCCGAATACCTAGTCCCCATTTGTTTTCAAAACCCTAAATCTGATTATCAAAGAAGCGGCAAAGAACTTTTTTTTCCAAAATCCTAGGGCACATTTTGAAGATTGTAGCAGCAAGGTGATTCGTGTGTGTGAGGTTGCCTAGTCGTATAGCATCAAGAGTCGTGGGGGAGGGTGGTGTGATCGAACAACAGCAAGGGGTGGGGTTTTGACCGTGTAATCTGTAGGAGGGGTCGTTTGGGTTTGTTTGAGTCCGTGTTCTTGTCCTAGTAATCGACCAAGGTATCGTGTGTTCTCTTCTCTTTTGTTACTTTCTCAGTCGACCCATCAAAACCCTTTTGATTCTTGATTTTATTCTTACTATACTCATTTTAGGGTTGTTTGGATTTGTTGGAAAAAGATATTTTGACCCATGTGTGTTGTCTTTGCCTCGACCTCATGTCTTCAGCCCTTGATCAACCTTAATACAAGCTTTTGCAATCCCATTGATTCACATTGAATGAGAATGGACCAAATAAAGAAACCCTAGGTCTTTTGTAATCAAAGGTGTTATGATTTTATGTGATGTAAAGAGTTGTTTGTTTCATTAAACGTTATAACGAGTGTGAATAAATTCGTAAGACGGAAAATATGAAATGTTGGGCATACTAAGATGATATAAAAACAGATTATATGGCTTTCATGGTTCACAGCTGCGTTTGGGTAAGTAAAACACGTGTTATGTTAACTTTAGACGGGTTTCTGGTCGGGACTGTTTGGAAGCCGAATTTGGGATCCTTGTAACTTGAGTTTCATAGGGGTTAAAATCTTGGTTTTCGTTGGAAAAAATTATTTTATGTCTTAGTTGAGTTTACAAAGTGGTTTGGACGAATTTGGAGTTGTCTAAGTCGTATTTTTGAATTTTATGGGATCAAGTGTCATAGCTGAGAAAATGAGTCTGAAATTCAGTTGGAGTTTTCGATTTTTCTTTTTCAAACCAAAAGGAATTTTGAGCTCTCCTTTTTCAGGATTGATATTTAGGATATAAATGAATTTATGGAATTTTTTGGAATTTTTCCAAGGTGTTTAAACAGGTCTAATAAACGTAAACTTTTGAGGTGTACTTCATGAACACTTTCTGGGCAGGTCTGGAAATATAGATTTTTAAACCATACTTAGACTCTGAGATAAAATCTACCAACATTTGTGAAATTACTTAACTAATGTGGGAACCTCTGGGAATTTTCTTATAATTTTTGGAATACTTCTAATGGGTCAATAAATTCGTGTAAAACTGGTGCAGATGTGAAGTTAAGAATATAAAAGACACAATGATGATATCAATAAGTAAAACACTTATAAATGTGTAAGAAGCTTATAAAATGAATATGTTGGTGATATGTGAGTATATTTACTGTAGATCTTGTGAAGATGGAGAGGTGATTGGCTTTGTGTGCTTTGCTCTCATGCACACGCTTTGAGGTACAGATATCCCGTCATTTCAGTAATGACACATCTTTTCTCTCATGACTCTTGTCCATTTTGATATTCGATTCGTATTCTCCTTGCTTTGATTTGATATGATCCATTTGATATGATTCGTTCTGGTATGATCATCTGATTTGATATTCGATTAATTATTCGTTTGATATGTTATCTATTTAAGATCCTTACTTTGATTTGATGTGAACCTTTGAATTGAGCCTTTGTCATGAACCTTTGCTCTGAACCTTTGATTACGAACCTTTGATTATGCTATTCTGATGACTTAGGCATTTGCCAAACTTTGACCTTGCCTTTTGACCCTTCACTTTGATACCCGAGCCATTTTCCCTAGCCATGAAGGTAACATGGCCATGTCATTGATGCACCAATGACATAACTCCAGGGTGGTCGAGTGATGAACCATCCCGTCCCTTTTTTGTTATATGTTTATGAGCTCAAGATATATGTTTGGCCACTATGATTTCTGCAGGGGCGTATGGATGCATCTTAGATTTGTTCTGTGTCTAATCTGATATGACATGATTGATTTATCTGGTGACTGATGCTTGTGTGCAATACACGTCTTTCACATTCTGGGAGCTAGCTACTCCATGGTTACTTATGATATGATATGATTTGATTTGTTTCTGGGCTTGTGGTAGATTTCTGACAACCTTTACACTTTTGATACACCTATATTGTACCTTTTATTATTCCACAATGCACCATATTCTGTATTTCTCATTTTTAGTTTTCCGTTGATTACTCATTCATTCAGTATCCTTATGTGATTCATCCGACTACCATACTATACTCCAGTTCATTTGATTTGTCATACTCTCATTCCATTTTGGGTTGACTACCAAGCTTATACTTGACATTACCACTTCATCCGTTTACCCTGCCATTATATGATTTATGTGACTACCTGTTTACCCTGCTATTATATGATTCATGTGACTACCTGTTTACCATGCTATTATGTGACTAATTGATTTACCCGTTTTCCATGCTAGTATGTAATTATTTGACTCATCCGTTTACCATGTTATACCTCGTTAAGTTATTTTGGTGGGCTATGATTATCATTTAGTATTCCTATTTGCTATTTGTGACCACCATTCTTGTACTTTTGGTTGGTATTTTTCCGTTGCTTACGACATTGGTTTGGCTTAGTAATTGATGTCTACCTGACTTGTTGATCTGCCATGTTTACACTTCTGTTCATGCTACTGATTGATGAAGGAATATGGGTTAACTTATGTTATCTGTTTAGTTGACTTGTTTCGTTGCCATGCTATATTCTTGTTTAGTTAATTCATTCAATTATGATGTTCGTTTGGTATTCCTACCTGATAATGTGACTATCATGCTTATACTGCTATTAGTATTTCAGCTGATTATGATACTTGTTGTTATCTGACTTGTGTGATTGCCATGCGTATATTCAATTTAGTTGCTTCCGCCTACTTATAGAATTCAGCTTGGCTTATATGTATTCTGATTATCTTATTTATTTGTTTTGCCGTATTTATGTTTAGTTGATCCATTGACTGGTATGCTTGTTCACTGTTTGGTTACTTGTTTTGTTTATGATACTGTTTATCAACCCCTATTTGTTTATGTTCGGTATCTGTATGTTTGGTTATTTATATGTGCTTATATTTGCTCAATGATTCGCTGCTTTGCTTTGCTTTGGTCTTCTTTGATTTCTGTTCCTTCTGGATATCTGTTAATATTATCTTCTGCAGGTTCCTCATTGACTCATTATGATCATTCGCTGCGACCTTGTTTTCAGTCTCCTTGTTTCGTTTTGTATTTTGACTATGTTTAGCTTTAGTTTTGTTATATCTGTTCACTGGGTTTTTTAAGCTCAGCCGCATTTTCTTTTCCATGCGGTAGGTACCAAGTAGGATGCTCGGCTTTGATGGGCTGAGAGTAGGAGCATTTGAGTGAACCGACCCTAGTTTCCTTATTTGTTTTTGGATTCTTTTGGAAGAGCATTTGTTTTCATATTTCGTATCTTTTAAACATATTGGATTATGTATTTTCCTTTGTAAGTCATTCGTTTATATGACTTGGTATTTTATTTTATAAGACTTCCGCTTGCAAAATTTTATTAGTATGTTCTGATATGACTCCATAATGTGACATTCGGACCCTTGTCGGGTTGGGGTGTTACATGTTTGTTCGTGGTCTCGCTCACATCAGGTAAGCACACTCTTACCTCCTCTAAACCAACTGTCGCACAAGTAGCTATAGGGTTTATAAAACTCTTAAAACTTGAACCCTTCATATGTTATCTATCTGCTTAGTTTCCAAACCATGATCTGTCTTAAAAACTTGTTTATGGGTCGCATGAGAACATAACCAACATACACTTATAAATAGATCATATACTTTCTTTCATGAGGCTATGTAAAAGAAGTGTGGTGTTAAATTATGATGCGATCGCATGGGAAGGGTGTGTAGATATTGGGACTGTCAAATAGGTCAAACCATGACTAAAGACAACTTAAAAACCTGTTTAATAACCGAGCATAAAAGAAGCTAGACGTAGGGTTTGTTCGACCTCGTTATGGTTGGGAGTGTTTCGTTGTTTGCGTGGTGTGAATGTATCGACCAGATAGGGCTGATAGGTGTGAGTTAAAGGCTAAAACTAGATTTTGTGTGTCTCGTTGCATTACTCTTTGATCAAACCTAAACGCGTGTAACTGAGGAATGCGTTTATATATGAGCTGTATGTTAGGGACTTGGCTTAGGTATGTATTGTTGTATGCGCTAACCCATGCAAAAATCAAGAATAATAGTTACTGGTAGGAGACATGCATGTGTTGTGTGTGAATGTGGTTGATTTATCACACAAATGGTCGTGGGTAATGGTTATGAAACTCTTGCATAGCATCTATTATTGGTCAAGTATGTAGGTCCATGATTGAATACATGTGTGAGTGTGTCGACCCAAAGGTGTTGAAACTAAGTGTCAAAAGTAAGTAAACTGTCGGAAAATAGAATGCGAGGTTGCATGTCTTGACGTAATCAGATGAATTATGAAATTATGTGTGTGATAAGGATTTAAAATGTAAACTTGTAAGGGGTCATTTAAGCCTTTAATCGCTCACTTTTATATCCGTTACTACTCAATTTCGTTCATTTTTACTTTTTAGGTCTCTTGGAAGCAAAATGCTCGAATGATGCATATTTGGATGAAAAGGAGTGAAATCATGAAGAAAATGGCAAAGTCAAGATCGAAGCCAATCAAGCTGCTGAAATGATAAGAGGCATTAGGATAACCCTTGTTGATACCCGTATTATAATTACTTCTTCCACATCGGTCGAGTAATTACCCCACACCCTTGCGATTTACTCATCTTTAGTACAAGATACTCCTAGTTAACCCCTCAGAGCCTATCCTTTCCGCGATTCTCGTGATGTTTCGATTTTCCGGAATATCAATGAAGAGCATTGTTTACAATCCACCCCCAAATGTACACCCAAATTGCCTTAGCCTACCTTGTATGCACTCACCTTTAGTGCATTATTATTATCATACTAAACCTTAGTTCAATTATCTAGTTACTTGCATGGTTGCTAAGTTGAGTCATATCTTTTGTACACAGTTTTGGGATGATTGGGATTCATGGGTAAAGTAAAATTTAATAGAGTGACGGGAAAGAACGTTAAATTCAAATTCCCTTTATTTACGTAATTAATGCTCCAAGTGTTTTGATCTTTTCTAATCGGGTCAAATTAGTGTTAGAGTAATAAAAACTCATGTGTAGGGACGCTCCTATAAATCCCTTATATTTTGATGTTATCTTAGAGGATGGTAGAGTACAAGTGTATGCAAAAAAAAATCGAAAAGAAAAAGAAAAAGAAAAAGTGGTGAAAAAAAATAAATAAAAAAAAAGAAGAAAAAACATACGGGCTACCATCCTACATCTATCTTTAAATTTATGTATGTTTGTTTCAAGTTATATAGTGTTTAGTGAGTCGAGTCTTGGCTTAGCAACGCCATTCTTTTCATGCTTGTAACATAAGATTTTTGACTTGCCACCACTAAATCGACTATCGAACCAAACCCTTTGTTTTCCTACCGTTAGCCTAACGTTACAACCCTTTTAAAGACCTCTTAGATTGTTGTTCCTAGGTGCTTACGCCAAAGCGGTGGAGGTTTGATCTAGTCTCAAGCCTATGGTAATCTATCTTCCATTTCCATTTACTATATTTCATATACACCCGAGAGATGAGAGAATCCAAACACCCCTTGTGAGGTGCTAGTATATAATTTCCGTGCTTGTTATGACTATTGTGGTGCTTTTACTTGTTGTGAATTATGTTAAACCATTGCTTCATGCCCCCTAACTTATAAATTGATTGGCCAAAAGCACATTTGCTCGAGGACAAGCAAATACCAAGTGTAGGGATATTTGATAAGGATTTAAAACATACACTTTTAAGGGGTCATTTAAGCCCTTAATCGCCCAATTTTATATCCGTATCGCTTAATTTCGCTCATTTTCACTTTTAGGTCTCTTGGAAGCAAAATCTTTGGAATGATGCATATTTGAACGAAAAGGAGTGAATATATGAAGAAAATGGCTAAGTCAAGATCAAGACACTCAAGTCAGCTTGAAATTGAACTCGACGACGTCCCAATCAAATGGCGACGCCGTCCTTTTGTACAATTAAAATCACGGCTCGAGAGCGTTTTGCTAAAATACACACCGTCGGCCAGCTTTGAAGAGGAAGGGAGTCACTAAGACTTTTCATCTCAGACGACGTCCCTACTGAAGCCCGACGGCGTCAAAACTACAACGTGACACCGTCCCAACGATTACTTGGCCAAGATGAAAACCCTAACGATGGCGATATGACGGCGTCCCACCTATAAGGCGACGCCGTCGCAAGTGTAAAATTATATATAGAAATCGAATTTCCAGAATTTTAAGAGGTAGACTTGTTGAGTAAAAACCCTAAACATTTATAGTCCGACTTGGACAGTATCTTAGGGTTCTCAAACCCTATTTTATATCAAGATAAGTGTTTTACTTCATTGATTTCATTATGTCTTCCATTGAATGTGTGTATGCTTGCGTGTTTAACATGTCCGGCTAAATTTCTTGTGTGTTTGCTTAGATCTATGAAACCTAGTTATTAATTATTGATTGGTTGTCTCTTATCTTAATTGTAATTGGCTTAGGAGTGTAATTAGGCCATCGTTGTGTTTAAATGCTTGAGTAATCTTTGTGAATCCTAGTTTATAAATCACTTAGCGGATTTCGTAGTCTAAACATCCAAAGATAATCTTAAAGTTAGTTTATGAATCATAGTGAATTTCGTAGGCAATAACCTTAAGGTAGTCTCAAAGAGTTAGGGAGAAAGGCACACCCTACGACCTTAGAAAACACAACGTGTTAAGAATAAGGACGTGATAATTCAATCACCGATAAAAGATAACTAGGGAGTAATAGTATCTAGGTAGACACATTTCTAATCATCATACGAGCACACATCAATAAACATAGACTACCCATAGTTAGATAATTAGAATAGTAGAGTAATCGGTAGAAGTACCACCCCCCAAATCCAAACCCTGAGATTTTACCCTTAGCTTTCAAAAAAATATAAAAAGATAAAAAAAAATATTCTTCAAACTCAACGTTAGCGTAGTACACTTCTTACTAGCATTCCTATTCCCTATAGAACGATATCAGTCCCCGAGGCTTACCCAATACTACATTACAACGATTAGGTTCACTGCTTAGGGTGTTGAAAAACTTGCTCGATGAAAAAGAAGTTCCTTTGACCCTGAACGCGCCTTGTACGCGCATCAGTGTGTCACATGTCGAGTTTGTCTAATCATGCCTATCAAATTAAAAAGAAAGATATAGGTGGGTGTGTCGCATAGATAACCAGGAGTCGAACAAGTATAACATGCTTTTATACACGAAAGGATTCGATTAAGAGTATATGATTATGGTTCGGCTTTGCTTGTTTAAAACTTATGGTCTTCTTACCTTGTGTCCTTTTAATCGTATATATAATCGGTCTCGAGTTTTCCATCATTCCCATTCGATTCGTTGTTAGCCTTAATCGATCGATGACCTTTCGTGATATACCTAACCCTTAAACGTATTAATGTAATGTAGCTCTAAATAATAATAAACCCTAATCTCGCTAGCAAATAATAATAACTACAAGCCAGTTGTGACATTTAATTGTAAATAGACTCCTAAATGATATATGATTATACATTTGTGTAGATGCATTGAAGTGGGAGTAGCCTGAGGCGTCTGTGAATTAGTTTGCTTGCTTACCTCATTATTTCTCTTCAGTGATTAAGGTGAGTACTCGTGGCCCAGTTTTCCGATAATTTCTTGGGGAAAAATAATACTCAACTACTATTTCATTTATATTATTTCTTGCGCTATGCTAAAATTTATTTTAGACATGTATGTGTATATAATTGTGCGTTAGTTATGCAATATTGTTGGTATTATGTGTGTTCATATTGGTGTGAATCATGACCAAGGATTTATAGTTCATCTTTGGGAAGAGGCACCCAGTTTATCTTTGGGAAGAGGCACCCGGTTTACCTTTGGGAAGAGGCACCCAGTGTATTTGGATTTTTATTGTGACCACGTGGTGGTCGGATTGCATGATGTGGATTACATTTTTTACTGCTTGCTCAACACTATTAGTTATACACATGTCTTACTTATAGTTCCATGCAAAGCAAACTGTTTTATACTTATACATTTTCCTTAAACCTGCGAGCTCACCAACTCTATGTTGACATTTTCGAGTATTTATTTTTAGGTGATATGAATAAAACAGCTTAAGGAAGTTTGATTTTTGCATGGCTTAGTGAGAGACCTTAGCCATTATCTTCATGGATTGCTATTATTTCTAGTTGAGACATTTATACTTGTTTCAGATTATGTTGCATTTGTTTGATGTAATTTCTACCCAATTTGGGAGACTAATTGGCATATTATATGACTATGTGGTTATGGTTCGACTAACCATGATACAAGTCCCTTACTTGTGTTTGGCGTGGTCATGACATTTGGTATTGTTTTCACTTAGTGTATTCTCTATTTTATTTAACCATGTATTATGACGATTCCTATCTGTTACGCCTCGCGTTTCTGGCTTGGCTGGGTGTGACAACAGGACTCAAGGACCCTCAACACCTAAAAATGTGAGAACGTATGCAGAGAGTTCCTTATGCCTCAGTTGTAGGATCTATAATGTATGTGGTGAGGTGCACTAGACCTAATGTTGCATTCCCTTAGAACCTAACAAGTCGATTTCAAGTCAATCCATGTGAAAGTCATAGGACTGCTGTGAAGAACATTCTAAGGTATCTTAGGATATTAAGGACATGTTTCTTGTTTATGGAGGAAATCTCGATGGTGAGCTCTGAGTTACCGGTTACACTGACGTTGGATACAAGACTGACAATGACGATATAATGTCTAAGACCGGATTCGTTTTCGTTTTAAACGGAGGTGCAGTAGAATGGAAGAGCACTATTGCGATGTATTCTATAGAAGCTGAATACGTAGCTGCTTTAGAAGCTGCAATGGAAGCTATTTGGATAAGAAAGTTTATTGATGGGCTTGGAGTTGTACCCACTAATAAAGAGCCTTGGAGATGAAATATGACAATACTGGCGCAATAATCCTAGCAAATGAACCTGGAGTTCATTAAGGCGCCAAGTATTATTCAAGAAAGATTCACTTTCTTATCCAAAAGTCTCACGTAAATATGTTTTCTTTAGTATTTGGATAATGAGATATTTCAAACAGTTATTATTTTTATAAATTAGTATACGTATTATGGAAGTTCATCATTCATATATAATTGTGTCCTATATTTTCATGTTTAATCCTTGAGTAATTATTTCTAAATTTGTCCATCGTCGCTTAACGATACATGAATATTGTTTAATTAAGACAAATGTAAGAGATTGGTAATATCCATTGTTTATGAACATTAAAGGATGTGTCCGCCAAACTCACATATTATCTATGTGCTATGGATATTGGACTTTCGTAAACCTACGAAACGATGTTCGGGTTTGGATGTGAGAATATCAACACCTTCAAGAGTGCGAACAATCCATGAATATTTTCTGAAAGTAACCTCTAACACCCACTATCACAAAATTTTCCTATGCTGAACAAATTATGACCTAGTCCTTCGACAAAGTATACTCGTTAAATTGTGACTTTTCCATGAATGAGATTACCATAGCCGGTAATTTTGGCAAAGTGATCATTTCCAAAACGCTCTATACCCAAGAATTTAGTCATAAAGTTCTTGAGAAGTGCCTTGTTCCCTGTCATATGTCGTGTGCACCCAAAGTCGAGGTACCATAGGAAAATTTGGACAATCTGCACAATAAAACAAGACAAAGAAAATTCGAAACCCGTATAGAAAGTGGTTCTACATAGTTAGATGAAATAGATTGCAGACCCGGTGGATCAAAATTTTCATTTATAGTGGGACTAGAGTCGCATATATTCCTAACAAGATTCCATCTATAACCTATGTGTTTGAACACTCTTCCAGTGGGTTTCCACATAAGGTAGGATCTAGGGAATAATTCATGATACGCAAAAATTCTACCTTATGGAATCCAGCTACGGTTTTTCTTCTTCATAATCTTTCTTTGTCTTCTGAAAGGTTTTTTAGTGGTTTTGGCATTCACAGAATCACAATCAAGTAAATCATGCACATAAACATCAGAATCAAAAATATGATGCAGATATTGATCACGAACATTCTTGCTACTAGATGCAACATATCAATGCAAATAAAAGTTATTACAGTCATCCATTCGCTTAGAGCATTTTTTATTGAAAGATTTAAATTGTCTAGGCTTTGCTACTTCTGCAGTGGAAGTCTAAGAGGCACTAGTCTTCAATGCACTGATCCTATATGGTCTCTCCTTGCTACAAGTAGTGTCTAAATCTAGATCAAAAAGCAAATCCGCGTTAGGAGATTGTGTACTTTGATCACGTTGTTCTAATTTCTGTTTCTTTTGTTTATTTTTCCTACGTTTCTTTGACTCAATTAATTAGTTAACTGTATGGGGAGGAGTCAAAGAGCACATAGGTGCATCTAGAGGTATATCCTTGCTAAGTAATGCTTCTTTCCTTCGCTAACTCAGAATTATGAATCACATCATTTGAACCATATGGTTCCACTACACATGCAGATTCAATTTTATACATACTAGGAGCAGTTACATTAGAATTATTTAAAACCTATATTTGTTTTGGCTCAAGAATTCGAGTTTGTTTTTGAAAAACAATTGACGTTGCTTTTTTGGAAGGGCAAATCGCATAAAAGTGTACTCAACTTATACCTGATTTCAATTTAATGTACTATACTTTTTTTTTCCTAATTTAATGTACCAAAATTTTTTTTGGTTGCAAATGTAGACAATCAATAGGTTAGAAGGTCACCTTGTACTAGCTAGCAGGTCACCATCTTCTCCACCCCTTTTTCCGGCGACCCATTTTCCGGCGACTGACTTTTTTTGATATAACAATGTAGACTCCATAGTTATTTGGTCAATATCTTTTCGTCCAAAAAAATACGTTGCTTATATAGTTATATTGGTACGTAAGTGATAATACATTACTCTTTCTGCCATTCTTCCCTCGTTGGCTTCCATTATGAAATGCAAGTCAAGTGGCATCAAGAGCATCTATCACACAATTCCCTCAGTATCAATGAGAAATGTCAATGAGCCGCTTGTTATTCAACAAATGCATTAAAATATATGGAATGTCAAAACTCTCGCAACGAGTAAATATATTTCAATGTATGCGTATAAGATTATTGCATGCTAATACAATGGATTCTAGTCATAGTGTGCCTCCTCAACCAGTTCAAAGATTCTAGCTAGTATCACATGCAACAACATATACATCTATGACACAAAGACCCAGTGCACTTATAATACTCGAGCATATTAGAAATTGAAGCATTCAATTAAGATCTGTTTTGATTTAATAGACTAAATAGTTTATACTTGGTGGTCAAGATTAAGTCAACAATTAATATGTGTTTTCCTTATACTAAATGTCGCCTTTAGCTCGATAACATATGGAACCGATTAATCCAATTAACCAATTACCATGGAGATATCTTTTTTTATTTTCTCGCTAAATGCATCTGTGAATGCATCTTTGGTCATAAATACTCTCCCAAACTCCGGTTAAAATGTGTACATGAGGATCTCAGAAGGGTCTTTTCACGATATATATATAATGCGAGTGTCCCTCTTTCACAGTAGTTTACTTTTGGCCGGAAAAAGGGGTGGAGAAGATGATGACCTGCTAGCTAGTATAAGGTGACCTTCTAACCTATTGATTGTCTACATTTGCAACCAAAAAAAAGTTTGGTACATTAAATTAGGAAAAAAAAAGTATAGTACATTAAATTGAAATCGGGTATAAGTTGAGTACACTTTTATGCGATTTGCCCTTTTTGGAAATGCTTTGATTAACCAACTTGTTAAGCTCAGAAAATATGGGTTCTTGGTTTTTATCAAATCAAACACTTTAGATTTGAGCTCATCGTTCTCTTTTATAATTGTTTTAAAGATTTTTCATATGAAATCTTGTCGTACTTGTTTTCTTCAAATTTTCTCTGTCATTTTGATTCAAAGTTTATACTTTGTTTTTCAAGTTTAGCACAAGTTGTTTCAAATCTGGCGGTACGACAAGTCAATTCCTTATTCAGTTCAACATTCTTTTTCAAACATTCTTTAATACTCTTTTTTAGTAAAAAGTCTTCCACTTCTAAAACATTTGAACTTTTTATGATTCCTCAATTTCTCTCTTATTATCGTGAGACTTTGGTTTGATTGATTCAAATTGATTTATGAAAAATTCTTTTTGAATTTCTGAGTTCATGCTAAGAAAGTCATAAGCATCTTCAAGAGATGTGACATAAGTTGGATCTGTTTGCATTTCAGAATGAAAAACTCTTGTTTAAAAGCAATAAATTTCTCGTTAACTTTATTAATGGAAGGTTCAATAAAAGTTTTTAAAGGCTTTTTGACTTCACTTAAGATTTCTATTTCATTAGAAGATTTCAATACTTCAGACATTTTAAATTCTTGTTTTCCACGATAATAGATAACATGCAATTTATTTGATTTTTGAGATTTAAAAAAAAAATCTCGCTGAACTCTTAATTTTTTCTGAATCATATGTATTTTCAACAATTTGTTCCACATGATTTTTCAATTTTTTTTCTTTTCTTGAAATAAAATTTTCTTTGTTAATCAAATCATAATCCACACTATAATAGGAGAAATTGGTGTTCTTATGCTTAACTTGTAAACGTTTTTCAGTTTCTTCTTGAGAGATGTCATTAGGAACAAACATGTAGTCTTTGTAGGTATTATGTCTCATATAATCAATATTATACAAACTTGGTTCGGTCCGTTTTTCCATTTCAAGATAAGATGATTTAGGATAACCAAGACGTTGTCTTAGATCCAAGATTGAATCTGGTTTGGGAATTAACATGTTACAGTCTGATCAGTTTTCCAAATAGTTATTTCAAATTTTATGAGTCTTTGAACACACTAAACTTTTTCTTCAGTTAGTTTTGAAACTTTGGATTCATAATTCTTTTTAATGTTATCAAAACTTGAAATATTCCTTTTTAGTTTAAAATTTTCATTTTGTAACTCAAGAATTTGCTGTTTTAACACTAAAGGCCTTTCAGACTCTTCATCATGTAACATGCCTTGATTTTCTTTTCTAAAGAAACACTTTTATCTTGTTCTAGTTTAATCAATTAGCATAATTCTGAATTTGAGACTAAATTATGGCATAATTTTGAAGCATGTGATCATTATGTTGATCAGTTGATACATGAGTACATTCAGAACTAGTAGTAGGTAGTTGAGGATTATCACTTTTAGAAATAATGCTACATGTGTTAATTTCATTTACCTTACTGATTGTTAGAATGTTAGTATTAACTCATCAAGATCGCAATAGTTGTCAAAAGCATATGTGAAGTATACCTGGTTGATGGAGGTGTCATCATTTTCGGTATTAGTGTCATAACATGGAGTTACTTCTTCATGTAATGCTTCAAATGTGTCATCCTTTTCCAAAGTTTCCATTAACACCATGTTTGTTTCCAGAATCTCCCCATCATCATCCATATCAATCATAAAATCTTGCTCATTAGCAGTCAGCACTTGACCCTTCTCTTCTTCCATGTCATCTAGCATTTGTCTGAAATAAGCTCAGTTATGCACTTTGCCATTTGGACAATCCCTTACAAGATGACCTGGTTAACCACACCCATAGCATTTTGGTTCAGGAACCTCCTTGACATGTTGAATCTCTGGTCTTTTATTTGTGGTAGTTGGTGCTGATGTGGTTCAAAAATTGTTGTTGGTGGGACGATTGTAGAAGGTTTTCTAAATTTGTTTTCCAAGTAATGCCAGGTTTTTAACTGTTTTGTTTAGTTCAATGTTTTCCAAATTAGTTGTGATTGAGTCATTTGTATCATCAGAAGGTAATAACATCGGTGAATAGTTGATATCATTGTTTGAGTTGTAGGATGAAGGATTTGGTTGTAATGATGAGACTAGTGTAAGAGGATCATGAAGTGGTTGTTGAATTGTGGAATCCTTTTCCTTTTCTTTTCTCTTTTGTTCTTTGATTTCATTGACTTCAACCTGATTGTGTTTCAGAAGGTCAAACAGATCGTTGATGTCTTTGTTTGTTAGATCTTGATTCTGTCTTATTGCAATGGTGAAACGTCTCGACTCAAGTTGCAAGTTGGTGAGAAACATAGTGTTATGCTCAATGTTGGTTCTCTTGAGGTTGTGCGATTCATTTCATTGATTAGTTTGTTGAAACGAATGTATGAATCTTCTAGGTTTTCTTCAGGGAATTGCTTGAAAGTTTGATATTTCCATAGGGCTAAAGTTTGTTGTGTTTGAGTTCCAACATTAGCACATTGCATCATCTTTCCAAAGCTGGCCATAGATCATGAGCAGTCAAGTTGTACCTCTTGCAATTTGTGGGTAACAGAAAGTCTCGTATTGTACCTCTCGCAACAAAGTCCTGCAAACCCTTCTATCGCAGACTAGACAACAATAACTATCACAGTAAGGTCATTAGTGTGTGGATCCTATTTCTTGAATATAGTTTAACGCTATCCGTAACTGGTAGTTATAAGAGTTATTTTCAGAAGTGTTGTGAAGCAAATGAATTATACGTGCATTCAATACAGAATTTGTTCCTTCAATTAATTTAAAAGAATGATATCACTGGGCCCTCGTGGGGTTGATCAGATATTTGTGTGGCCACACCCAAAGGAGATCTGGATATGTCCTGATGAATTTGGTAATCTTGATCAATCGATGAAACGAGAACAGAATCATTAAATTATGGGATAACTCAGATCCATATCATAGTAAATGCTGAATCACTTAACTGAGACTTTACAAAACAACAATCATGTATTTCTAGGAGGATTGGTGTGTTGCCAGAAGCTCACCAATGTTATTACATTATTTGAGACATGTCCAAATGGGAGCTGTTGGGATATGTCTATATCACAAATAGTGTATGTTTAGAAATTATGTGAGCCTATGGGGTCACACGCATTAACACATAAATACAATTAATAAGTAATTAGTATATTAGTGTATTATATTAGTTACAATTTCACAAAAAAATAGTTAATGGTCGTTAGACGATAAGTATAAGGACTTAATTTAATCAGTATAGAGGAAGAATCTAGAATCCCTCCTCTACACCATGATCAGCCATATAGAGAGAAAAGGAATGTTTTCCTTATTTGATAAGGATTAGGAAACTTAGCTTGTGCCGTAAGTTTTCCAAAGCCTATATAATGAATATCCTTATTCATTTTTTAGTGATCCTAGAAAACCTAAGCAAGCTTAACTTCTTCTCCTTTTCCTCTCCTTGTGAACCAATCGATTCACCCCCTCCATATCAAAGGCAAGGGATTTTGATTCTTGGCTATCAATAAAGTGTTTTGCTTAACATTTTCTCCTTCTCCTCTCTTTCTCCTCTTTCGTTTCACTTCGCATCTCTCGAACCATCCTCATTGTATATTTGGTTGCTGACTAATATACAACTCGTTGAATTCACTTATCTCATACTTTTGATCTTTTAAAACCATGTTATGCAATATGATGCACGTGTACATGATTCTTCATAGCTTGTTCATAGTCCAAGCATGTGTCGGTTGTTGTATAATTCCCCAACGTCCTTGGAGGACACCAAAAGCTTGTACAACATCCTTTTGTGCACCTTCTTGATACCCTTTGTTTTTGAAAAGCTAAGATTTCATTAACAAACCGGCTACGAGGAGGAGGCCGAACAAGAAAAAGACGAATGTACAAAAAAAGCCAAAAGGCAGCCAAAACCACGGAAAAAAGGAAAGAAAACAACATCACAATACGTTAAAGGAAAAAATTATAAGGGGAAGTGATCCAACTGCTCCATGGTGTAGGCTTTAGAGAGCAATGGTTCGAAATCTATGTCTTTTAAATCCTTTGGATGAACGAGAATATATCTTCATCTTTAACACTTTGAACCTTATCCAAAGGAGAGTTGAGCACCTTATTCCTCCACTTCCATATTGCCCATAAATTGCATTGAAAACACCATGGATGACCTTTCTGAGCCGAGTACAGCCACGAGAGTTTAGAAAGCCTAAAGCTATATCCTTAACAGTGAACGATGGAAAAATAGTGGGAGGAGTTAATTGCGACCAACTCCAAACCTTCCTCCAAATTGCAAGAACCCAAGGGAATTTAATTAAAATATGATCAATATCTTCTTCCATGTCATTACAAAGGGGACAACAACTCGAAGGGATGTTAATACCTCTTGAAAGAAGATTTGAATGGGTAGCCAATCTATTCAAAGATGCCCTCCAAACACAGATATTTACCTTACATGTAATTCATGAATTCGAAACGCGATAATCACCAAGAATAAAGTCCGAAAGCATAATATTCTGAACAACTTTTAAGAGAGTTTTTTCTTTGAATTTTCTTGAGCTATCCATAGACTAAGACCAAGACAATGCATTTGGGTAAGCCAAGTCAGCCGAAAGAATGAGATTACCAATTATTGATATGAGGGAAGTAATATCGTCTTAGAGGGAGCCTCCATTCCCAATTGCCTCCCCAATTCCCATCAATAAGACGCCATTTATCATTGACTTTACACTCTTTTATCGACTCGAGAGCATAAAGTCTTGGAAACATATACATCAGACGCATGCCACTTGCACACCATGTATCCAAAACGAAGTGTTAGCACCACTTGAAATACTTTGGATAAATGAGAGTTTAAAAGAGGGATCATATTTTTCAACGAAATCAACCGAGTTTAGAATATTACACCAAATCCCTTTACTGCCAAACAAGCCAAAAGGGGATCTAAAACAACCTTCATCACCATAAAACTTTTTAATTACCATACACCAAAGGGTGTTTTTCTTCATAAGAAAGCTCAATTTTCATTTTGCAACAAGGCCTAGGTTTTTAGCGTGAAGACTTCCCACTCCTAAACCCCCCAAGTTCGAATCCAAAAGAATTATTTTCCAATTGACCCAACACATAGAATTTTGATCCTCCTCGAAACACCAGAAAAAGCGACATCGAATTGATTCCAGAAGATTGATGATTTTTTAGGAGCTTTAAACATGGAGAAGTAATATAAGGGCAGGCTTCCAAGTATTGATTTTACAAGAGTAAGCCAACTACCTCCGATTGAGAGAGTATTGGCTTTCCAAGCGGAAAGTCTATCTCTAAATTGGTTAACGACCTCGTTCCATCCATCACTTAATCGCATCTTCTTTCAAATGTGAAGGCTTAGATAAATAAATGGGATCACATAATGAAGGCAACCTAACGAGGAGGAAAGTGCCTCAACATCAGCCAATTCCAAAAAGCTTGCTTTTGCAGAGATTAATCTTTGGGCCTGAAGCCCCTCTCAAAACATTTGAGAAAAATAATGATATTTTTAGCATTGTGTCTAGACCATTCACCAAAGAATAAGGCGTCGTCCGCATACTGTAATAGAGAGATATTAGTACATCCGTCAGCGAGGGAAATCCCTTTGAAAATACCTTGTGAACAAGATTCGAGATTAGCCATTTGAAGTGCTACGGTCACAAGGAGAAAGAGAAAAGGAGAAAGAGGGTCTTCTTGTTGGAGAGCTCTTTCCATCTTGAGCTCGTTAGAGGGAGATCCATTGACCAATATAGAGATAAAAGAGGATCTAAGACAAGTATCAATCCAATTTCTCCACTTTTCTCAGAAACCCATCTGCCTCATTGTGTCTTGTAGAAACATCCAATCCATACTATCAAATGCCTTCTCAAAATCCACCTTGAAAATCATAAGCTTTTGGTTTTCGATTCTCGGCATTCAAATCAACTACTTAGCCCCTAAACATCCATCCAAAATCTGCCTACCTGAGATGAAAGTTGTTTGGTTGGGACCTATGATGGTCTGTATTACTTTGGTTAACCTGGATGCAAGAATTTTAGATAACATTTTGTAGATGCAACCGATTAAACTGATAGGACAGTAATTGGAGAAACCAAGAGGGTACTTTTTCTTAGGGATTAAGGTAACGAATGAAGGGTTACAACCATTTGCAAGCTTTTTTGTGGTTTAAAAGTACTTAACATAGTGAAAGAAATCTAACTTTATAATCTCCTAGCAGGTCTTAATGAATTTAAAATTAAGCCCATCAGGGCCCGGGGTTTTCGACCCATTACATTCCCAACCCATGCCATGATTTCTGATAATTTTTTCATTCCCAATACATACAATCAATGCTTCCAAGCATACCCAGAAACCCATGAACCCTCTTACATGTTGCGTATATATTTTGAATGTCATTATAGTCAGGTTTTCTTAAAAACTCAGGCATGTATAAATCAATAGTGCATTTATTAAAATGATCTAGACAATCACGTGCATAATGTTTACTTATTTGTAAATATTCATCAAATACATCGGGTGTTGTGCCGTATGCCAATTGACGTATGGCAGAAGTGCATTTCATAATTACACAAAAACCCATTAGACCCATACAATCGGGTGTGACTTTAAAGAAATCAAAATGATCGCGAAGAGAATCATTAATATAAGTTTCAATACCTTGTATTATTTCTAAAAAAGTAAAAATATTTTTCTGCATATACGATAGCGGCGCCTAAAATAATACTTCGGATATTTTGGATTATCACCAAAACAGTAGTCCCACAAACGTTGTTCAGCAACATCACGTTCACGGTATATCGACGTACGTGTAAGTGAAGTTTGAGCTTGGGCTTGCAATGATTGGTAATACTGATAAACTTCCGTCATAAAGAAAATATTAGTTTCATCATCGATGTCGGAAAAGTTAAACATACTCCTCATCGAAAATCATTTTTGGTTTAGAGAATGTGTTTGTGGTAGAGAGAATTAAGTTATTGTGTGAAAAATGGTTAAATGGGTGTAGTATTTATAAATGTGGGATTAAAAAATTATTTTTTTGAGCGTTACATACTATGCAACAGTTAAAAACGAAAAAATTAATAAATAAATACAAAATAATCAAACAACCCACACAATGGCCCAATGTGAGTTGATTGACATTGCAAATGGTGTCGGGGGGAGGGGGTGCAGTGCTGTGGAAATGACGGCGCCATTTGGCCAGCCATGTCGGAAATGGCAAGGCTATGCGTGATACCCCTCCCTCTTATGTTGTATTTTAGTTATGATTACACTTATTTGTAGGTTTATAGTCTTTTTTGACTTGTTACATAGTTTATAAATTTATTTTTTGACCTTTTTTGGCCGACTTAAATATGAAATAGAAGTTCATGAGTTAGAAGAAAAAATAAACTCATGAAATATAAATCAAGTCAAATAGGTGCATACGTTCATAAATAAGTGCCATTGCTAAACAATATTAGATATATTTGACATACTTAAATGCTAACGATTTAGACGGAACGTAACAATGAGAATGTTCGCGCATCATTCTCTTGTTACACCCCCTTTTGTTAATGTGTGGTTTAGGAAAAATTTGGATGCTTTGGTCATCTCAACCACCAAAACAAACTTATGTTTTACAACTTTTTTTTGTTAAGTATTGGTTGTCATATAGATTATACCTTATCATCAGACATGTGGCCTAGTGGTCAAAGCTTAAGTTATTAAGCAAGTCACAAGTGAGAGTAGTACCGGGTTCGTGACCTACCGGGAAGTCCTCACTTGTGGTCCACATGCTCTGTTGATATTTAGGCAATGAAGAGGATAGCCTGTAAGCCACTTGTTGCGCAAGTTCGAATCCAAGCCGGCCCCGGTTTTCTTCCACCGTTACTCAAATGACTTATAATCGTGTGGAGGCGGTATGGTTTCAAAGGACACCGTTATTAATCCCCACGCCAAATGGGCAGGTTAAAACAACATAGATGCGGGTATGTGGTGGATGAGGGCCCATTGTTTGGTGGATGTGACTCTAATCCAAAAAAATGAAAGTCGCCGTTCAAAAAAAAAAATATACATTATACCTTACAAATACATCCTACTATTTGTTTTTTATTAAATTTTTTGACACGTGTCAAATTTTTTTTGAGTTGCTCAGTCGTCTAGTTGCGTGATCTAATTTAAGAATGTGATAACAAAAATGATCTATTTATGACATATTGGCATCGGGCGGGATCCGTTTAGAGAATTTTCCCCATAATTTATGTTATTAATTAGTTGACATTTAAACATTGCCATACAAAGACATATTTGACTTACGTGTATCATTTGGACCATGTCTAACCAATGACTAAGTCTTACCTGTGAATTTCGACACACGACTCTAGCAATAGATACACAAAGTAAACGAATTGTATAGTATTACAAAGACATTTGACACTTACGTGTATCATTTGGACCACATCTAACCAATGACTAAGTCTTACCTGTGGATTTCGACACACGACTCTAGCAATAGATATAAAAAGTAAATGACTTTTTGGGTAAAAGGTAAAAAGACCCGGTAAATATAATATACAAAGTAAATGACTTGTATAGTACTTTACCACGTATATCAGAACTCTAGGATAAGAAAACTGAACGACAAGATATAAATATCAAGTATTAACAACATGTATTAGCGTACAATACATGTTGTTAATACTTATGGTTTGAGTGTTCGAAAATATACCTAAATCAGAAGCTGCAGCTCTAACGTAAAGATCTTGACCACCACCTTCAGAATCAGCATACTGTCTCATATCGAAAAGATCCACTTCCCAAATTACACAACCCGACCCGCCTTGATTAATATCCATATTAGCATAAGCAGCACACGAACAATTCCTTTTACAAATCTCACCACACGTACTCAAATTCATCATTTGATCAACAAAAACTTTAGAACTCTCGGGCAGTTTCATATTCTTCAAGGTCAAAAAGCCATCCGACTCGCAATCCAATTCAGATCTCCTAACACACCCATCTGACCCATCTCGTAAATCCCACGCTTGTTTATTTTTCGGTACAAATCCTTTCATACATTTACAAACGGAAGAAACATTCATGTCACAAATACCGTAGGGCCCACATTCTCCGTAATAATCACACTGATCACGTGGAATGAGCCAGAATTCGCTCCACGTTTGAGATGTTTCAACCCACGTGAAACGTCTAAGTGTACCTGATGGACTCATGATTACCCGTGAATAGACCGAATCATTTAACATGTAAAATGAGTACGAAATTTCATCCGCATCAATTACAAACACAGCCTCTACAAACACAGCCTCTATCATTTAACATGTAATTGAACTAACGGCACTTTGATCATTGTTTTGCCAAATTGACCATTTATTTCACGACATTGTGAAATACTAATATTATTTTAGCTGAGCTACTAATTAAGATTCAAGTGAATTTTCAATGTCGAATAACTAATTTTTTTTACTGCAATTTTTCACGCATCTATACCATGCACAAATCTCATAATATATATCTCACAAATGTTTCTACCGAAACTTAAACATATAATTTGTTTACGAAAGAACATATAATTACTCAAAAAAGAAAACATTGAAAAATAAATAAAAAAATACTAGTGTGAATATATGACACAGCGCATTTTATTTTTATCATACCTGGATCATCATTGGTCTTCCACGAATTTAAAAACAGGTTTTCTCGAGTTTTCTTATCCAACCCGAGCTTCATCCCAGGCAACAAAGTATCCGTTGGATGTTCAAAGCTTTGCCATATATAATTCTCCGAATTCTCATCATTTTCATCTCGCAATACAAAGTTACCATTATCCAAAAGCTGTGCCACAGTGTTCACACTGCTAGCAACTGACTTGTTAGACGACCATATCGCGCTTTCGGACTCATTTACAAGTATAATGTTGCCGTTTTCGCCTATAGTAAGTCTTCCTGTCGATGTACTTAGTGGTGTGTTTCTGTTAGCTACCCAAACGTATACTCTTTCGGTTTCGGGTATTTTTTTGTACCATATGCCTATGTACACGTTGTTATTATTGTTGTTGTTTGTGTTGAAGAAGCCTAGCTCGAATGCTTGGTTACTTGAGACTAAAGTTTGATCGATTGATAAAGGTTGTTTTGGTGTAATTGTGTCTATGGCTAGTGAGAGATTATAAGGTAAGAGAAACAAAAGTATGAAGAATATGTTGATATTTTTATGAAAATTGTGTTTTTTCATTTTCTGATTTTGATGGTTTTTTTGGGGAGAATTGAATGAATGACGGTGTTGGGAATTTGGATGTAAATTAATTTAATGAAAATGAATTTTCTTGGTGAGAGGCCTCATCTTTTATTTGTTTGGTAGGTCTTGATTTGTTTGTCTATTATTATTACTAACTGTGTATCCGCGTGTTGCAGCGGCGGAAGTAATATAATTAAAATATTCAGCGAAATATTTTTTTAAATATATATTTTACAATACAATATATATACGGACGACGATAATTTTAGTTTTGAATACTGTTATGCAATAAAAAAAAATTCATATAAAAATTGTAGATTATTCACGTGATGTGGTGACAATAATGAGTTGGTAGTAGGTATATTGTAAAGGTATGAGATGAAAGTAGTTGACAATAGCTCGTAGTTATAAGATATCATTAAATAATAATACCATAGCGACTTACTAAGAAAATTTAGTTCTCAAAAATAATATTTGTTAAATTTGTCTCACATAGATGGATGATACAAGTAAAATATTACTTATAAAGATAAAGTAAAAATATTTAATAATTAGCACTTAGCACTTTACACCCTTGCATCATTTGCTTTGAAAAAATCATCCGATTTTTATAAAACAAAGTTTTTAGTTTTTACGGTAAGTTTTATTTAAAAAATTTCCAAAAGGCGTATATGTTGATTCTCGAGGCACTCTTGCGATTTAATAATATTTTTTGAACATTGTATTTTAATATGCATTTTTAAACTCTTTTTGATTTAACAATATCATTTTCGGACGACTTTTATGGGCTAGCCGAACCGGTGGTGACTCCGGTTCCTGGTTGAAAGACCCATTGGCCCAGTCTGTTTTTTAAAACCATATGTACTATGAACTTGTTTACATATAAATTGCATGAAGATTTGTGTGTTTTATTAGTTTGTACAATATGTATAATAACAAATATTTTTCATATTAAGGGTGTTTTAAAAATAACATTTATTAGGTATTTATTGTTATGGACGTTTTTTTTCTTATATTAAATTACTTTGTATTTTTTTATTATTTTTTTTAAAAAACATGTCTAAAAAAAGTGCTTTAAAGTGTTGCAACAAAGTGCTTTAAAGTGTTGCAGCGACGGGTACCATGGAATAAAAATTTTCAATGAATATTGTATTTTAGTTTATTATGTTCTTTTTAATAATAAATTTATGGATATCAAGAATTTCGTATAGCCCGTTCCCGTTCGGGCTCGAAACCGTTGGCCCGTGTCTGGTCGAGCTCGAGCCCGTTTGGTCCGCGCCCGTTCGGGCTCAAGCCCATTTGGCCAGTTGCCCGTTCGGGCTTGAATATTTGTATAATGTGCTTTATTATTTGTAGTAGTGAAATTTGATGCAGAAATTGTGTTTGTTTTGGTTGTACAATATGCTTGATAATTAGTATTTATTTCGTATAGCCAGTGCCCGTTCGGGCTCGAACCCGTTGGTCCGTGTCTGCTCGGGCTCTAGCCAGTTTGGTCCGCGCTCGTTCGGGCTCAAGCCCATTTGGCCCGTTGCCCGTTCGGGCTTGAATATTTGTATAATGTGCTTTATTATTTGTAGTAGTGAAATTTAATGCATGAATTGTGTTTAATTTGGTTGTACAATATGCTTGATAATTTGTATTTCTTATGTAAGAGGTGTTTTAATAACTGTATTAATTGTATTTATTGATCAGTTAAATAGTTGACTACATTAAATAGCATTAATGTGGTGTTTTGTTGTATACTATGCTTCTTGTCTTGTACGTCTAAAAATTATGTGTATTAAAGTGTAGTACACTATGTTTCTTTTCTTGTAAGTAGTAGTCATTATAGTCATTGATAACATTGACCACTGTAATAGCATTAATGTTGTAAGTATGAAAATTACATCATTCTTATTTTGTTGTACACTATGCTTATTTTGTTGTAAATCTAAAAATTGGTTGCAGCTATTGTACATTGTGCTTAAATGGTTGTAATATTTGGTGAAGGGGTGTTTTTAATAGCATTAATGTTGTTTGATAGAATTTTGGTCTTAAAATGACACCACGCTTTATTTTGTTGTACAATATGCTTACTTTGTTGTAATTCTGAAAATTGGGTGCATTAAAGTGTTGTAAACCATGCTTAATTTCTTGTACGTCTTAAAATTAAGAGTGAGGTGCCTTCGTCCGATTTTTATAAAACAAAGTTTTTAGTTTTTACGGTAAGTTTTATTAAAAAAAATTTAAAAGGCGCATATGCTGATTCTCGACCCGTTGGCCTGGTCCATTTTTAAAACCATATGTACCATGAACTTGTTTACATATAAATTGCATGAAGATTTGTGTGTTTTATTAGTTTGTACAATATGTATAATAACAAGTATTTTTCATATTAGGGGTGTTTTAAAATTACATTTGTTAGGTATTTATTGTTATGGACGTTTTTTTTCTTATATTAAATTACTTTGTATTTTTTTATATTTTTTTTAAAAACATGTCTAAAAAAAGTGCTTTAAAGTGTTGCAACAAATGCTATTATAGATGCACTTATTAAAATTTGCCATTATTAGCAAGTGTTGAATCTTAATTTTTTAAGCCTTCCTTTTTAGGAATGTCCCAAATGGTTTATAATGTAGTATAGATATGTGTAAATGTGTATAATCATATAATTAGGACTTTACACCTTTGTTTTGAAAAAATCGTCCGATTTTTATAAAACAAAGTTTTTAGTTTTTACGGTAAGTTTTATTAAAAAAATTCCAAAAGGCGCATATGTTGATTCTCGAGGCACTCTTGCGATTTAATAATATTTTTTGAATATTGTATTTTATTATGCATTTTTAAACTCTATTGATTTAACAATATCGTTTACCAGGAGCTTGTTTCAAATACCTCAACACTCTAAGAGCAGCTGTAAATTGAGAGTTAAAAGGAGCATGCGTATGCTGACTCAAACAATGAATTGCATAAAAAATGTCAGGTCTTGTAATAGACAAGTATATATGCTTTCCAACCAACTTTTGATACTCAGTCATATTAGACAAAAACTTATTTGTTTGAGTCTCATCATGACTCAAAACTACATTCTGTTGCAAAGGAGTAGCAGCAGGCTTACATGCCAACAATCCATACTCATGTAACAAGTCTAAACAATACTTCCGTTGAGAAAGACAAAGACCAACACTGTTTTCTAAAACTTAAATTCCCAAAAAATATTTAAGAGGACCAAGATCCTTGATCATGAACTTAAAATTTAGAAATTTTTTAAACTTTTCAATCTCATCAAGATTATTGCCAATAATGACAATATCATTAACATAGACCAATAAAGCCAAAAATACCCCATTTTTATTCTTTGTGTACAAAGAATAATCACTAACACTTTGTTTAAAACCATTTTCAACCAAAGCAGTGGTAAGTTTTTCATTCCACTATCTTGGGGCATTGTTTTAACCCTTAAAGAGATTTATTCAACTTACACACCCTGGTTTCATATTTATCATAATAACCAGGAGGCAATTGCATATAAACATCCTCATACAAATCACCATATAAGAAATAATTATTAACATCCAACTAAAATAAAGACCACTTATTAAAAACAGATAAACTAATTAAGCACCTAACAATGACCATTTTCACAACAGGACTAAATGTTTCCTCATAATCAATACTTTCTCTTTGATTAAAACCTTTGGCTACAAGTCTAACTTTATATCTATCAATTTCACCAGAAGACTTGTATTTAAGTTTCCAAAGATACTTACACCCTATGGCAATTCTACCCATAGGCAAATCACACAACTCATAAGTCTTGTTCCTATGTAAGGCTTTCATTTCAGAATTCATAGCTGCTCTCCACATAGGAGCTTCACAAGCCTCAGCAAGAGACTTAGGCTCACAAGACTTATTTAAGGTGGTAGAAAAACACATATTAACTCTAGACAGATTAGAATAAGACACATATTTCTCAAGACCATACTTCACATTACTATCAACAACAAAATCATTAAACCTAACAGGCTGACTTCTTTGTCTACCAGACCTCCTCAAGATTGGTGCTTCCATTTGAATAACATGATCCTCACCATTGAAAACATTTTGATTGTTGCCCTTAGAGGTGATAGTTTCATCTATCTGGGTTGCAGAGGTTGCCCCTCCATCATCAAATGTGTTAACACAGTCATCTAGAGGTATCATACCACTACCTTCCACATTAGAAGGGTCCCCATCTTCATCATTGTGACTTTCAGACCCATGGATATATATAAAAAAAATTAAACTGTTTACTCTACTTTCATCAAAGTTTAGTTCGGAATTATTAAAAACATTTTCAGACTCACTTAAAACATTTTCAGACTTTTTTAAAATACTTGCAGACTTCATTTTGAAAGGAAACACAGTTTCATAGAACCTAACATCCCTTGAAAAAAGATAGACTTACTTTTCAAACCATACAATTTATAAGCCTTTTTAACAATAGAAAAACCAATTAAGACACATTTTTCAGATTTTGAACTAAACTTATCATTTGAGTTTAAAACGGTAGAGTATCATAGACATAAAAAAGATCTGATACGAGAGAGACTTGGATCCTTATCATACATTAAAAAATAAGGGGAAGCACCAGACAATAAAGAGGTTTCTATGTTTCCTATCAGCAATCCCATTTTGCTGAGGAGTATAGGCACAAGAAGTGTGGCGGATCATACCCAAATCATTAAACAATTTAGATAATTGATTATTGACAAATTCAGTTCCATTATCTAATCTTATTATCTTAGCTTTCTTGTTAAACTGTGTGAAAATAAGTTTTATGAAATTTTCAAGATAATCTGCAACTTCACTATTTGGTTTTAGTAAGTACACCTAAACAACCCTACTAAAATCATTAACTAAAGTTAATAAATACCTAAATCCTTCTTTACTAGTAACTCTATAGGGACCCCAAACATCACGATGAATTAAATCCCCAACAGACTCGGACTCAGTTTTATGATCACTTAAGGGAAATGGCTCTCTAGTTTGTTTAGCCTCGTGACACATATCACAAGAAGACATATGATCCACTTTTTTAAACCAATTTTTTTTCCCAACACAGACAAGACTTGGTCAGCAGAATGACCAAGTCTTTGGTGCCATAACTCATTGGAAACATGACAAACAAACACAGAATTACATATACCAAGATTAGACTCACCACAATTAGTCTCATCAAACAAGTAAAGGCCACCAGACTCATTACAAGTCCCCACAATCTTTCCCAGATTTAAATCATGAATATAACACTTATGCTCATCAGAACCAACAAAGAATTTACTGTCTTTAATCATCTTATTAACAGATAAAAGACTAACATTATACTCAGGCACAACAAGAACATTAAACAAAACAACACCAGTGGCTAATCTAAGACTACCAATAGCAGAAATTTTAGCAATAGTTCCATTAGGATGCCCAACAGTTAACATAAGACTAGAAATGTCAACAACATTAAACATGTTCTTAGTGGAATCAGTCATATGCTGATTAGCACAAGAGTCAATAATCCAAACTAAGGTAACATTATAACTCACAGAACCAGTTTTAACACAAAATAACTTTTCAAAATGCAAGTTAAACATGACATTATTATTGAGAAAACTAGGTTTTATACCGCCATACTTGCTGAGACATTAGCAGAGGGTTTCTCATTAATGAAGCTTAAGAGCTTCATCATTTGGTCATTAGTAAAAGACGCAATCATAGAACCAGAAGAAGTAGAAGAGGTTTGAGATACATCTGCATTAGCATTAAACCTTTTGACAACAACATATTGTTTAGACATATTAGGATTTCTTTTAAATCCAGGAGGATACCCATTTAAATCCAAGCATCTCTCAATGCTTTGACGAATCAGACCACAATGTTTGAAAACCAGATTCGGATCAGGCCCCCTATTACCACTATTATTGTTGTTATTACCCCTTTTCATAAAATTATTAGAATTAACATTAGTCTTAACAACAAAAGCAGCACCAAGATAGAGTCCTCTTTGAGACCCATCCCAGGAAATCACATTAAAAGCATCTTTAACATCAGGTAAAGGGTATCTAGCGAAGATATTACTTCTAATTGGTTGATATACTTCATTTAAGCCCATTAGAAATTGCATAAGTCTAATTAACTGGTTATGATTCAACACATCCTCGTGAGAAGTACAGTACAAGCAGGTAACAATGTCAACGTGTCAAGCTCTCTCCAAAAAGAGTTCAACTTATGATAATAATCTGGCACAGACAAATCACCTTGTTATTGGATTTAATTTTATGCATTACATTAAAAATGAAAGAATCATCCATCTTATCATAGGTCTCTTATAACTCAATCCAAAACTCAGAGGCAATCTCAGAATAGACTTGTCCTAAGTACAACTTAGGAGACAAAGATCCAAGAATCCAACCAAGGACAATAACATTGCACCTCTCCCATTGTTGGGACAATACCACACTAGTAACATGTTTGACACAAGTACCATCAACAAACCCCCTTTTATTTTTACCTTTTAATGCAATTTTCATAGCAGTAGACCACATTTTGTAATTATCAGACCCAGTAAGTTTAAAATGAATAATAGGGACATTAGAATTATCATTAGAATGCAAATACAAAGGATTACCACCATCCAAACTACTAATTAAAACTTCAGCCATGACAACAAACAATTAGAAAACAGCAAATAGACAAATAACAAGCACCAACAAAGAAACCAAACAAAAAACAACCAAGACTCAACAAATAAATCCACCAGACTTCCAAGACTGCCCAAGATCCTATCCTCTAACGACCTAGACCAATAACAGCTAAATTCTGAAAAATAAGAACTAGACTAATACTCACACCCAATCCAACTGCAGTACCCAGTCTCACACCTATTTGTGGGAAGAGCAGGTTTCCATACTTCTCAAAGAAGCAGGTCAAGAAGTTACCCACATAGTTTTCAGTGAAAAGACTAAAGTACTCAGCGAATTAAAGGAAGAAAAAGAACCTTACAGTGCTATGAAGATACGCAATGGAAAGAACATATCACCAACACTATTGATTCACTTAGTCAATAGTGTTAGTAACCAAGAACAAGCCCCAATAACACCTCAGAAAACAACCAGAATCAAGATCCCCAAATTGATAACTTAGGGATTCAAGAAACCCAAACTGACAAATCCAAGAATCACCACAAAAACAACAATTCACATCACAGCCGTTGAGATAACAACCTTAATTGAGCCCAATTGCACTCCAATCAAGAAACTCCCAAATTGGAGACCAAACCCTAGAAACCCTAATATCAATATCCAACGAAGATCAAAGTCATGGCTCTGATACCATGTTAAAAATATGAATCTAATACTAGAAACCACAACAATACCACTTATAAATCACCCACCCAACCTCCCCTTGGTGATATTCTTTTATTACTCAATAGACAAGAAAATGAGTTCACAAAGCGTGTGCTCACAAAAACAATACAAAGAAAAGAGATAGTCCCCTTTAGAAGGATCCTATCTATCTCATTTCAAGAATCTGATACAATAAAACTCACTACAGCACTCTTAATACTAACCAAACAGACTAGACAAACTGATCAAGATGATCAAAGACTGAAAACCAAGAAACTGTAACAAACTTTGAGAGAGAAAACTTTGATGTGAGAGAGACACAATGACTGAATCAATAATGGAGGGATGGGTACCAGCTTATATAGGAGCAAGTTACACTTCAACCCTTGTAGAAACTAAAACATGTCACAAGATGCTAAACATACAAAATTAGCTAAAAATGATACATTAAATCTCTGGACTTGATATACCAACCATAAGCTTGCAATATATTACATATTTCAATAGAGCAACTTTCTTATATTTCTTGTAGTGATGTATTTGGAACTTTTCTGACTTGTGCTATAGTCGGAAGCATTTAACGATTTGAAATTATCATATTTATCTTTTTGGATTCGTGATGGTTATCAAGGTTATCATTGTTTTATATGAAAACAAAGTTAATTAAAAAATACAGATGTGTTCATTTAAACTTCATAACTTATGCCGTTATTGCAAAAGTTAAACAAAAATCCAAAGTTCTTTTTAAGAAAAAGGAAGAATAATATGGAATGATCATGAAAGAGCATTTTGATGGTGTCGGAATGTTGGTTGTGGATAAACCCTTTATTTTATGTCTACACTCTCAGCGAGACAGTGAATACGACCATACCTGGTATTAGTTCACGACGAAAACAATGGTGGTATGCGCTTCTCGACTATTAAAACATGGACCTTGTCGGATTAGGCCACTAGCTAAGGTGTGTGACTTATGTGACTTTTTACATAGTACTAAATATACTACTGTACTAGCTAGTGGTTAGACAATGTCCTCTTTGTTTCGACGACCCTTCTGGTTATGTCACGTTAAAATCTCATTAGAATTACTAAGAACACGTTCTGTATTCGTCGTTTCAAACGAATATATTATTTTTCCTAACAACTAAACAGGTTTATAACCAAAGCTGACCCCATATTAAAGTTTTGAGAGTTTATATATCTCCAGACAAACATTTGGTGAATGGTCGATTTCTCAATCCAAACATTTTCCTCGTTATTGCATCACCTATTCAACAACTTCTTTTATTTTGTTGTTATAATATTACTTATTAAACTACTGGGTAATTATTGAGCTATGACTTAAGTGAACGATTCCATATCCGTGATTAGTCACGTAACGGTAAGTTAATGTTCATGTCTTAATCTTTGAGTAAAAAACAAATACTAACCAGTCTCAAAACAAATAAAGAAGCGCCAAAAAAAAGAACCCAGGCCACAGGAAGTAGGTTTGAATTATTATTGCAAAACAGCATATTAATCATGCATGCACATCTTCACAACATTTTTTAATCCATTGTTTTGACTTTTTGATGGTGTTTAGTCATATATAATCTATTGTCTTAACTTTGCTAAATATTATTATATTTTAGTTAGCTAGATTCGCTATCTAGCATCTAATGTAGTGACTGTTCCTCCTTTAAGTGGTCACAGAATCATACTGTTTGCTCGAAAAACCTGTTTCGTTGTCGCTTTAATCAGTTGTATAGTTTCACTACTCGACATCATTAACACATTAACACCTTTGACATGCTAGGTTTATCTTAAATTTGTTCTTGCACACATAATAGTTCTATTTGTGACAATATTTCTTGATAAGTGTTGTTGTCATGTTGTGCTACCCACCTAGTTTTTGTGATGCTACGTTAATATTAAATTATTAATCCAGAATGGCGATATATTAAGCCCAAACCTAAACTTAACTCCTTTATATCAGCTAGCCCAACATTGTACTAAGCCTGAATACTACAACTAAAAGCCCAGATTAGAACTATTATTTTTTTTTTAAATAAAATAATTTATAACTTTTTAAAAGTGTGTTGTGAGTGTTGTTCGACCTTTGAACTAGTTTAATGTGCGACCATATAATATTTGCATTAGGATGAAACCTCATAGGATAGCATATCTCCATATACAGTAATAAAATTGCTGTAGCTGTTCAAAAGTATTAAAAAACCAAGCAAAAACAGCTTCTTAGTTTTGTTGACTTAAAGAATTCAAAGTGAACATGTCCTGGATCAAGTACATACACAAGTTTTGTGTGTGTTCATTTCATTTGAATCACACACACTTTTCGAGCTGTAGTTATATCTAAGGTTTGTTATCGAACCCCTCTTAGTTTCTCGTTTGATTGTCAGGTTTTCATATCAGATTATGATTATTGCTGTTAAAGTTTATAAATGCTAATAGTAAAATGTATTATTATTAGGTTAAAATAAGATAAGTAGTAATGTATAGTAAATGTTCAAAGAAATAGTCTTTTATTCATATTTTTCCGTGTTTTTTTTATTATCTTTCCTAGGGTTATGAAATAATTCGATGATTATAACCAAGAGTCTTGATTTTTGTTATGATATGCTATGAGTACCTTTGGTGGGAGGGTTGTATGAGGTATTAACATTTTAGAAGGCATATCACGACCTCATCTTACGTATGCCGCTGGTTCTAATACCTCTTTTCAATTGCATATTGCCATGTTGGACGTAGTTCTCGTAAGACTAGCGTAGTTCTTTGCATGATGGGTGAAGTTTTTACTGATTTTTTCGAGAGCCTCGTCTGACTTGTACGTGCAGAAATGTTATTGAACAAATGTATAAAAACTAGCGGCAAGCATATTGATTGGGTCGTGATAGGGCTCCTAGTACCTTGTGTAATTACCCGCTCACCAGGGGGTATGCATAGATAAAGAATCTAACAAGGATTACGACGTGTTTTAATATCAAATCATATTAGTAGTAAATCCTTATGAAAAAAATCGAAAACACGGAGTAACATGATAAAAGACTATTTATTTTGCCTTTAAACTATGATACATTTGTCATTATACTATACATGTATAATAATAAAACACACAATATAATAGAATGAATCGTTATTAATATAATTACATCAGTAAAAAAAGATGTGTAACTTGCATTTCAGTTCTTCTTGTTTTGGTTAGTGATATATAAGTTGGTCGATTTGTTACAAATGAATGGATTTACGGTGTTAGCTAGAGATCAAATGCTTCTGAGCATACACATGAGTTCATGATAATTTATTTATGCTAAGAGATAGACATTAAGCCGTGTCATTATTTTCAAAATAAAGATATCGAGAACGTCACAAGTATTTTTGGATTTCTAATCTGCTTATTTTAAGATGGGAGATGTTCACAATGAGTTCAACATTGGAAATCATGTCCCAAAGATGACATATAATGAAGCTTCTGATTGAGGAACAAATTGTAAATCACTTGGAGTGTTTAATACAAAAACTAGTAAGTTAAAGTGAATTTTGAGTTTCTAATGGGCTGCGACTGCCAATAAAATGTTATTTATGATAATTGATATTGATTTGCTTGATTCAATACACTGACCAAATATATAAAGATATGACAGAATATTCTAGAGGTGGGCTAAGCCCATTACAACAATGTTACATATAATGCAGATACGGGTTAACACTCCCCCGCAGTCGGAGCGGGAGGACATCGGACGCTGAGACTGGAGCGAAACTCTTCAAACAAAGCAGAGGGCAAGCCTTTCGTGAAAATGTCTGCATACTGGTAACGTGAAGGAACATGGAGAACCCGAACTTGACCAGTGGCAACTAAGTCTCGAACGAAGTGAATATCAATCTCTATGTGCTTCGTGCGCTGATGCTGAACTGGGTTACATGATAAGTAGACTGCACTAACGTTGTCACAGTAGACGAGCGTAGCGGAAGATAGAGGAGTGTGTAGCTCATGAAGAAGATTCCGTAACCAACATGTCTCGGCAACAACATTGGCAACGCCTCGATACTCTGCTTCCGCACTAGAACGAGAGAGAGTCGGTTGGCGTTTGGAGGACCAAGATAAAAGATTGTTGCCGAGGAACACACAGTAGCCTGAAGTTGACCTCCTAGTAATGGGGCATCCAGCCCAATCCGCATCAGAATGGGCAACCAATGATGTAGTGGAAAGAGCAAATAACTGTAAACCATAGTCTAAGGTGCCCCAAACATACCGTAAAATACGCTTGAGAGCCGATAGATGGGGCTCTCTAGGGTCATGCATATGAAGGCAAACCTGCTGAACTGCATAGGATATATCTGGACGTGTAAATGTGAGATACTGAAGAGAACCTGCAAGACTCCGATATAAAGTAGGATAAGAGACTGGATCACCATCATCCCCCAGTTTAGAATCAGTGTCAACAGGAGTCCGACTGGGATTACAATTAACCATATTTGCCCTCTCTAAAACCTCAACTGCATATTTCTTCTGAGATAAAAATAATCCAGAGGCATCACGCGTAACATATATGCCCAAAAAATAATTAAGTGGTCCCAGATCTGTCATAGCAAACTCTTGATGTAAGGAACCAATAATCTGCCGCAACAATCTCTCAGATGAAGCCGTGAGAACAATATCATCCACATATAATAACAGATAAGTAGTATCCACCCCCTGTCTGTAGATAAATAATGATGAATCACACCGACTATGAGAAAACCCAACCCGAGTGATGTATGATGCAAATCGCTGAAACCAAGCTCTAGGAGCCTGCTTGAGTCCATATAGAGATCGCTGCAATAAGCATACAAAGTCAGGATGCTTAGTGTCCCGAAAACCAGGAGGCTGACGCATATAAACTGTCTCAGAAAGATCACCATGTAAGAAAGCATTCTTGACATCAAGCTGATGAATCGGCCAATGTCGAGAAGTGGCTAAACTTAGAACAGTGCGAATAGTGCCCGGTTTAACCACCGGGGTAAAGGTCTCATCCACATCAACACCCTCCAACTGATTACTACCATTTGCCACGAGGCGAGCCTTGTAGCGACTAAGAGTGCCATCAGCCAAATACTTGTGGCGGAAGAGCCACATACAGCGAATAATGTTGGTGTTAGTGGGTCGGGGCACAAGGGTCCAAGTTCCATTCTTAATTAGTGCAATGTATTCATCACGCATAGCATTTTGCCAATTTGGATCATTTAACGCATCACGATAAGATTTTGGTAATGGTGACACCGAAGACACAAGCATGTTTGGACGAAATGTAGGACGATTAGTCCCGACACGGTATCGTGTGACCATGGGATGAATCGAGACAGGGTTTGGGTTGTGAGGAGGATCGGGGATGAGGTGTGGGTGTTGGTGCGCAGGTGGTGATGGAGGTGGTATATGTTGTTGAGCGGGGGGTGGAGATGGAGATGGGTTAGGGGCCGCGTCATGTTGGGCCGTATTGGGACTGGTGGGAGTTAATGTTGTTGGTTCATTTGTGGGTTGAGGCACGATGGGTTGAAAGATGGTAGGGGATGGAATGAAGGGAGGATTTATGTCAGGTGAGTCATCCAAGAAATTGTATTTAGGTGCCGATGTTGGTTTGGAGGTGCCATACGGGAAAACAGTTTCATCAAAGGTTACATGGCGAGAGATGATGATTTTATTAGTGTTTAATTCTAGGCAAAAATATCCGCGATGATTTGAAGCTTGACCCAAATAGATGGAGGGTGTGGAGCGTGGTTCAAGCTTGTGGTTCGGGTATAAGTGGGGGTAACATAGGCACCCAAATGTGCGTAAGAGGCTATAATTTGGCTTTTGCCCAAATAGGCGGGTATAAGGGATTTCGTTGGAGATAGCAGTAGAGGGTAATATATTAATTAAGTGAACAACCATATTGAGAGACTCAACCCAAAATGTTGGTGGAAGGTTGGCTTGGAATAGTAAAGTCCGAATGAGGTTATTGATGGTGCGTATCATTCGTTCGGACTTGCCATTTTGAGGTGATGTTTTTGGGCATGAAAAACGGAACTGTATGCCATTGTCGGCAAATAGTTTATGTAGGTTGCGGTTGTCAAATTCACCGCCATGATCACACTGAAAGGACCTGATTTCACACTTAAACTGAGTGTGTACATAGTTGTGAAATAAAACAAATTTAGACAAAACATCAGATTTATTAATCAACGGATAAACCCAAACAAAATGAGAGTAATGATCCAAAAACAATACATAATATTTGAAACCCGAAAGACTCGGAAGTGGTGAAGTCCATACATCCGAGTGAATAATGTCAAAACAAGCATTAACGACAGTATTGGAACTAACAAATGGAAGTCTAACGTGTTTGCCAAGCTGGCAAGCATGACAAAGCACGTGAGGCTTTTCCTTATTACACGAAATGAAATTATTTGAAACAAGACAGTAGCACTTCGCTTCCTGGATGTCCAAGGCGCTGATGCCACGTATGTTGACTGACCAGAAGAGCTTGAGGGATGGGAGACGGGGCCGTGACAGGGTAAAGGTCACCCGTGCTATCACATCGGAGAAGCACCCTTCGCGTCATGAAATCCTTTACAGAAAAACCAAAAGGATCAAATTCAACAGTGCAATTATTATCACAAACAAATTGACGAACAGATATTAAATTTTTGACAATATGAGGGGTAATAAGAACATTATTTAGGTGAAGTGAACGAAAGGGGGTTGGCAAAATACTATGACCCGTATTGGTGACAGGAATAGAATGCCCATCACCAACCGAGACAGATGGATACATGCACGTATTAAAAATGTTACTAAGACAATTAACTGAAGCATTAAGGTGTGAGCTCGCACCTGTGTCCATATTCCACGCGCCAACGGTTGGATCATGGAGCGTCCCGACAGTGAATGCATTAGGCAAAAGTGTTTCCTGTCCTGGAGTACCCGTATGTCCGGTAGGTGTAGTAGGTGGACCAGTTTGAACTTGTTGCGTTGGGTTAGTAATAGGCGCGTTATAAGGTGGTGCGATTGGGCCTAAGGTAGGCTGTTGGGCTGAAGCAGGTTGGTTGGGTAAAACATATTGGGTGGGCGAGTGATATAGAGGTGCAGTGGGTAGGGTCGAGTGGTAACCGAACCCGGGTGGTGGTCCAGTAGAGTTAACAGGTTGAAGGTGTTGGGTGGTGTAGGCGTATGGGCTCAAGGGTGGTTGTCCAGTTGAGGTGTAATAGGCTGAGGGCCCAAGTTGAGGTAGAGGGGCACTATTATGTCCAACTGATCCAACAGTGGGTTTGGAAGTATTATTGGTCAAACCCAATTTGCTCAATATGCTAAGTAAAACTATCCTCAGTGAGGGGTTTAGTTTTTGTTTCAACAGAATGTAAAGGAGGTTTACTATTCGCATCATGAATAAACTTACAACCAATTCCATAACGACACGTACCTTTGGCAAAATTGTAACACGGCCTCCATGATTTTACTTGCGGGTTAGAGGGGTTGTGGGAAATACCTTTAGTCATTAGCACCATGGGAGAAGCTGACGAGGAATCTACAGGAAGTGAAGAAGACCTGGACTTTAGCCTCATTTCCTCGGTAATGAGCATTGAGCGAGTGGTCTTGAAATCCGGAAAAGGATCCTTGTGATGAATGATTCCACAAACTTGATCATACCTATCCGTCAAGCCTTCGAGGGCATAATGGACAAGGTCTTCATCACCGATTTTAGCGTCAAGGCTGGCTAGAATCGTGGCAATCGATTCGATCTTACCAAAGTATGCTTCCATGGTTTGATCACCAAGCTTGAGGGACCGCAACTCTGCTTTTAGAGCATTGGTACGTGACCGCTTATTTAGCGGTTTGAGGTCGAGCAACTACCAACTTTGCTTGGAGCGTTTCTGAGAGGGTTGTGAATATCCAAGATAGGACGATTTTGTCCACGTTTATTTCTTCTGGTGTGAGAGGAGCAGAGGTGCCCGGTGTGGTGGTAGCTTCAATGTATTTATGCACCTCATACGTATAACATAGTTGCTCAAAGAAAAATTCCCAAGACCCATAATTCCAATTGTCAAGGTCAAGTTTGACGGGAACACGGGTTAATAGATGATGGTGTGTAATAGCAGACAACTTTTCAGAAAGTGGTACGATAGGGGTGTTTTGTGAACCAGTCATGATGAAGTTTATTAGGGTTTGATAGGTTGGCGTGTGTACAGGTTAAGCAGGGCAGGAAACTAAAGAAGATACCAAGTCGTGACCTTAGCACAATTACTCAAATTGATTAAAGAATGTTTCGGCTCTTAACCTGGCTCTGAAACCATGTTATTTATGATAATTGATATTGATTTGCTTGATTCAATACACTGACCAAATATATAAAGATATGACAGAATATTCTAGAGGTGGGCTAAGCCCATTACAACAATGTTACATATAATGCAGATACGGGTTAACATAAAATAATTCAAATATTTGTTCATGATTCATGAAGAAAAACTAAAGCACAAAATTAATTTGGTTTAATCTTTCATGACATTTGGATGTATGACGAGCTCGTTGAAAATGCCCGTGTGACAAATCTTCTGACAATTAGCCCAAATCGTTAAGTACGACTCAAATTATACAAGAGCTTCAGCATATTAGTGTTTTCTCTATTGATAGTAATATCTGCTTGACAATGTGATACATGATCCATTATTATATTTAGCATAGGAATAGGTTCTGTTAAATCATAGAGTGCTATACTACGGGAGAACATTGGTTTCTTTTGCATTAGTATCTCCAGCTTGTTTAAGTAGGTGCCCTAAGAAAAATATTTATTGGGACAATTGGATTCTAATGCCTCATGTTTTCGGCATAGGCTAACTTGGTACTTTTTTTTCTGTTCTTTTAGCTCACCTTGTCACCTTTGTTCTGTTTTGCTCCTCTTCTCCTGGAGCTCTGTTTGTTGTCTACTTTTTTTTGTTTCGTTTAATAAAGTGCCGCTTTTCCAGAAAAAAGAACAAGAAAAATAGCATCTCGAGCTTGTTTAAGGATCTGCTAGTATTACATATCAAACGGAAATTTACTAAAACATGTAAAGTATGACATAGTTTCCCCTTTTCCAATAAGAATATGACATTCAATTACTACCAACTAGTAGTTAATGTAGTTTTGCTACCTAGCATCTAGTGCAGTGACTGTGACTTCGTTTATGGTCGTGGAATCATATTGTTTGCTCGAAAAGTAAGTTTCATTCTCTCTTTTTCCAATAAAGAATCCAGGATATTTTGGTTGCGGCAATTGTACAGTCTCACTACTTAACATCAACAACACCTTTGACATACTTGGTCTGTCTTCTGGCTGTTCTTGCACACATAGCAACCCTATTTGTATGCATCGTAATACTTCATCTTCTGAATAATCGGACCTGAGAGATTCATCTAATAATTCGAAATGATTACCTTCTCCCCATAACATCCATGTCTGAAAGATAAAAGATTTGGTTAATATATGATAACTAAAAAGAGTTCAAGGAAGTACTTGCAATTCTTTGATAGTGTATATAAGCTCCTAAGTCCATAGTAACTTGGAGACAAACTTTTTTTTGTATATATATTTCTAATTTTTTAGTAAAAGACTTTAAAAATCTTGAAACTGAATTGTTAGTACTTACATAGCCAAGGAGACTGAGCTGGCTACTTGTGTAAGACGAACCTCTGTTCTTTTGACCGCTCACTATCTCGAGCACCAAAACTCCAAAACTGAAAACATCTGATTTCGTTGAGTAAGACCCGTCCATCGCGTATTCTGGTGACATATAACCACTACAAGAAATTTGGGTGAAAAGCATTGAGATATTAATAAAGAAAAACAAAACATGTCATAAAAAAATGCAAATGATACAATGTTAAAGTTTCAGATTGCTAAGCAAGTGGTACATGCTAATTCTTAGATCAATATGATACTTACTATGTTCCAACCACTTTCTTTGTTTCTGCTTCAGTTTGATCACGCCCGAATATCCGTGCCATACCAAAATCCGATATTTTGGGGTTCATTTCTTTATCAAGCAAAATGTTACTTGCTTTGAGATCTCGATGAATAATTTTAAATCTAGAATCGTGATGAAGATAAAGAATCCCTCGAGCAATACCACTTATGATATCAAATCGTATTTGCCAATTTAGCTTTACACTCTCTTTCTCTACATCCAATTTCAAAAAAAATATATATATATAATCTCAAACAAAAAGGCTAATTAAATGAAAAAAACAAACATTATAAGGAACTTACCGAAAAGAATCGTATTGAGACTTTTGTTTTCCATGAACTCGTAAATTAACAACTTCTCTTTAAGCTCAATGCAACAGCCAAGTACTCGAACAAGGTTTCTATGTTGAAGTTTTGCAATCAACCGAACCTCATTTTTTAGTTCTTCAATTCCTTGATCAGAAACTGTCGAGAGCCGTTTTATGGCTACAACTTCGCCTTCCGTTAATATACCCTGATGTTATTAACCATCAACATGTCACTTTGTTTATTTTATGCTCACATGGTGCATTATCCAAATTGATATATGTAATGTTCATATAAAAAAAATGTTCTACCTTATAAACAGATCCAAATCCACCATGCCCAAGTTTATTTGCATCAGAGAAGTTGTTTGTTGCCATAGACAAAGTTGTAAAATCAAACGAAGGTAATTCGAGTTTATCCATCTTCGTTTCTGGATAATAATGTCTTTTACTTGGCATACTAACCCTATCGTTCAACAAGAACGCATCTACTTTTTCTTGTGGATCTAATGCAGAACATAACACAACATATATCAAACACATATGTAATGATTACTTTAGAACAATAACTAATGTGTTTGACTCTGAAATGTAAAATTTTGGAATTATATAACATGACTAATCATAAATATAAACAATAAACATCAAAGTAAGTGGAAGCGATAGGAACATATAATGAATAATTAATTAACTAAAGAATAAAGTATAACATGATCTTTCTTGATTCTAGCCGAACAAGAATCAAATCCACAAACTAGCAATTAGGATGAACCCTAATTAGGGTTTATAGGATTATAAGAATTACCCTCACCGCTTTGTAATTCAATCCAAGATAATAACAAAAGTATGTTATTACTATGTTCTTGTACACACGCATTAAACCGAATTAAAGTAATGCTAGTTTTTATCAAACAAATAACTTGATGTGGAAAAGGTTTGAAGATCGACACCCTAAAGGGATGTACGATCGGTTTAAGAACAAAACACACACAAAACAATTTTAGGGTTTAAGCAATGTGCACAAGAGATGGAAAAACAAGACCCCTAGCCTTGTATATATACCCAACTAAACTTGGTGAACAAGTTGAGGTTGTTTCCTTTTCTCTTTGGGCCGATCAGTTCATGGCATCCCATAGGGATTCCAGAACCTTCCCAATCTTTGCAATTAAGTCCTTTTCCAAATACTTTTAACGCCCGTTAGTCCATTACATTAATTACTTAACGTTGTATAGTTATTTCGTTTAATAAATAAATAAATATAACATTTATATTTAATTATTAACTTTAAATTCTCATACGTAAAGTGTGCAATCCCATAGTCTCGAAGTTCGATCCTAACTCACGCCTATTAATTTATTGTCCATAAAACCAACAGCCCCACTGGACATATCTTAATAGAGTGATCACATTCGTTAGCGTCTAGCAACACTTCGATGCCTCTAGTACAACTCGAGCAAGGCTCCCGGAAAACCTTTAATGATTTCTCATTATTATTATCCTTTGTTTCTAATACCATGTTAAATAAAGATATGGAATTAAGTCATTCTTTATTCAACCATTCTGCTTCTCGTTATTAGTGATTGAACAAGATTACCAAATCTTCCGAACATATTCGTGGGAGAACTTTGGGCATGGCCATGCAAACATCTTGTCAACCCTACGAGGGCCCAAAGAAGATTAAACTCCAAAATAAATTTGAAGGAACAAATTCTATCTTGACTACAAGAATAACCCACAAACTTTGCAACACTTCGTGAAACAACCCTTATGACTACCGCCACGATAGCGTTAAGTTGTTCCACGTATGCACTACATTCATGACACTTATCCGGTATCTCAAGTCCGAGGATAACTATTCATAATTTACTTATAACAATATCCACAAAGTAAATTATGTAGTTGGGATAAGTCCTATATTCAATTCATTGAATATCATCCGAAATTGGTATGCATTCTCATCAATATACTTTCAAGTATATTCTACCATATCTCTCAGATTTGTCTTAGTTTAATGATACTCCCATATCATTAATTGACAACGGACGATTTAGAATAAATAAATTTATTCACGGATTAAACATGCAAATATAGGATACAATATATTATAAAATCAAACATACCAAGTATTTGATTTATATTATAACAATTGTTTAACATCCCTTATCCAAATACCAAATAGATCAATGCATGAAAATTCCAGTTGATGAATTATGCCTCAAGTAATGACAATCATACTTGTTGACAAGGCATAAATCAACCAACTTGATCTATCATAATTTTGAGAATACTTATTTCAAGAATTCAATTAGTGAAGTCCTTGTATGTGTGCATTCACCAATCCACATAATAATTCATAAAAGTGTGTGACATCCTCTATCACCAATTTATGACAATTTAAACTTTCAAACATTTCAAAGTTTAAAGTATTCTTATTCTTTAATGTATAATGCAATTGTGCTCTTAGATAAGCACCACTAGTTCACATGGCCATTAACAAGGATGAAATCCTACCATGACTAGTATTGAGTGTCATCTCAATTAAACCAAAGATCATTGTATACAAACAACAATATGCTCATTAAAACTCCGTAAACTTTAATATCTTATTGTGTAATGTTTGATGCTTTCCTAACTTTCAAGTTTAAAGTCGATGACAATTTGCACAACAATTGACATATTGTTCATCCATAGAATCTAGGAGCAATTCCGTGTTTTAAGGATGTAATTCTATTAGAATATTCATTACACAAGTTATCTAATAACTTTTAGTTAGATATCAATGTTGTCAAATCATCTCTTATTCAAGAATGATACAACAATTTTAATACACTACATGATGTACATGATGAATCTACATGTCAAACTTAGACTTCATTCACGTTCTATCTTGTCAAAAGATATTTATCCATTTCCCAAATGATATATCATGTTTTATTAGAATCATTTATTTTATCGCACATGTTTATTAACAATAAACATATATTCCAAGGTTGTATGTTTTAATTTTAAATCTTACAAGTGAAGTTTCATTCCAATCTAAGACTTAACATTTAGCTTTCAAGGAATGTTACTTCTATATGTTATACAACATATAAGATTTAAAACCTTAACATAATACTCCCACTAGCTTTCGTGAATACTTAAAATTTATCTTATTTCAATTATAAATCAAAACTAGGATTTAATAATTAAACATAAGAATAATTTCATAGATGCATGCATTTATCCATTCATGAATTATTGCACTTCGTGACACTTCCAAAGATTATATGAATTCAAAAACCTTTCAATTACTTACCGTCCTCGCCAAGTAATTTCTCAAGAAAGAGTTTTGATATTCCATTGTCATATTTCATATTAATGAAAACAAGTATGACAATTATCATCTTTATATATTTAATGTGTCTAGAAAAGAATATTCAATCACAATTAATTGCTTAAGTATGATTAATAATCTTGTCATAAAACATGCATTAAATATGTGTACAATATTGTCCATATGATTTCTACATAGAAATTCAAACCACTAGGGTTTTTCATCTCTTTGAAGAAACTCATTTCCATTCTCTAGTCTAACTATTAAGATAAACCAAATTTCCAAAATTGATTATCTTTATGGACAAGATCTTTAACATTCATAGTATGAGTAATTTTCCCAATTCAATATTTGGTAATCCATCATAATGATTATCGTGTTTACTATAATCCTCAGAACTCATATTTCTCAAAGATATAAGTCAAATATCCGAGATATCCTTGCAGATCTATGAATGAAAATTCCATCATCATGAGGTCTATCATTTACATGTCTAACCTCATCATGATATTTACTAGTGTGTTTTAGAAGATTATGTATCTTGTAATTTTATCTTTCAAGATAAAAACTCCCACTTGCCTTTTGTAATATATAGACTATCTATATATACTTAGCAATTAGAGCAAAACTACATTGTTCTCTATTTGGGACATTACAAATACACATTGATAATTCTTGACATTAGTTTGTTAATAACCTATTCATAAGTAGTTTAACAAATTCGTAATCTTCAATTTTAAAACTTAATGTGATTCATCACATTCCATAATGAAATGGTGTTTTATTAATCTTCTAGGTTGGAGTCATATTGAGTATATTCAATCCATACTCAATATTCTAACCTTGTTACTTTTAAGAAAGAAGTTATGGTTATCATGAATCAAACAAATCAAATAGAGTTTGATTCTCCTAATCGAACATACCATCAACTTGTGGTATTCATTAGAATTTAATATTGTAAGACAATCTAACAATATATAAGATAAACATATTCCTTTTGGCTTACCTATTTACCAACTAAGTCAACTTAATGGTATAATAGACTTTCCAAGCCAATTACATGCTTTATAACACAAGTACCTTTTAACCAAGTTACTTCATATCCATGTCTCAACAAGAAACATAAACTGTTATAATCCCATTATACGTTATAAATCATTGATCAACTCAATGACTTCTTGTATATGTCTTAATTAAAAACATAACAAGTTAACGCCTTACTTTATTATAAGTCTTAAAGACTTTATGTTTATGTCTTTACAATGAATCATAAACATGTTTAACTAAAGTAATTATGAACACAACTCTTGGTTTCAATAGTAATTTCAAGTTAATTTATTTTACTTCACAATAATGTAGGACTACATTATTTATTTTCATTTATGTCATTCCAAAATACATAAATAAACAAATTGAAGTAGTATTAGATTACTTCATTTATGTCATTCTAATAATACATAAATATCTAATTTGAAGTAGTCTTATATATCATTTTGACACATGTTCTAAATACTTGTCTAATTTAGAAACCGCAAATATGTCCATGCAAGATCTCACTTTACATAGAGATTTACTTTGTTGTTGCAATCTCGCCAAGTTCTCACATGACGAAATTGTAACACCAAGTGTTTCTTGAATTAGATATGTACAAGTTATATTAGAACGTTAGTCTCTTACCTTGCATCAAGAGAATCCGTTAAATCATATACTTATATGTTGTACCTTGCACACAATATAGATTTCTCCCACTTGTGCATGGAACAACATCATGTAGCGTATAAACAACACGACATATGTTTGTTTATGTGACTAATATGATTGTGTCATTGATATTAGCATAACTAGTAGATGTAGAACCACTTCATTGTCTAATAAGGAAACGTACATGACTATCCTTGAAAACATAAGTGTCTACAAGTGGAAAGTAATTATCTTAAGACATTCTAGAGATAACTGAGTTACTACCAAGATGACAAAGCTTGTAACTCCCATCGAATAAGAGATCATTACATTAATTCCTTATTCAAGAATAAGAACAACATACTCCCATCGGATTTGACAACATTGTAAGTGTTTCATTAACCAAGAAAAGAAAATAGTGTTCTATTTACTTCCCTACACCTTTGAGAAAGTCCATACATAACAATTACTTATGTACTTAAAGAGTGTATTCTACTATGTAGATGATGAACTATCCATCAATGCTATTAACTTGAAAAATTGGGCATGCAATTTCTTTCTTAATAGTTCTACTATTCCAACAATTGTAAGTAGTACTTTTAAATGGTCAAAGCACAACAACTAGATAAAATATGCTAGTTTGTCTTTTACCAATTATACAAGAATTAGTCTAGCTTCTAATTTAATAACTCGTAAATATGCAATTTTCTTAACTATTAAAATTTGCTTACGAGTTATGTATTTAGAATTTAGACAATTCTAATTGTCCTATCATACCTTTCTTCATTCATGAAAAGGAATAGGATTGAATCTCACTCTTTCTTATGAAAAGAGGACTAGGTTTATTCTTTTAGTAAAGTTGACTCTACCAAAAACCCTTACGTGTGTAGATCAATTTACCAATACAAGAATAACCTACGCTTACGGTTTAATGTTGCATTAATACATTTAAAGAATTAGCAAAATTCAATTTTAGTATTTTCGATAATTAAACTTTTCAAGAAAATAAAATACCCAAGGTAATATTCATATAACCATAGAATTTTCTCGAAAACTAGGATCCAAATTATCATAGGTTCATTACATCAGTTGATCTGCTAGCAACGAACGCATATAATAAGGTAATCTGTCGAACATTAATTGGCAAACAATTTCCAATTCCTAGATCATTATGGGATTTATATTTTCCAACGCTATTGCAAATATAAACATGTTTCATCCCATCTTATGCCATTGAGTCCAAGATCTCACTTCCTACTCAACTTAAGTGTCTAACTTAAAGAACTGCAAATATGTCCATGTAAGGTCTCACTTAACATAGAGATTTACCTCTCCATCACAATCTAGCCAAGTACTCTCATGACTTAAATTGCAACTTCAAGTGTTCCTTTTAATTAGATGGCATATACCTTAATTTAAAAGGGTACTAGTTTTGATTTTATGTGGTCAAATCAAATATGTACAAAGATGTCATGCATTCATCTTGTAGCATAAATTTTAATAAAAACTTTTATTACCAATTCATAAAGATCAAATTATCAAAGTTTTGATTGAGGTATTGGGTTCACCAATCAAGGAATTTAGTGTTAATTATCATCCATTATACCGCACTTTTGCATAAGTGTAAACACTTAGTGTTTCGGATAATTACCACCAAGTGGCGCATGGAATTAAAACTAATTCGCCTTAAGATGAGCTTGTACTTTTATGGCTTACTAAGTAGCTCCATTCGAACTTACAGAGGGCGAGGACCTGTAAGCGCAAACGCATAACCTTAGACATCCATTCAGTGATCATGCACTTCTTAAATAACCCCTTTATAGTTCATTCGAATGGGTGAGCTGCTCACCATTGTACCAAAGTCACCAATCAATTAAACTATTGAAAACTTAACTCTTCCAAAACAAATCAAATTTCACCATTGTTTAGTCCGTATTATTTTCTATTCAAAATTACCCTTTGCTTAAAACCTGCCGCACATAATAAACAAACAAGTAATACCAATAAAAATATAAACAACTAAAACAATGCGCACATAATAAACAATTTATACGTAAACAAGTAGCCACATGCAACTTATTCGATAAAACCCTATTAATAATCAATGTCTAGGTTAAATTAACGATATATTAATTAGGGCTTTCACCTCTCAATTGAAAGTGAGCCACATACATCGATTGAATCGATTATGTAAACCCATAATTAATGATATACCAAATTGCACATAATTGATTCATTAATGTATATAATTGAGTCATCCCAATTCAAGATTTATCATAAATATACATGTGTATAAAACTTAACAATTAATCCAATCTTAACAATTAAATAATAATATAAGCAACTATCCATGACAAACATGCATGTATCATCATGGATATAACATAACAATTATTCAATTAAGTCACAAGATCGCATACAATTCCATGTCACATAACACTTTATTCATGAATTTATCACGTAACAAATATATTAAATCTAGGTTTCGATATTGATAACATAACAATTAATATAAACCCTAAAAAAAATTTAGGAAATCGACTAAAAAATTTTAGGGTTTCCACCCATAAAAAAATTTTCGATCCATAATAGATTTTTTAAAACCAAATTAGGGCAAAAGCCTTAACCCTAAAATTAGGGTTTATATAATCATAACCAAAACCCTAGAATAAATCATATCAAACACAATACAATATCCGTTTTTTACGTGTTTAGTAATTAATTACTCATTAAAACCAATGACACGTGATGCCACTGTTGGAATTATATAACATGACTAATCATAAATATAAACAATAAACATCAAAGTAAGTGCGGAAGCGATAGGAACATATAATGAATAATTAATTAACTAAAGAATAAAGTATATGCACTTTCTTGATTCTAGCCGAACAAGAATCAAATCCACAAACTAGCAATTAGGATGAACCCTAATTAGGGTTTATAGGATTATAAGAATTACCCTCACCGCTTTGTAATTCAATCCAAGATAATAACAAAAGTATGTTATTACTATGTTCTTGTACACACGCACTAAACCGAATTAAAGTAATGCTAGTTTTATCAAACAAATAACTTGATGTGGAAAGGTTTGAAGATCGACACCCTAAAGGGATGTACGATCGGTTTAAGAACAAAACACACACAAAACAATTTTAGGGTTTAAGCAATGTGCACAAGAGATGGAAAAACAAGACCCCTAGCCTTGATATATACCCAACTAAACTTGGTGAACAAGTTGAGGTTGTTTCCTTTTTCTTTGGGCCGATCGGTTCATGGCATCCCATAGGGATTCCGGAACCTTCCCAATCTTTGCAATTAAGTCCTTTTCCAAATACATTTAACGCCTGTTAGTCCATTACATTAATTACTTAACGTCGTTAGTTATTTCGCTTAATAAATAAATAAATATAACATTTATATTTAATTATTAACTTTAAATTCTCATACGTAAAGTGTGCAATCCCATAGTCTCGAGTTCGATCCTAACTCACGCCTATTAATTTATTGTCCATAAAACCAACACTTGGCCACCACCAAATATATTAGCAGACTCATCAAATGGGTTAGCAACAACCTCATCTTCGAATCGGACACTACCATCTCTCCCACTTTAGAAAAGGGTTACTTCTCTTAGTAGAAGAGGCAAAGCGGTATACAAGAATCACTAGTTTGAGGAGCCACAACCGACTCCATCTCTTTCAAATCACTCACAAGAGGCTCTTGTGATGCAAAGACTGCCTTAGTAGACTTATCTTCATTAACTTCCATTGTACAACCGTAATCCACATCCTTGATAGTGTCATTAGAAGGAATACCAGACGCATCCGTATGTTCCATATTAAGAGCATCAAACCGGTTAGATGTAACGATCTTGGTTCCACTCGAACTAGCCACATCGAAGCATTCTTCTTAGTGACTACGACTTTCTTAGGTTCGGGAGGATTCTTCTTGGGTTGGTATTGAAACTGTTTACCCACAACAGTTTGAAAACCCTCCTTGACCCGAATAGAAGACCCACCTTGCTTTCCTTCTTCCTATTATAAACCATCTTGAAACCATCATTTGCACGCTTAGAAGGTCGAGTAGGAGGTTCAACAACTTTAGGACAATCAATAGGAGTATGACCAAAATCTTACATTTATCACAATGCGGCGGTTTCCACTCATATTCAACCCGTATCGTCTCGATAGTCGACCCGACCCATCAAGTAATGGAATCTCAACAAGAAGGTCGTCCCTAAGAAGCTCATCCGACTTCACATCAATCATGCATCTAGCAAAACTACTACGGTCCCACGAGTCCTTGCACATTTGGCTAGTGAAGGCATCTAACCTTTAGGCGTGCCTATTAATGTGGCAAGGAGACTAAGGCCATCATCGAAAACATAGCAAGAGGAACGTCATGGAATTTAACCCACACCGGATATTGGTCAAATCCTCTTTAAGTAAATTGGTGTTCACTGTCCATGGTTTAAGAATAATAGGTACATTATTAATCAACCAAGGACCGTTTTCAATAACGTCATCAACACCTTTTTTCGAATTAAACTAAAAAAAAGAAGAACCCCTTTGCATTCATCATTACCTTGTGTATACCAAACTTAGCCCACACATTGCGTACAAAGTAATCAACAACTGGAAAAGCAAGGCGTTTACCAAGGAAATACCCATACAAAGTATTCTCAAACCTAGTGTTAACCTCTTCAACCACTTTCATCGGGACAGAAAGATCCACACCATTAGCTTTCTTACTACATTCCAACCTACGAAAGTTAGACATGTGTTTCATTGGTTCAAGAGAAGTAACACCAAAGATACGATGAAGCAGGCTGTTTCAAAGCATGCACACCATCCTTCTCAATACCAATAGCCCCATGTGCATTAACATTAGAAGCCATAGGACCACTTGTATCTTGAGGAGGTTTCGAATAACCGATAGAAGAAAGCATCTCCTCAAGCTCCTTCTGAGACTGCGGCACCTTAAGATGCTCAAACGAATAAGCCCCAGTAGAAGTAGTAGCATCCACTGTCCCATTTGGTTTTAATGGTTGCCCATTCTCACCCACAAGAACAAGTTTTCCCTCTAAGATTTGTTTTTCAATAGCACGAATTTTCAGTAAAGTATCGTGACCCTCAGGCATGTCATGACTAGATGCGTCACGACTAGGGCTTGAATCAAGTGAAACCGGCTCCACTTGTCCATCCGAACTTATCCCAGGCCGTGGCATACCACCAATCTCCTCTCCCAAATACGACATCACAACAATCAGAAACCTTAAAACAAGAAGAAAATAATGTCTGGTCTTCAAACAAAACAATTAAAACCCTAGTTTAACAACTAGGGTTTATAAGCATAGGCGCGCAATAGTGATTACATGATATAGTGAAGAGATCAGGTCGGTAGAATGATTTGTAATGACAACCAAACCGATAATGATCAAACCCTAGCTAGCGATCAGAGAAAACCCAAACAAAGGGTTTCGGTGATCGCCCAAGATAACCAGCTTTTATGAAACCCTAAGAAAAACGATACAAAGAACCCTAAAATCGGTTGAATCGCAATAAACTGTAACAATCAATCAACACACGAATGTAATTGAGTAACTAAGACAGATTAGAAACAAGATAACATGATTAATAGAACAGATTGTAATCGATTTTATGGGATAGAAGGGTTCGGCAAAAGGCACCAGAGGAGATCGGTTTTAGGGATAGGGGTGTTTGGTTTTTGGGTTGTCTCTATTAGCTACCCAAACATATGTTTTCACTTGAATTTGCTTGTACCAAATGCCTACATACAAATTTTTACTATCACTTGTACTAAAGAAGCCCAACTCGAACGCATCGCCATTAGATACTAAAGTTTGATTGATCGTAAGTGGTGTTGTTGATGTGATTATATCAGTTGCTAGCGACATAAAAGGGAACATAAGGGTGAGTATGTATATGAAGATGCTAGCATGGTTATGGAGGCTTTTCATTCTTAAAGGTCGTACACTAACACAAATATGTTCTATGTTTTACTTTTTTGTGTTTATTTATTTGTGGTGTTTTGTCTTCTTGTCATTTTTCAAACAATTTGTGGTCAAATTACCAAATGTTGAATATGGCCAAGTTGTTGATTTTTGAATATACTGTATGGAAGTAAATAATAGATTAGGTGTTTGAGAGGAAAGACGCATTGAAGTTGCTTAAAATCTTGTGTTTCTAGATATGGTATAGATGGTTATTAGATACTTTGTACCATTAGTCTAGAAGTTGCTTAAAATCCAGTTAGGTGTAAAAGAGAGGTCTTTCCTAGAAAATAGTCGCGTTCTGTGAGCGAGTTGCTCTATTAGCCTGAACATTGGCTTCCACATTTTGATCATAAGGATTGCTGATTTTTAGCGATTTCGAAAAGGGTTTAGGTCATAAAATAGCAACGTATTTCTTCAAGTGTATCGTTTTGATACGTGTACTATTTATTGTTACATTTAATGTTGTGTACTTTCATGTTTTGTTTCAATTTGCATATTTTGATGACATGTTATATCTGAAAGGCTGACACGTGTCACCATTTATAATGTGACACGTCATCAAAATGTGCAAATTGAAACAAAACATGAAAGTACACAACATTAAATGGAACAATAAATAGTACACGTACCAAAACGGTACATTTAAAAAAGTACGTTGCTATTTTATGACCTAAACTCTTTCCAAAAAGTTGCATAATTCCTATTTTCTAAGCCACGCACCATTTTCTGTCCTTTCTATTGTGGTTGCAGGTTGAATGGATTGGATGAAATGGTGATGTGGAAATGTAGCTAGATGATACGTGCAAAAGAGGGTGAATTAAAAGACAATTTGGCATGGTTCACACTATAGTGCAATTGTCTATTTTGAGTATCTCTGTGTTGACAGAGAAAAGTGGTATTGAGGTCAGATATCGGATGCAGTAAAGAATATTATTGTTTGATTGTGTGATTCAGTATAGAATTAGTAGTTGTGATTCTGGATGGGTGATGTGCATACCAGATTATAGAATTCTTGTAATTTACTTGGTTATCAATTAATATAATTCACTTCTTTGCAACAAAAAAAAAAAAAAACGTATCTAAGGTATTCCATGATCTATGAGCTTTGATAAAATATGGCTAATGAAAAACATGTCATTTACTAGGCGAGCTCGAGAAACTGAAAGCTTGTGACGAGCCAAGCTTGATCTCGAATCCATTTTATATTCACAAATCTTGATATCTAATGCTTATTTAAATGGTGTGTTGACAAATCACATATGGGTTGGCTACCAGGTGTTATCTGCGACGTCGTCGCATCACTTTTGTGACGGCTCAGTAGCCAAATTGCTTATTTACAAGTGAGGGTGTCGTTTTAAAAGAGTAGGTCGTCGCAACTTAGACGGCCTAGATTTGATCCGCACGACGCCGAGACCGAAGGGACGGCGTCACAAGCATAAGGTGACGCCGTCGCAAGACTAACGTGGCCAAGACGAAACCCTAATAACGGCGACCGACGACGCCACAAATCAAAGGTGACGCCGTCGCATATGTAATCTTATATATAAATCCGAATTTTTAGTTTTCGGCAGTGTAGTCTTTTGGAGTAAAACCTAAACCGAACCAAGGCTGTCTTGTACAGTATTTTAGGGTTCCAAACCCTATCTTATATCAAGATAAGTGTTTTACATCATTAATTTAAGGGAAAATGACACAAATAGACCGCGCGCCCTGATGCATATCACTTTATGGACCACTTTTATTTTAAATTTGAAAATAGACCGAGGGCAACCGCTGTTATTGGGCAACTCAACCACAGTGCGACAAGTGTCCCATATGTGTAAGGTATTGTTTTTTGGGCAACCGTATTTTTTAAAAAGGGTTTTTGGTCATTTTACGTTACATAAAAAGTACACATTTGAATAGTGAAAGTACAGTGAATTTAAATTCAAAATCCAATACTCACTCGTCTTCATCATTCGTCTTCTTCACTCTTGATTTTTTTGGTTCTCGCATAAAAGCATTCCTAGTTAATTTTTTCACAAATGAAACAGTCTGCTGCGTCGGCACTTCTCTTGCTCCTAACATACAATGTTCATAGCAACCGATTATTTCCGTTCGTTACATTTTTGTACAACACGAAAACCACCTTCAATTGCTCAATCTTTTTGTTCCAATAATGTGGCAAAGTATGGTACGTTTTAATTCGATTATTGTTATTCGATCCATGTTATAATGAATCGTTGTTGTTATTCGATTATTGCCTATGTTACACACGTTTTAATTCCATTCTACAATCCATTGTTCTTTTTATGTCCATCGATTCGTAATTATGTAGTCTATAATACGTTGGTATAGATTCCTTCTATGGTCGCCTTAATTTTGTTTATCGTTATAAAAATGTCTCGGTAAAATGTCATGTTTGGTGGGTTAAACATCCAAACTCGAACCTTTTCAAAGGTAATCTGTTAAACTTTGTGGTTATTTATTACTTGTTTATATGTAAAAAGTAAACATACACGTAAAAGTGAATTTTCCATTTCCACCTATTTAACTCAAGGCATATGCATAAATACTAAAAGATCCGCACAAATAGTCACAGCAGATTTCAGTGCACATATTATAGATTAAACATATAACAACCATTCCAGTTGTTTTAGTACATCAACAAACCAGTAGATAAGGTAACCGGATGTTACTTGTAAGCCATTTTCTTTTCCCTTTGACTTTGTTTTGTCACCGCCTCCCGCGATTGTGGAGGGATTATTTATGCCAAATTTCTTCTCTTTAATATCGCCCATGTTTGTTTATTTGCAAGTCCTATTACCCGAATCCTTTTACAGGAGGTTCCGACTTTCGGCATCACTAATCAAGCCTTTTTTCCTCGAAACTCATAAATGTTGCCCTTTTCAACAGATCATTGCGGTAAGCTACCACATCGGGTCCGCTGAATAGTCACTTGAGTTGTAGGTAGACAAATAGTGGATATAGAGCTTGAATCACTTTCGAGGTTTCAGCGTTAGGAAGTATGAAGCCCATGGATTACATGGTCGCATTGTATCCGAACCGCTTGAGGACACTGTTATGCTTGAATCGTAAGAGATTGTTATGATATCTACAAAATAAACAAAGTCTTTAAAGATGCGTGAAACCAAGCTTAGCATTAGAAAATAAGATTTACGAAACAAAAACCCACCACCTTTTTTAGTCATTTTTATTAGGGTTTTGCTGATATGTGTGTGTAAAAGCAGTGTTAATGTGCGTCTGTTTATGACTGCTTGTCACTATAAAAGAAAGCCTCTACCTAACCGCATTTAAAAGCATTAGCTGCCTAATAAATGCTAGGTTGTTGACCTTATCCCTTAACTTTGAACTTATAACTACAGATTATGCTAAAGCTTAGTTTTTCACCATCCTATAGATCCTAACACATTTACAATAAAACTTTTGTGACCGTCATACAAGCATTTGTAAACCCGTCAAGATTGTTTACTTAAAATCAAGACTGTATACATGCATCCGTAACCTTTATTGCTTGCTCTTCATGACCGGCAAGATCAACTTCCACTTTCGGTTTATCACTTTAATTACATATCCCTTAAAAATGGTGTCTTATCTCACTATGTGTTGCTTTTATGATACGCAGATTTTAAATATTGCATACGATCGTATTTAAACCGTTGTTTTCAACACATTATCGCCCAATGTTGCATCCTTATATGTTTCGGTTTTTTTTTTTTTTTTTTTTTCAATACAATCTACTAAAACATAAGCATCGGTTATCAATAACTCTAGTATTTGTCAAACTCAAAGAAGTATTCTAGATGATCCTAACAACCATCACCGTTCTAGAATATTACAACTTAACCCGACCTAAAGAATAGTACCAGTTGTTCAAACATACTAGCAGTAGTTCCAATCTTATACTAGCAGTGGTATACCTTGAGCAGTCACTCTATCCTCATAACCATAACCAAAAACCCAACAATCCTCCCGCAAACTTGATATCTTCGTTCCAAAAACATCCAGTAACAATCTTCAATCTTCATCTTCTGAAAGGATTTGGGGAATTCTTTCAAACACTTCATCTTCTTCTCAATGCTTGAATAGCTCTTGAACATTGATCTTGAAGTCTGAGTAACAATGCTCTGACTTTCTCACTATCTTCAGGAACTCTGATGGTTGTACATAGCATCACAGTGAGAGTTCCAGCTCTGAGTGGATATTCTTTCTCAGCAAGCATGAATGCATATACTCCATTTGTTGTAGACACATGATGAACTTCACATGAATCATAATAATACCATTTAGTACTGGGACATGAACATGAGAATTTCCAGAAATCATCACTTGTATCTGGTTCATAGAGCCTTCTAAGATTAACCCACAACTGCATCTCCTTCATATCTTTGAGATCTTCAACATTAAACCTTTATTGAACTAACCTCCATAGTGTGTCAAGATCATCTCTGTCAAAAGCTTTTATGAGATCTTCAAACTGAATGAATGATTAAGTTTCACCACCCAGCCTTGTAATCTTCCATGTTGGAGCAAATTTCTGGCAATAAATACTTCCCAATCAATGATAGGATGTCTGACTTGCAGTGGTTCAGGGTAGAAATCTTCTTCTTCTTTCACAATCATCTCAGTCAGTTGTTCTTGTTGAACTTCTCATTGGAACTTCTTGTTCTTCAAAGAAACTTTGTCTTCTTAGATGTCCGAGATTCACTATCTTTGGCCTTCTCTTCAAATTGGGATACCTTCTTGATTCTTCTTCAGAGTCCATTGGAATAAAATCTTTATCTTGTCTTTGAACTCTGTAGTAGATACTTTCAACTTTATCATTAGACATTCCTTTGAATTGATGTCTTTTCCAACCACCAACCTTGCAACAATAATCTTTCATCATTGAAATTACTTGTGCCTTTGTTGGTTGTCTTGATTTCTTCCGCCTTTCTTGATCAAGCAACAAAGATCTTGAAGTGCTTGATTGTTCTTCATCCGGATAAAGTCCTGTGAATCGTGCGTTCTTTGATCTTCGCTAAAGTCTTATCCGCCACTAGGTCAATTGCTTTCTTCTTGATCACTGGATCATTTTTTATCAAGAACAAAATCTCTTCATCTGTTGGTACATAGCTGAACTCTAGAGTCTTTTCTCTAAGTCTTGTAGGTTGAACAGTGGAAATTTGATCTCCCATCCTATCCAGCTTTTTAGCCTCCATAAAGCTTACAATCTCCAGCTCTTCTTGCTTTTTCTTTTCAGCAACTTCATCTTCATGGATCTTTCTTGCAAATTCAGCATCATGAGCAATCTGAATCTGTACCTTCTTTGAAACTTTTCTTCTTGTCTGCTCATGTCCAGCAGTGGGAATATTTGGCTCTGCAGTGGAAATTGGGTCAGTGGTAAAATCTATTGTTGCATCTTCAAAAATGTCCTGCTCTAGTTGATCTTGCTCTTCTTGAGTATCAGCTCCCTCTGATCCTTGGAACCCTTGTTCTTCATTTTTCAATGTTTCAATCAGTTTCTGAGAAGCTTTGTCATCTTCTTGCTTTTTCTTTTCCCTATTAATTACATCACCATTTAGTTCCAGCTGTACTCTTCGAGCTGCTTCTGCATCATAACACTAGTACAAAAACGGGATTTGGTCACGCATGGTCGAAATGGAACAGCCACACATTCGCATATTTGTGTGGTCAAGGTACGAAAATTGACAACATGTACTAATTAGTCACACATGAAAATTTTGATTGTGTGACCATTAGAAACAGATCGCCACACAATTGAACGTTGTGTGGCTAAAGGTATCCGTGATTTTGTTTCGCATCATTTAGCCACATATGAATTTGGAACGCGTGACAAATACAAGTAACCTTGATGCGGTAGTCACATGAAGTAATTTTTGTGTGTCTAAATCATAGAGTAAAGTTTTGTCACACATTATTTAAGGGTGACTGATATGTTTTGCCAACTCTTTAGCCACATCCGAAATTGGAACAAGTGACAAATGAAAAGTAAGGTTGAAGCATTAGTCACGATATACATATAAACAAATACACACTTGAACACTGTGACCAAAAGCCATATATGGTCACACTAAATGTTTTGTCACACATTCGTTAAGTGTAGCCAAAATCCAAGACATATGTTCACGTAAGTTAATATGTGTATTTAAAGTTTAGTTTGTGTTAGCTTGTCAAAGCTAATCTATAAAGTCACATTTGCTACTAACACCGTGACCAAATGCCATATATGGTCACGCTAAACGTTTTGTCACACATATTATTTAAGTGTAGCCAAAATCCAGTACATATGGTCACGTAACTTAATATGTGGCCATTGGATGATGAACAGTCACTCAAAATACACGTTTCGTCACTTTAAACACCATATGGTCACACTTATTAACACGTTTAGCCACTTTATGGTTAATTGTATGTGACTAAATACCCAAAACAACCATGCTTTGTGTGACTAAATGTTAGAAAAGGCCACACAAACATAAAATTCATGTGGCCATTGGATGATCAATAGTCACACAAAAGACACCTTTCTTCACTTGAAACACCATATATGGCCACCCTTATTAACACTTTTAGCCACTTTATGATTAATTGTATGTGACTAAATACCCAAAACAAACATTCTTTGTGTGACTAAATGTTATAAAAGGCCACACAAACATAAATTTGATGTGGCAATTGGATGATCAATAGTCACAAAAAAACACACATTTCTTCACTTTAAACACCATATGGTCAAGTTTGTTGCATATATTGTGCTGTTAATGAAAATGTGGATTTGTAGGTGATGGCTTTTATAGTCACATTGATATGCACACACAAACACACACATTAACACTTGTGCAACACCACAATCTACAAAACTTGGATAAATCCAAACTAATTATATATATGAAGAACTCTTTAACAACGAGTACTTGATTGTTAATGCGGAATCTTAACAACAAGCAAGAAGAACACAAATACTATTTCACTAATAAACTTCTTTTATTAATATTTCTATTCGTCTAAGTACAAGTTCATTTCACTATACTTTAGGGTTCTTTTATACACTTAAGAAAACCTAATATACAAAATGTGTAGAAGGATATAGGTATCTCTTCCTAAGATATCTCTACGCGTACATATGCCTTCCCTAAACTCTAATAAACTATTATGTTTTCATAAAATGTAACTAACTACTAATACTACCGGACTTAATCATTATATCGCCATTATTATTGTTGTTGAGCTTTTGATTCAATTAACCTCAAAAGTCGATAGCATGCATCATCCTTTCTTTCACCAAACGACTTCTTCTCAAGCATAGCCTCAGAATACTGTTTGAAGTGGATACTCCACTACGAAGCATATAAAGAATTGCGTTTCAAATTCCAAACAAAGTGCACCGATAAGTGTGGAAATATCTCCATCCGATCACTTGTTCTTGACAGCCGCCCACATTTCATCATCAAGATCCGTGTCTCAAACATGGTCTTCAAGTCACCCCAGAGGACTCTTTCATATTTCTCTTCAGTCTCTCGTCACCATGCTTCTCCATCATCACCGGTACATGGTCTTCAAATCATCCCGGACAAATCACTCAATAAACCAAAGAAAGTTCACATATATAGTGTCCGTGTGATTTTCCCTTACTATCGTAAACTACCCTTTTCCCATTTTGATGATCGAACCTTTGCAATCTTAGCGTGAAGTGTGAACTGTAGGAATGGAGCCCATGGTAAACTCTTCGATGACGGTTCATCAACCTTATCCTTCATGTACTCTTCCACTTCCTTCTTAACATTTGTATTATCCTTTTCACTCCTTTCTTTCCATTGGATTTCTTCCTTGTCATATTCAAAACCGGTTGCTTAACCTCGCCTTCCTCCTCTTTCTTTACGCTTTTGGCTTATCACCAAGTTTTTCACTTCAAGAACCTTTTCGATCTCGCAATCTTGTGTTCTTAGCATCCTTTGATTGAAGATTGTAACCCTTCCTTTTAAGCGTTGAAGCTTCCAAATCTGAATCCATTGGAAAAATTTTTTATTTTGGTACACTACTTTTCAAATTCGCTTTTAGTTCATCATTCTTCAATTTCCTTAAGCGGCTCAACTTCCGGTAGGATTCCCTTGACTTTTGACGTAGTGGATCATATAATCCCTTTGCTCGACTTTGGTCAAGGGTCTGCTCATCCTTTCTCTTTGTCTCGCTCTCCGAGAAGCCTCTTCTTCTCATTAATTAGCTCAACCATTTTACTTGCATAGTCTTCTCCGCCAATATCGTGAAGGATATCTCTGTTTACTAATAATCGGCATTTATAGTATCCCGCCTTCATCGTAGAATTTGGCGATTCGAACTTGACTTTCCTTTTCATTTGTTCTTTATTTAATTGTGGTTCCTCCTGCACTTTTGGCAATCACTCATCATCCCTTGTTTGTTACGACGCTTAGCTTCTTCACCGCATCCTCTCGCTTGAATCCTAGCAATCTCAACAAAGCTAGCTTCCTCTTACGTGAGTTGCTTTTGGTCTTCACCGGCTCGTAAGATTCTTGCACTATTCCTTTGCCTTCCCTATGCACAAACTCCTCACCAAGACTACCCGGAGCACTACCAGATTAATATGTTCAAGACTTGTATTAACTTCAACATCAAAGCCAAGATTAAAATCTTCATCAAAAGCGATTTAATTTCAAAGACCAACAGACTTATCTTTAGTAAAGTCACCGGACTTATCCACTCCACTAGAACTTGCGACTTCTTTATCCATCTCTTCTTAAAGGATTTCTTGTGATCGAAATTCTTAAACAATATTTCACCGCCCAATCCTTGAGAACTAATTTGACTTTCCTCGGAGGATTCCTCACCTTCCGAGTCAGAATGTCTATCCCCGTCTGCTTGAATTTCCTCCAATTTCTTAACTCTTTTGCGAGTAGTCCCTAGTGACTTCTTGGTCTTCTTCAATTTTTCTCCAACTCATCAACCCTTGAAATCGGTTGTGGAACCGGTTGAAGTAGATCTTCCATAGATAAGGAACCGGGTTCGCTATAGTAGTGGGTGTTGGAGGTTGTGTTTGAGGAATCAATGGTGGTTCTTCCTCATGGATGAAGGTGAAGGTGGTGGGGTGTTGGTGTCCTCTGCTCAAACTCGCTTTTTCGTGTTCGGATGTAGGTTGAGCCCGAGCTTGATGTAGCGGTGAGGAGATGGAATGATGTAGATGTACCTTCGTGGTCAAGAGCAACAGAAGGCAACATAGCGCATAAAAGTGGCTTGTGTGCCCTTCAAAACCCCTTTTCATATTACCAAATATCTTTTAGTGAAAGGAGAGCAATGTAAGGATGTTTGCTTGTTGTTTCAACATTTAAGATCATTTGAAAAATCTTGGGTACATCAAAACTTTTTCTTATTCTTGGAATTAGCAACCATGGCATCAAAAATCATTTTTGAAAATTGAAGAGTCTCGCCGGTGGAGAGACAGACCAATGCGTACAATATTGCTTCCAAATTGATCCCATCCACCACTTTTAGAGCTCATACAATGTAAAATATGATGACAAGGAAACGCCATTGTGGCGTAAATGACTCTTCCAAAAGTGAATGTTCCATCGCTTGGATATCCAATCTTTCCAATCCTCGAAAGAGGTCATTATTTGCCAACATTGAAATCCCCGAGGCATCACCAATTGAAGCTTGCTTCGATCGATTCCTCGCTGATTGAATACTCTAACGTATCAATAGTTGCATTTAACTCTAGTGTCCCATCGCCAATAGTTCTAGCGTAGCGGCCCGCCGTAACTGCTTGACTAGGGAATCATAGATAGTTGGATTATGAGTAAGGGCATACCGATATGACTACCCTTTAGAAAGTCCACTATCTCGCTCAAGCTCGTGCTTTCAGCAGCTTTTGAGAAATCCCACTTGATTGTGCTTGTCTACAAACTTTAATTGTGCCATCTTTTATGTTAATTAAATTATCGGTAGTGCAAGGCAATTAGGGTTTAGTTTGGTGAGGAGACTTAATCGAAATAAAATAATTAAACTTTTAAAGATTAGGATAAAGTAATTAAAGGATAAATTTGAATTCTAAAAATAAAATTATCCATATAAATACTTCGACCATCTATAATTAGGTAACGGTACTATTTAAACAAGAAAATCGCTTTTTATTTTTGCACTACCGGACTAAAGAATGGTCAAACAGACTTAAAATGACATCACCAAAATTAACTCGTACTATAGCACATCAACTAGCACAACTTCCATACATCTCCAATCTGTGAGAATTCTTTCTTTTCAACATATCCTTAAACAAAAAATATACCTAATGATTTAACTAATATTAAGTCTTGTATTATAAACATAAATTCTTAAAAAGTACAAAAATCGAATGTCTATATGCTTTAAAAGAGTGAAATATGATAAATGTAGAGTGTGACAACTTGACCATAACATGGTTCACTTGGATTTTAGATAACAACACCTCCACAATCGGTTCGATAGTAGCCGATTCGTGATTCGTTACCCAAGTCACGCCGATCCACACGTGGCAATATGTTATCATTGTCTTTGGTGAATGACGGTACTAAATTCCTCATCGGCTTCGTCATACTTATCTTTGTAATTTTGGGAGGTGTCTTAAACACAATAGATAATTTTTATCTACCGGTCTTTCACATAAAACACTTGTCGTGCTTGTGCGGCTAATATGAACGGATCAACCTTGTGGCCTAAACTATTCAGTCAACCAATGTATACCCAAGAGTAGTATCGCGTTTCACACCACCACTTTGTGATTAACCCATCGCATTTGAAAAGAGGAATTTGCATGTAACGGTAATCTAGTTCCCATATCTCCTGTGAAACCCCATAATAATATGCTTTTCTTGTGGTTGCAACTTTAGATATGTGCATATCTAATGCCTCAACACTAACCCCACTGCTCGTAAACTTTGCCTTCATGATCTTTCGCACGAAAAGTATACCCATTGATGTGATATGCATCGATTTCACTACGGTGGCGCGTGGTCCATAGGATATCCACCTTACGCTTCGATACACTTTCTTTGTCGATTTCTAACTCTCTCAACCCGAATTTCATTACAAGTATATATTAGCTCAAAGAATAAGTACACCAATTTTCGGATCAAAATGAGTCGAGAAATAAGGTTTAGAAAGGGTATGTTGAGTAACATAAGATTAATTACTTCTTTGCGTAACCACTTGGCAAAAGATTTGCTGTGCTCATTCTCCGTAAATGCTATTCGCTTACCCGGTTTTTCGCTTTCACAACTTGCTTGTGTCGCCAAACAATGTGTTTGATTATTAGATTTGATACATCATTTTCAAGAACGAAATAGACATGTGTTAGTAAGACTTACTCGATATACGGTACAATTTCATATGTATTATTTATTACATACAAATGTGCTTTCAAAGAGTTTCGCAGAAACTTCAGCTTGATTTGCTTACCGACAATGGCTTTCCTTCCTCATTTTCATCTCGTTTATGTTTCTCGTGGGATACCAAAATTTTCATCGATTTATGATATTCGCTAAAAAACTCTATTGTTTCTTCCGCAATAGTCTCCTCAAGAATGCATCCTTCGGTCTATTTCGCTCCGCACATGTCCTTTAATAACTCGTGATACATCTTTCGAATGGATACATCCAACTAAAGCATATGGGACCGCATAATTTTACCTCCCGAGTTAGGTGCACAGTCAAATGTATCATAATATCAACGAATGATGGAGGAAAGAACTTCTCGAGTAGGCACAGTGTCACTACCAGTTCTGCTTGCATATTGTCTAGTTCTTGCAATATTATTTCTTTGCAACATATTGATTTAAAGAAAAGGGCAAATCACCTAGAAATGTAGTTAACTTGCCTCTTTTTCTCATTGTATGTAGCATTATTTTTTTTTCTCATTCTGTCAATAAACTTCTATCGTTAGTCCTTTGTGTGTACCCGTTACCAAAAAAACCTGCATCGTTAGTCCTTTATGCTTACGACCGTTAATAAATAACTTAAAATTTGGTTATCTTACGCTAAACTTGCGTCGTTGGTCCTTTATAGTAACAATCGTTAAAAATAACTTAAAATTTGGTTTTTACGCTTCCGTCCGCTTTTTTCACGCCGTACTTTTTACACGCTGCTCGCTTTAACACACTTCGTCCGCTTTTTCACGTTTTCATTCGCTTTTACATTTTCATCTGCTTTTTCACGTTTTCATATGTTTTACATGTTTTCATCCGTTTTACATATTTTCGCCGTTTTGCACATTTTCATTCGCTTACACGATTCGTCCGTTTTACACGTTTTCTTCCGCTTTTCACATCTTCATGCGCTTACACGCTTTCATCCGTTTTAACACATTTTCGTCCGTTTATGCACTCTTTCATCCCTTCTTACACGTTTTTGTCCGTTCTAACACGGTTTCATACATTTTTACACGTTTACATCCGTTTTTGCACGTTTTCGACTATTGTTGCACGATTTCGTATGTTTTTACACAATTTTTTCTGTTTTAACACGTTTTTTTTCCGTTTTTCTCGTTTTCCTCCGTTTTTACACGTTTTCATCCGTCTCTACACGTTTTCGTCTGTTTTTTTCACGATTTCATCCGTTTTTACACAAAATGTGCAAACACGAACGAAAACATGAAACAACGGATGAAAACGTGTAAAAACGGATGAAAACGTGAAACAACGGACGAAAACGTGAAACAACGAACGAAAACGTGCAAAAAATGATGAAAACATGTAGAAACGGATGAAAACGTGAAAAAATGGATGAAAACGTGAATAACGGACGAAAACGTGTTAAAACATACGAAAATGTGTAAAAACATACGAAAACCTGCAAACATACGAAACACGCAAAACGGATGAAAACGTGAAATAATAGATGAAACGTGAAAAAATGACGAAACCATATTAAAACGGATGAAAACGTAAACCGATGAAAACGTGAAAAAATAGACGAACCCTGTTAAACGGACGAAACCGTGTTACAACGGATGAAAACATGTAAAACGAACGAAAACATGCAAAATGGACGAAAATGTGTAAAATGGATGAAAACGTAAAATCGTGAAAAACGAATGAAACGTGGAAAACAAGAAAAGTGAAAACATACAAAACGTAAAACGAATGAAAACGTAAAAATGATAAAACGTGAAAAACGGACGAAAGCGTGTTAAACGAACAAAACGTAAAACGCACGAAAACGTGAAAAAATGGACTAAACGTAAGAAACCAAATTTTAAGTTATTTTTAACGATTGTTACTATAAAGGACCAACGACGCAAGTTTAGCCTAAGATAACCAAATTTTAAGTTATTTATTAACGGTCGTTAGCATAAAGGACTAACGATGCAGGTTTTTTTGGTAACGGGTACACACAAAGGACTAATGATAGAAGTTTATTGACAGAATGAGAAAAAAAAAGAATGCTACATACAATGGGAAAAAGTGGCAAGTTAACTACATTTCTAAGTGATTTGCCTTAAAGAAAAAGCAAAACCTGATAATAGCATATCGTGTGGGTGGGTGCATGATTGAACGTATTGCAATTGGCATAAACTCTTGCATTAGTATGTGATAGTCATACGATTTTAGGCCAATGAGCTTCCTATCCTTTAGGCTGACCAAAGAAGAGAAATTTGAACAATAGCGTTGTGGTACCCTGATGTTGTGTAAAGTTTCACAAAAAATATCTTTTTCATCATTCGTTAATGTGTACCCTGCGGGAGGTAGTGTTGTTTTGTCTTGTTCTTGCATAGCAAAGAACTCTTGTTTTACCCCCAACTCAGCCAGATCCAATCGAGCATTCGGTCCATCTTTCGCTTTTCCCGAACATGTAGCAAAGTTCCGACGAGACTCTCAAAGAACATTCTTTTCTACATGCATAAAATCAATACAATGTGGAATGTAATTATGCCTCCAATACCTAAGTTTTCGATACCAAATGTTGAATTTCTTCCAATACGCACCGCTTTGTCCGCTTACTTAGCTTGAACTACCTCTACTGCTATGTTTCTTTTCGCTTTTGAATCTTCCCACCGCCTCTCGTATCTTCTTGGTTTTCGATGCATTATTGTTTGTTCGTTTTCCTTTTCCCCACTTATTTTCAATATGTTGTACTCGTTGTATATTTGTTCCCGGTCATTGGGTTTGGAGCCGGACTTGTTGTCCATTAAATGCCTTCCTTTGCCTTCCGAACGGATGGTCATATGGTAGATATCGTCTGTGACCAACATAACTTTGCTTGGATGAGGCGTAAAGTCTAACACGCTTTGTATCTTTCCCACATACTACACAACCTTTGAATCCATCAGACGGGCAGCCACATAATGTACCAAGTGCGTGGTAATCATTTATTGTCCATAACACAACGGCACGTAGATTAAAGTTATCTTTTGTGGATGCATCATATGTATCAACCCTCAGATCGAATAAGGTTTGCGATCATCAACTAACGGTTCTAAAAAACATCGATATCATTTCCGGTATCCCGATATTATTACCGAAAGCATGATAAACTTTCTTTCATACACAACCATGGAGGAAGGTTGTATATGACCGCTAAAACCGCCATACATCGTGATGCCTATTTCCGAGTTGACGCCAACCCCATCACCGATATTCCTAGCCGTAGATTTCTTGGATCTTCGCAATTTGGGAATTTTTCATCTATGGTACGCCATGCCTTTGAATCATGGGTGATGTAACACACCATCGGTTATCCTCCGTGTCGCGTGCCATCTTAAATCCTCTCAAATACTTTCTAGCTTAAATAGTCGCTAGCCTTGGTATAATTGGAAAGTACCACATTACCTTTGTTGGAATGTTTTCGTACACTTTCTTAGTCTTATTATCCACCTTCCATATTGATATCCCACAAGTTCGACACGCAATAAATCCTTGTCACCCTTCCAAGAAAGAAGGCGCTTGTTGATACATACATGTATCTTTTGTATCCCGATCCCATCAATTTCAAATATTTTTGGCTTGATAAGTTTTTTCCACCATTTCGTTACAAAGAAAAGATCTTCTTTAACAATCCTAGTAATTCAAGAAAGAACTTATTAGAACATCCGTATTTACCCTTCAAGTTGAGTAGTTTAACTATTGCGGACATCTTTGTGAAGTCGACATCCCGCATAAAGAGGCTTCTCTCGCCTAATAATAATTGTTGAAACTTGACAAGATCATCCTCATCAAAATTATCTTTGTAGCATTAACCATTTCTACTCGTTGGGGCATCCGTTGGAATATCCAAGCAAAATCCGTGTCGTCAACAAACTCGCTTGTAGCGTTAATGTGTGTTTCGGTACTTATTGATGACTCATCCTCTCTCCATGTTTAGTCCAGTTTAGGTAGCTTAGATCAAACCCATTGTGAATAAATGGAACCGCACTTTCTCCACTTTATGCTCTATGTGGTTTAAACAACTGCATACCGGACATGGCATTGAAAGATCATTTTCTTAACTCGTGGGTCGATGTTCCCCATCTTCCGCAAGTTGTGTATCGCATAATCAATAAACGCTACTCCATCAACATAAGATTTGTTGGTCCTATTAGTTCCTATCCAAGACTTGTCCATGTTTATAAATGTGTCCCACTTATCCGAGCAAAGAATGTTTATAAATGTAGTCCCCGCAGCATGTTAAAAAGATACAAAGTTATTGAAGATTATACAAGACAACATCAAACTTCAATTGATGATCTTAAAAGTTAAAAAGACATTCCAAGTAACGAGGATAGCTCAAAGATTGAATGTGGTATTGAATTATGCTAAGAATTGAATAAAGTCTAATGAAACAGCTCCTAAAGGGATGTTTGGGTCAAGAAAAATAAGAAATTAACTAGCTAAATTATGGTTCCATGTTCATGTGGTAACAGTTTAATGTGGTTTCTTAAATTTTTAACCAATTAACTATCTAAATTTAACAAGAAACCGATATAATTTACAAGAGGATATCTCAAACAAATGTTCAATTAGCTAATAGGCTTAACAGTGGTTATTTTATGTGTTAGAACGATGTGTACAAAAGGAAGATAACAATACTTACCAAGTGGTGACGGACTGGTGGGTCTATGACGGGAGAGTTGTGGTGGTGACGGATTTGTAGTGAGATGAGAGGAGGTGTGGCGGCAGAGGAAGAGGAGGAGGAGGAGGAGTTAATTTTGCAATTAGTTTGAAATGCCTTGATGCAAACTTTGGGAGGAATAAATTTAATTTGTGGGGGAATTTTAAATTTGCTTAAATTTTGAAAAGTTTTCATATTAGTTTAAAAATATTTTTCTCTTATGATTTAATGATTTTTTCATTTAATTAGTTTAAAAGGTTTTTATTCATAATAAATAAAATAAAATTAAAAGTATAATTAAAAAAATATATATATATATATATATATATATATATATATATATGTTTAAGTATTTAGGACTTTTAAAAATATTTTAAATTTTATGCTTAAATTTACAATATTTGGTATTTTTAGGATTAAGTGCATTTTACGTTATTTCGACTTTTGTTAGTTGATTTATTTGCTTATTTAGTTGTTTTAGTTTAAAAAAAAAAAAGTAAACTAACTCCCAGCACTGCCTTCCACGGGTTATGGGTCCCAATATCGCCTTCCACGGTGTATGGGAGGTTGAGACGAGATGCCTTACCCCTACCTAAGGTAGAGAGGTCGCTCCTGCCTCTACCAAAGGTTGAAAAGGACCTCCGCCTTGCAAGGGTGAGGATCGAACCCTTGAGAGGTCGCTTTCGGTTCTACCAAAGGTAGAAAAGAACCTCCGCCTTGCAAGGGTAAGGATCGAACCTTGACTTCTTTCTCCGAGGCAAGAGTGTTAACCACTTGATCTAACCTTGCTGCTTTTTTTGTTTTTAGTTTATGTTTCATCAATTTATTCACAAAATCCAAATATCTTTCATTATTCTTTATCACCCGATCACGAACCGAACGCTAATTTCCAAAACCGTAATATGTGTGACTATAATTTTATATATACTATTGATTGAATGTTTGAATTTCCAAACCGAACGCTAATTTCCAAAACCGTAATATGTTTCCAAAACCGAACGCAATTTCTAAAACCGTAATATGTTTGAATTTCCAAAACCGTAACATGGTTTCGTATATAATTTATATATACTATTGATTGAATCATGTCGTAAATGACACTCTAAGGAACTATAACCCAATGCTTTTGACCCATATTATAGTGTGAAGGTTATATGAATTGTATTAAAGTTATTAAAGGCGGGCACGTTAATTTTGACATTTCGTGATGACATAAAATCATTAACTCACGTGTCTTACTCAAAACATTGTGTGAAACCGTGTTTAGGGTTGCGTTAGATACGTTGGGCACCGTAACACAACCCTTGTGCGTTTTGCTGCTTTAGTCGGTCCTATACGTCGTCCGTGTTCATACGCTTTCTTAGTTTTGTACATGTTTTCTTCCGATTTTGTAAGTTTTACACGCTTCGCCTCTTTTCACATGTTTTCGTCCGCTTTTGCATGCTTTTACACTTTTACACATTTTCATACGCTTTTACACGCTTATGCCTGCTTTCATACTTTTTCCACCGCTTCCGCACGACTTTGTCCTTTTAATAAATTTTATACGCTTTTGTTTTTGTTTACACGTCGTCCGTGTTTACACTTTGTCGCCGGTTTTTCATGTTTTAGTCCGCTTGTATAAGTTTTTGACCGTTTTCGTCGCTTTCTAGCCGCTTTTCATCTATTTTAGACGTTTTTCTGCTTTCATCTGCTTTTACATATTAACGCACATTTTATTACGCTCTTATACGTTCGTCCGCTTTAGTTCGCTTTTTGTCCGCTTTTAGCCATTTTCATATGTTTTGAAGACTTTTTCGCCTTTTCATACGCTTTCTTACATCGTTACACATTTTCATACGGTTTTACACGCTTTGCATCTGCTTTCATACTTTTTCAACCGTTGCACGACTTTGTCCTTTTAATCGCTTTTATACGTTACGTTTTTGTTTACACGCCGTCCGTGTTTACACTTTCTCGCTGGGTTTTTCATGTTTTAGTCCGTTTGTATAAGTTTTTGACCGCTTTCGTCTGCTTTCTACCCGCTTTCATCTATTTTAGACATCTTCGTCCGCTTTCATTTTCTTTCATATGTTTTACATATTAATGTACATTTTCTTAAGTTCCATACGCTTTCTTACGTTCTACACGTTTTCGTCTGCGTTAGTCCGTTTGTTTCCGCTTTATCCGCTTTTAAGACTTTTCGGTCAACCCAAGAAGCGAAGTGAATTTATATTCGGTTGCTCGCTTCGGTTTAATTCTAGTTCGGTTCGGTTCGGTTTTCGTGTTGAACCGAATAAAAGATTACCGATTTAACAAAACCAAACAACCCGATAACCAAACGGATAAACACCCTAATTTATAGTGATAGTTTAAAAGGAGGACTTGTTTTGCGGTTTTAAAGTTTAGGTCTTTATAGTTTGAATTCATAAGGAGTTACAAGTATCTTCTATCACACTATCCCCACAACTCTTCTTCAACCTTTCTTTGCAATCTTTCAATAATATCATATTTTACCCAATTTCATTATCAATGGCAGCACCATCACCACAAAACCATTTGGCTAAGCGTGTTATTGATGACCTAATTGAGTTTAGCGGGAGACATATGTTGATGGTTACATGAGTTTCTTCAAGGCTCAAGAAATTTCCGCCTCCGTGGCTTTATAAACCGGATGCCAAGAGGCCACCACAAGAAAGAATGAGATTGCGATTTTAATGCTTTAATTGCCGAGATGGTAGCTATTGGAGATGGGGATGAATATTTTGACACATTGATGGATCTTAGGCATGACATGGAGGCTACGAGGACTAAGTCATAGGGTTGAATGATCTCATTACTCGTCGAGGAGGATATCGAGACCAAGGAAGAACAAATTAAGTTGATGAATGGTGAAGGGTTGCTCGCTATGTAAAGGGATGGTTTCTTTTGCTCTAGTGTCATCTGCTTATAATGTCTAATGTCTTGGTTTAATATTATGGTTTGTAGATATCTTAACAATGAAACATGTATGGATCTTTTGATGGTTTATCCAATGGAATGGAATGGGATGCGCCGCTAGTTTGTTTCATCTTTTTTAATGTTGTTTTGCATTTAGGAATTGGTTGTGGTGTTTAAGTTCATATCCGTAGAATGTATTATTGTAGGTTTGAGGTTGATCCAAACTCGCTCAATGTTGAGCCATGGATATGCGGTTCATAAGTGCTTTGCTTAGGTTGTTCATTTTTAGGTTGTTGTCCATTTTAGGGTGTTTTTGTTGTTGTTTTGCTTTAAGTTAATTGCATTTACATGATTTCTTGATTTTTTTACCGTTGAGGATGTTAGAGCTTATTTAAGTGCTTATAAATAGGTTATTTATAGGCTTAAAGTAAGGTATCGTGGTCGTTTGTTGTGTCGTGATCCTTGGTTGGATTTGATTATTTTGTGCTTACTTGTTTATCCGGGACCGCTTATTAGTTATAGTTGCTTAATTAGTTGCTTTAATTCCATTTTTGATTTTGTTTCTTCATTTGTATGCGCCATGTGGTGAGATTTTAGTGTAGTGCAGCTATATGTGTCTTTGATACAACCGGTTTGAAGTTATATGGGTGTTTGGGATCCTGGTAAGAACCATTTCATTATGGTGTGTTGGTTTCAAAATGCACCAAAAATGAAATATTTAAATTTATATTATCAATTTGGAGCCACATTTTAAAATTATGAAATTTGGAGCCAAATTTCACCAAAATTTTAAAAGTACTTAGGAAATTATGGTTTCCTTATTTGAAAAACTACCCCATAATGAGCCCTAATTTTACTCCAATAAATCGTGATTCAAGCAAAACAACCGTAACTTCAATTTTACACCATTATTTACCAATTAAGTTTACTAATTTTCTTTAACACATTACTTCGACGAATCATGGTAACACAAACCAATTGTCGGGATGATTTGGTTTATTCGATCGTGAAAATGATAACCCATTTGGATATGAATCGAGGCGATTCAGATGAGGGTGAGGATGTCGAAAACAACCATTCAAATGCGAATGTTGTTAAAAGGGCATAACTAGGTTAGCTAAGTTTCGCAGGATTATGGAAAACCAACGGAATAAAGGTCATGTAACCTTCGATGCAATCGAATAGGATATCGTGAAAAACAGGCATTGTTTTCGAGTTTTTAGGTGATTTGGTTCGTGAGAATATAGGTGTCGGATTCTATCCCGGAGGAAGGTTGATTCGTAGCAAGAGATAAAATGTGGGACTAAATCACGGTACACATATACTTTTTTAACTAGTAGTGGCTTGGCCGTCGAGGTACAAGGTGTTAATAATTTTATCTCTGCATTTACATTATGTGCAACTAATTAACAACATTGTGTTAATCTTTGCGGCGATATTTTGATGTTGGCTTGACCGTCCGAAAGTCGATAATGAATCGCCTTGGTCAACTTCTAAGGAATTTCGTAAGGAAATTGACCGAAAACTACATATTGCCCAACCAAAATACCCTTTCAAAACTTAATGAAGTCCCGCCAAGTATAGTGCAATTATAAAAGTCAAGATTGGGTAAATTTTGTAAACTACACGGCCACCGAGGAATACAAGGTGTTAATTATTCATTTTATTCAAGTTCAAATATCGTCACATTTGATGTTTCCATATATATTAGTTGTATACTATCAAGATTACTACATCTAAACACCTTTTTATTTTGTGTTGCAAGGTGAAATCACCGCATCTAAAGTGGCGTGTTCCAAGTCCTGCTTATCAAGATAGAATGGGACGAGGTGGATACGCCCGTGTGATGGATAAAATGGTAACATTAAACATTAAACATTTGCATTTAATAGCATCATACTTTCGCTTATATTGGTTTATCTTACAAGTGTATGTATTTGATGTTTATAAGATCGAGAATAAAGAAATTGAACAGATGAAGAACCACCGCGTGGTACTGTGGTTGAAAGGAAGGGTGAATAAAGACGGAGAATTTCACGATGATGATATCGTAAGCAGTTGGACAAAAATTGTAAGTTTGACTCATTTTATGATTATGTTTATTGTTAGTTATAAGTTAATACCGATAGTGTATTAGTTAAACCGATAGTGTATTAGTTAAAACCGTTAGTTATAAATTAACATCGTTAGTTATAAGTTAACATCTGTTATTTATAATTTGATACCGTAGAATTAAATAACCTATTTCCCATATTGTGTGTGCAGAAAGAGACGGAGGAGAAGATCAAACAAGGAACCTTGAAGCTTGATCATGGCAATCGATGCCATGACATTTGTATTAGGTAAGGAAAAGAGAGGATATGCGAGAGAGTGGGAGGTGGAGTAACCTACAAGAGGTATTTTGATCGCCTCGAATCGACAAGCATCCGATGAAAGAGTGGTGTCACTTCAAAGTGAACTTGATAATGAGAGGCGCCAACGCCAAGAAAAAGAGGCGTAATACGTGATTTGATGAAACAATTGGTCGCGCAAAGGGGCAATGGCAAATAACTTCAACTCCATTGATGTAAACGGAAGTAAGACATAAGAAAGTAACATTCCATCTTTTTTACCCTTTTAAATATCCGCAGCCTTCTTAAACAATTTATATTTCGTGTTTCTTCGTGAACATTAATCTTTTAAATAGCAAGTGTTGATGAGGATGCGGAACACGTGTTGTCGGACGTGAGAAAGTTGCGAGCATTGAGAAGTCTAATGGACTTGCAACTTTGGAAAAGGAAATTCAAATAAGTGTAAGTAATAAATCACCCCCGGGATTTTTGAATTCTACATACATGTATTATTTACCGTGTATTATACATATAGGAAATCTGTTAAACTGTCGCATCTAAGAAATCGACTAGATCAAAGCGAAAGGATTCTTCACGCCAACTTTCTCGGATCACAAGAACAGAGTCTCCATTAACAAGACTACCACAAGTATGTATTTAAACATTTTCATATGTTCTTTAGTTTAATTAATTATCGATACATATATACATGCAACAAATTATCTTTTAGGTATTTATGCGCATCGTGGCACTTAAAGAAATCAACTATTATTGCGGAGGGTACCGTGTACAAAACCGATGGAAAACAAATGTTCATAACAAACCACTCCCAAAGGATTGCTATAGAGTGTCTATTGAAATTCTTTAGTAGATGCAGCGTGCATACCGGATGTAGGAAGTAACGGTCTCAAAACAGCTTAAGGATGCAGAGGTGGTTTTATGCATGGCCAAAGGATCAAGTGGTTTTCGATGAAAAGGTACATAGATGCATGTGTTTTATAAACCTACATATATCATTCTTCATATTTAATTCAGTGTTTGATACCCCGGATTTTGTTTCCTATGGTAACACCACCAAGTACCATAAACCGATTGGTGAGAATGAATCGCACCTAAATTACATACTAAGCGCTACATCTCTAGTCATACCATGCAAAAGGAAGCTAAGAAGATCAAGAGTCAAGTCGTTAAATTATTGAGAATTTTATTATGTACGACATTACAATTTTATATACATTTCAATTTTATTGTATTTGAATATATTTTTATATATTAGAATTTGTTTTGATATATATTGATTTCTTATGTGACTAAAAGATTCATATAGTCACAATTATTAACACTTTTTGGTCAAAGTTTGCTTAATTCGATGCGTGACTAAATGTTAGAAAAGGCCACACAAACATAAAATTAATGTGGCCATTGGATGAGCAATAGTCACAAAAAACACACATTTCTTCACTTAAAACACCATATGGTCACACTTATTAACACTTTTGGCCACTTTATGCATAATTTGTATGTGACTAAATACCCAAAAGAAACATGCTTTGTGTGACTAAATGTTAGAAAAGGCCACACAAACATAAAATTAATGTGGCCATTGGATGATCAATAGTCACACAAAACACACATTTCTTCACTTGAAACACCATATGGTCACACTTATTAACACTTTTGGACACTTTATACTTAATTGTATGTGACTAAATACCCAAAAGAAACATGCTTTGTGTGACTAAATGTTAGAAAAGGCCACACAAACATAAAATTCATGTGGCCATTGGATGATCAATAGTCACACAAAACACACATTTCTTCACTTGAAACACCATATGGTCAAACTTATTAACACTTTTGGCCACTTTATGGTTAATTGTATGTGACTAAATACCCAAAAGAAACATGCTTTGTGTGACTAAATGTTAGAAAAGGTCACACAAACATAAAATTCAAGTGGCCATTGGATGAGCAATAGTCACACAAAACACACATTTCTTCACTTAAAACACCATATGGTCACACTTATTAACACTTTTAGCCACTTTATGGTTAATTGCATGTGACTAAATACCCAAAAGAAACATGCTTTGTGTGACTAAATGTTAGAAAAGGACACACAAACATAAATTGAATGTGGCCATTGGATGAGAAATAGTCACACAAAACACACATTTCTTCACTTAAAACACCATATGGTCACACTTATTAACACTTTTGGCCACTTTATGATTAATTGGATATGACTAAATACCCAAAAGAAACGTGCTTTGTGTGACTAAATGTTAGAAAAGGCCACACAAACATAAAATTCAAGTGGCCATTGGATGATCAATAGTCACACAAAACACACATTTATTCATTTAAAACACCATATGGTCACACTTATTAACACTTTTAGCCACTTTATGGTTAATTGTATGTGACTAAATACCCAAAACAAACATGATTTGTGTGACTAAATGTTAGAAAAGGCCACACAAACATAAAATTCATATGGCCATTGGATGATCAATAGTCACACAAAAGACACCTTTCTTCACTTGAAACACCATATGGTCACACTTATTAACACTTTTAGCCACTTTATAATTAATTGTATGTGACTAAATACCCAAAACAAACATGGTTTGTGTGACTAAATGTTAGAAAAGGCCACACAAACATAAAATTCAAGTGGCCATTGGATGATCAATAGTCACACAAAAGACATATTTCTTCACCTTAAACAACATATGGTCACACTTATTAACACTTTTTGCCACTTTATGCTTAATTGTATGTGACTAAATACCCAAAACAAACATGCTTTGTGTGACTATACAATGTTTATGGTCACTAATACGGATTAATCCAACAAAATTTGTACCTAATTAGTCACACATGTTACGGTTTTGGTTACTCTTTTTCAATAGAGACTAAAAAAAAGTCAAACACGTGACCATAGGGTACCTATGGTCGCGCGACCTTTAGTCACACATGACCGAAAAAACATGTGTGACTATATGTATATCGTCACACATATTCGGTGTGGCTAAATCCACTTTTTGTTCTAGTGTAAGTGATAAGGTTTTAAAAGGTACCATTTTGAGGGGTCGTTTAAGTCCTTATTTGATCACTTTTGTATCCGTTATTGCTTAATATCGTTCCTTTTCACTTTTTAGGTCTCGTGAAGGCAAAATGCTGGAATGGCACTTATTTGGACAGAAAGGCGCGAATATATGAAGAAAATGGCCAAAGTCGAAATCGACACTCACAGCTGTCGAAAGTATAAGGCGACGGCAAAAGCTATTTGCGACGCCGTCCTGCACTATTGTGACGGTCGAACTCAAAACTCGTGTTTTCAAGAGACGGCGCCTAGTTGTGAAAGAGTAGGCCGTCGCTACTCGCACGGCCTAGATGCGATCCGACGACGCCGGTCAAGAGGACGGCGCCACGGACATAAGGTGACGCCGTCGCAAGGTTAACGTGGCCAAGACGAAACCCTAACGAGCGGCGACACGACGGCGCCACTAAACATAAGGTGACGCCGCCGCAATTGTAATCTTATATATAGAATCCGAATTTTTCGGCCTTTATGTGGAGAGTCTTTGGAGTAAAACCTAGAACCGAACCTAAGGTGTCTTGTACAAGATTTTAGGGTTTTTAACCCTATCTTACACCAAGATAAGTCTTTGCTTCATTAATTCAATTATGTCTTTGATTATTTGTGTGTATTCTTGCATGTTCTCCATGTCCCGCTAATTTATTTGTGTGTTTGCTTAGAAGTATGAAACTTAATTATTGAATATTGATTGGTTGTTTCTTATCTTAGTTGATTAATGATCTAGTAATGCGATAGGTCATTCGTTGTGTACTTAATGCTTGATTCATCTTTGTGAACCTTAGAGTATGATTACCGAGTGATTGTAGGCTAAACCATCCCAAGAGCGCCTTAGAGTAGGAGTCTATAATCTCTAAGTGGATTTGTAGACAAGACCCTTTGGTAAGTTCAAAGAGTTAGGGAGAAACGCATACCCTACAACTTTATAAACACAACGCAACTAGGAATAAGACGTGACACTCAACCATCAATAGGAGATAATTAAGGAGTAATACAAACTAAGTAAACACATCTTTAAACTATCATACGAGCACACATTAATTAGACATAGACTCCCACAACCTTAGTTTAGATAATTAGATAATAGTAGAGTAATCGGTAGAAATACCAACCCCCCCAAATCCAATACCCGAGATTCGTACCTTTCCATTTTTCATAAAATATAAAAGATAAAAATAATCTTCTTCAACCTTAACCTTAGCGTAGTAACTCCCTACTAGCATTCCTATTCCCCAGAGAACGATATCAATGCCCGTGGCTTACCCTAATTACTACACTACAACGATTAGGTTCACCGCCTAGGGTGTTATAAAACTTGCTCAAGAAAAGGAAGTTTCCTTGACCCCGAACGACGCGTGTAGCGTTATCAAGTTTTTGGCGCCACGCCGGGAATAGAATAGCTAGTTAGTAGTCCACCTCGCTTAGGTTTCTTTGCTTGATTCCTATCAAGTAAACTTTTTCTTATTTTTAGATTTCTCTTAGTCTATCCCCTTCTTCGTGACCTTTGTTAGTAATTCCATCACTTTTCATCATGGAAGGTGATAACCCACTACCATTCATCAACCCACCACCAAATGACCCGCCAAGAGCCCGCACTCTTGGTGAATACTCGAGACCAAGCCACCTAGGCTATAGGAACACCATTGAGCTTCCCGACCAAGCCCAAACTACGGCCCTGCGATCCGACACCATCCGTTGGTGCAAAACGGATGTGTATTCCATGGACTTCGTTCAAGATCCAAATCAAGATCTCGAGGGATTTCTCAAAATCGCCGATTCCATCGATCTTGATGCTACTACTCGGGAGACCACGCGCTGCCTCTTCCAATTCTCTCTACGGACCAAGCTAGTAATTGGCTTGAGCGACTTCACCGGCTCCATCTCAAGTTGGGATGATCTTACTTCGCTTCCTTGCTCAATTTTTCCCACCGGGAGAACCACTAAGCTTAGGAATGACATCTTGATGTTTCAACAACGCCAAGGTGAATCTCTATGAAGCATGGGTCCGATTCAAGGACTTACTTCATAAAGTCCCTCATCACGGCATCGATCTTTGGCTCCAAGTCCAAATTTTTATGATCATGTCAACTTTCCCACTAAGCGATCCATTGACCAAGCGGCCGGTGGAAAACTTAGTGATCTCACCGCAGAAGAATCATGGGAAATAATAGAGGACCTCGCCTCTATGACAACGAAGTTGGGATGACCCCGTGAGCTGCCCAAAACCGTCAAGGCAATCTCCTTGCCTCCTCCCGACCAGGATGATCGAACTTGAAGATCAAGTTAAATTCCTCATGAGCTCCTACGAAAATCCTAAATCTTCACACCATGTGAACAAAGCTTCTTCCTCATGCGAGCCGCTTTGTGATCCTCATAACACACGACTAGCACCCGATCCCCGAACATGCTTCATTGACTACGCATCCTCGCAGACATGGAGTGGGAGGAAGATTCCTACAACACCCGGACCTAGGAATTTCAATGAAACCCGTGAAGCATGGAAAACAAGCCCGACTTTTATTGGGGACAAACCAAAGAATTCACTTCTAATGATTTCTCATGGCCCCTCCTAACGGTCCTAACCAACAAAACATCAAGGATGTTGCAAAACCTAGTTGCATCCCAAGAAACCCAAATGGCTAAGCTCTCGGACCGCTTTAATAATCAACAAGCCGAGATGGATAGGAAAATAGACAACCTTTGAAAGCCATAGCTAGTGATAAGAAGGTTAGTGCTATCTCAACTCCCGAGCCTTCGTGCATAGAGATTAAGGATCCAAGCAAGCTAAAGTATGTCCAATTCGTCAATACCATCGCCTTAGTTGAACCCGATGACGAAGAAGACTATACACTAGTGGATGAGGAAATACCGAGGAAGTAGATGAAGTAGACATTGACTATTTCAACAAATTTCCTACGGAAGAAGAACTATCTCGCCACCCTCACTTAGTGCGTGACCTCCGTCACATGTATGTTAGGAAAAGTCCTCGAATTAAGTTTGGGAACCCTTGGAATCTTAACATACCATGTGTCATAGGACACCTTTTGTGGCAAAAGCTTACATTGATCGCAAGTCCCCAATCAATATAATGACTAGCACCTACTACAATTGGATATTGAAGAAGCCTATTCCAACTAGGCAAGACCCCAATGATCCTAATGTTAGTTGCAATTTTCTTGGTAGAGTTAAGGGATTGCCCGCTTATGTAGGTAGTTTCACGCTTCCTACGGACTTCATAATTGTGGATGATATTAGCACGCCATAGACCCTAGCTTGTCCCATGTTATTCTAGGAAAACCTTTCATAGAAAGCACCGGATGACCTATGACCCCTCATTAGAGTAGTGCGGTTCAAGAATAAGACCGATGACATAGCTTACCAAATGCCGCTTAAGATTGAGAAGTTTTCATCACTCTAATGATGAAAAGGAACTTAAACTATCGGTCTATTATAGGAATGATGAGGATAGGGAGAAAGGTATTGATTATGTTATGGCTAAGATTTTCGGATTCTACAAGGATTGTTTGAGCCTAGGACCGGAATACAGGACCGAATGGGGAGAAGATGAACTCTTAGAGAAGCGCATTTTAGGGCACTTCTACAACATGGAATCCCCCATTAGAGGCCATGAAGAGGGCGGTGGTGAGAAAACGTAGGAGCACGACTATGAGTCTAGCTACAAGACTCTTAAATAAAGAAAAGCGCTTCGTGGGAGGCAACCCATGCTTAATTGTTTGCTTGTTAGTGTCATATATCTTTTATTAATTGTTTATCCTCATGTTTAAATTTGTAAAAATGCTTTATTTTGTTTTTAACCTCGTCTTAATTGCATATAAAGGTATTTTACATAAGGGATAAGTGTAGGGAGGATTACACACGCTTTCAAAAGAAACGTAAACATGAGAATAACAATTATTTAAAAGATATATATGTGTGTTTGTTAGAGTCAAATGCTTGTATCGAGTCATAATGGATGTTTTGCAGAAATTTTTCCAGATTCTAAAGATGTAAATTTTCCGAATTTTTTCGTAAAATTGCGCACCGCTTTTTGTCGATAACCTTACGGCGTCAGATTGCAACCGACGCCAGAAGGAGTAAAACATCGATTACTTTTTCTCGCTTTTCGAGCTACTTATAAATTTTGGAATTTTCTGTGTCTTAATTTTCTTAGAAATTGTAAACATCCATTCCACAAGCATTATATCCTAGTTTAAATCGAGTCTTATATATATTATTACCACCGATTTTACGCGAAGGTTTCGTTTGTTTTCTTCAAGTGTGCAGTTTAGTTTGTCGAGAAGAAGTTACATAAGATTGGAAGGAGCTTTTCACGCAATAATTCTTCTTGAAAAGAATTTAACCACCACTTTACACGGATCCTACCGAGCTAATCGGGAGTATTAGTTTCTTTCGCTTTTAATTACCTTCCATTATCATAACTTTGATACTTTCGGGAACATTGGGGACAATGTTCGGTTTAAGTGTAGGGAGGGAAAATAAACGGAACTTTGAAACTATGCTTATCCTTGACTATTTGCTTTGTCTAATTGTGATTGTGTAATAAACCATGAGAAAATGTTGGTTAGGGTAATTTTGGCACCAAATTTAAAATTTTCATGACATATAGGAGTGGGCCATTAGTCTTAACAAAAGCGCCTCACGGATAGGAAGTTGCATGACTAGCACAAAACCCTTACCACCCAAATTCCACCCAAAATGTGAGGATCGCCTTAGATTAGTAGGAATTAAAGCATTCATCTTTAATGCTTAGAGTGTGAACCGTAGTATATTAGATTCTAGAACTTGTTTTGTGATGCATTCCGAGATCGCAAGTGAGGCTACACTTGTGTAGTTAGGAATAACTAAATGATAAGAGGCATTAGGATAAACCCTTGTTTGATACCGTAATATAATTACTTCTTCCACATCGGTTGAGTAATTCCCCACACCCTTTGCGTTGTACTCATCTTTAGTACACGATACCCTAGTTAACCCCTCGAGCCTATCCTTTTCGCGGTTCTCGTGATGTTTCGGTTTTCCGAAATATCAATGAAGAGCATTGTTTACACCCTACCCCAAATATACACCCAAATCGCCTTAGCCTACCCCTTATGCACTCACTTTTAGTGCAATTATTTGTTATCACCTTAAACCCTTAGTTCAATTATCTAGTTGCTTGCATAAGTTGCTAAGTCGAGTCATATCCTTTGTATACAATTTTGGGATGATTGGGATTCATGGAAAAGTTAAAGTTTATGAAATGACGGAAGGGAACGTTAAATTCAAATTCCCTTTGTTGCGTAATAATGTACCCCAAGTGTTTTGATCTTTTCAAATCGGGTCAAATTAGTGTTAGAGTAATAAAACTCAAGTGTAGGGATATGCCCAGAATCCCTAGTATTTTGATGTTACCGTAGAGGATGGTAGAGTAAAATGTGTGAAAAAAAAAAAAAAAAAAAAAAAAAAAAAAAAAAAAAAAAGAAAAAAAAAAAAAAAAAAAAAAAAAAAAAAAAAAACATACGGGCTACCATCCTACATCTATCTTTTAAATTTATGTTTGTTTATTTCAGGTTATCTAGAGTTTAGAGTGTCGAGTCTTGGCTTAGCAACGCCATTCTTCATATGCGCTAACATAAAGATTTTTGACTTACCACCACTAAATAGCCTATCCCACCAAACCCTTATTTCCTACCGTAAGCCTAACGTTACAACCCTTTAAAAGACCTCTTTGATAGTCTTTCCTAGGTGCTTACGCCAAAGCGATGGAGGTTTGATCTATTCTCAAGCCTATGGTAATCTATGTACTAGGACCGGTTAATGAGTGTTTATCTTCCATTTCCAATTTGTTATATTTCATTTATACACCCGAGAGAGATGTGAGTATCCAAACACCCCATGTGAGGTGCTAATATGTAATTTCCGTGCTTGTTATGACTTTTATGGGCTTATATGTGTTGTGGACCGCTTTGAATTAATGCTTCATGACCCCTAACTTATAAATTAATTGGCTAAAAGCACATTTGCTTGAGGACAAGCAAATAACAAGTGTAGGGATATTTGATAAGGTTTTAAAAGGTACCATTTTGAGGGTCGTTTAAGTCCTTATTTGATCACTTTTGTATCCGTTATTGCTTAATATCGCTCCTTTTCACTTTTAGGTCTCGTGAAGGCAAAATCTTTGGAATGGCACTTATTTGGACGTAAAGGCGCGAATATATGAAGAAAATGGCCAAAGTCGAAATCGACACTCACGCTCTTTGAAAGTATAAAGCGACGGCGTCAGTGCTATTTGCGACGCCGTCCCGCATTATTGTGACGGTCGAACTCAAAACTCGTGTTTTCAAGAGACGGCGCCTAGTTGTGAAAGAGTAGGCCGTCGCTACTCGCACGGCCTAGATGCGATCCGACGACGCCGAAGTCAAGAGGACGGCGCCACGGACATAAGGTGACGCCGTCGCAAGGTTAACGTGGCCAAGACGAAACCCTAATGGCGGCGACACGACGGCGCCACTAAACATAAGGTGACGCCGTCGCAATTGTAATCTTATATATAGAATCCGAATTTTTCGCCTTTATGTGGAGAGTCTTTGGAGTAAAACCTAGAACCGAACCTAAGGTGTCTTGTACAAGATTTTAGAGTTTTAACCCTATCTTACACCAAGATAAGTCTTTGCTTCATTAATTCAATTATGTCTTTGATTATTTGTGTGTATGCTTGCATGTTCTCCATGTCCGCTAATTTATTTGTGTGTTTGCTTAGGAAGTATGAAACTTAATTATTGAATATTGATTGGTTGTTTCTTATCTTAGTTGATTAATGATCTAGTAATGCGATAGGTCATTCGTTGTGTACTTAATGCTTGATTCATCTTTGTGAACCTTAGAGTATGATTACCGAGTGATTGTAGGCTAAACCATCCAAGAGCGCCTTAGAGTAGGAGTCTATAATCTCTAAGTGGATTTGTAGACAAGACCCTTTGGTAAGTTCAAAGAGTTGGGAGAAACGATACCCTACAACTTTATAAACACAACGCAACTAGGAATAAGACGTGACACTCAACCATCAATAGGAGATAATTAAGGAGTAATACAAACTAAGTAAACACATCTTTAAACTATCATACGAGCACACATTAATTAGACATAGACTCCCACAACCTTAGTTTAGATAATTAGATAATAGTAGAGTAATCGGTAGAAATACCAACCCCCAAATCCAATACCCGAGATTCGTACCTTTCCATTTTTCATAAAATATAAAAGATAAAAATAATCTTCTTCAACCTTAACCTTAGCGTAGTAACTCCCTACTAGCATTCCTATTCCCTAGAGAACGATATCAATACCCGTGGCTTACCCTAATTACTACACTACAACGATTAGGTTCATCGCCTAGGTGTTATAAAACTTGCTCAAGAAAAGGAAGTTTCCTTGACCCGAACGACGCGTGTACAACGCTCATCTATACTATTAAACGTCAAAACTGTTCGCATTCCTTTACCCTTTCCAATATTTGGTTGTGTGCTCACCAATCTTCAAACTTCCTAAGGGTTTAGGTGCATAAGGTTTAATTGTAGCGAGAATGGGTGCAACGATAGGTTCTGTGGATTGGTAAAGATTTCTTTTGGTTTAGCTTGAATGGCAACCTCCTTTTCACTTCTTTTGACTTTGGTGGTGATGTAATGATGGTTTTGATTGTAGTAGCGATGGTTGTGATAGCAATGGGAATATCCGGTAACAGCTTGTTATAGTTACCTTACAGGTGGTTCCAACAGTGGCTTCTTCTTTAGAAGCAATGGATGCAGCAACATAGGCAGTGGTTGTTGCCTGCACCACTTCATTCTCTTTTTCTGCACAAGTAGCTTTCAAAACATCATTTATCGCTGCAGCTTTTCCTTCCATGTCAGTCACCAGATAACCATCCCGATTAGCACGACTATCCAAGTCCAAAACCACATCGAAATTCACATCCTCCCCTGAATCTATGCTTTTACTCCTCCCCTGTTTGGATGCATCCTCCAACCTCTGATCCTTTGAGGAGCTAGCCTTCTTTCCCATCCTTTTTACTCTTCTATATGCAGCAATCCCTGGGCTCCTCATTCTCTCCAAAACATTCAGCCTGTGCCTCAACCTTTTAATAGTTCCAGCTAGAGAGGTTGTCAATTCTTGAAGACCATACATTTTAGACTCCATGTTGCTACATTTATCCGTCAATTCCTTTAAAAGTTCCATTCTATCCTCACAACTTTGACATGTGTTAACTGGTCCGAGAGGTATACACTGGGAATTGTCATTATGCACAAAAGTATCATTACCCGTCAATTCATGTTCGGGCCACGTCTTTCCTCATCACTCCGATCCGTGTGACTGCCCGAGAGGTGAATCATAGGATGTGAGTACCATGGCATCCGACCGAGCCTCCGTATCCATGGACCCCAAGTTAGCGGTTTCTGGGATTCTCCACTGTGTTGAGCTCGAGCGAACTCTCCACATTAGGAGTTGCGGTGGTTGGGTCTTACTTAGGTTTTCACTTACAGTCGGCCGTCACGCTGAAACAAGAGTTACACCCTCATGTCCTTCACCCCTTTCACTCATGTCACCTCCCACACCTGTTACACCCTTATGTCCTTCACCCCTTCCACTCATGTCACATCCCACACCTGTTACACCCTCATGTCCTTCACCACTACCACCAGCCTCAGGTATCTGAGTGCCCTTCTTCCTCCTTCTAGTAACTAAAATACGTTGGGGTTCAGATATTGAAGGTAAGGGTTTGGAATTGGTTTTGAAAGTGGTAGCAGGGGGTTCATCAGTGGATAGATTGGGTTGTGGATTTTCCTCCTCTATAAGTTGTGGCGATTTAGCATGTGAGAAACAAAGGTGTTATGGTTCTGTAAAATTTGGACTCTTTTTCCTCATATGGGCAAACACCCTAGGAACCATATGTAAACGTCATACTTTTTCTTATGGGGAATGGGTTCTGTTATTTGACTTTCTGCTATTAATTGAACAAACCTAGGATAGAGGTAGTATTTGCCCTGCTCTTTAATGTTCTTTTGAAAACCCTCAAAAATCATTCGAGACCAGTTAAAAACCCTTTCTTAAGATAAACAGATGACATCAGTTGCAATCTTTGAGGGAAACTCATCAAATCCAGTTGTTTTATTGCTTACACACTTGAGCAAGGTATGAATTAAAAACTTCCATTGCGGAGAAAACATACCTTTGTGAAACTTTATATGATCCCCTTTTCGCTCATAACCCATTCTTTCTAAACCTTCAAATATTTTAGCATCGACAGATTAACAACTCCTTCAAAGATCCTCAAGCTTCAAAACACATCTAATCACCTCCTCCGTGATCGAATCTCCGTTTCATCAACAACCGCCCTAATAACCTCTTTTCCACCTCTTTCTTGAATTTCAAGATCCTCCAAAACCGCCAGATATAAGCTTTAACAATGACGGGTTCTGATTAATGCATAGTGTATGGGACTATGTTTGATGAAATCAATCATCTCATGAAAACCTTGAATGGTCGTTCTTGACTAGGTATGCGACTAAGTTGTGGGTTGTGGAATATTCGATTGCCATTGTACGTTGAAAGTGAATGTGATGTGGGATTTGTGAAAATTATAGTTGGGAGCGGTTAGGGTTTGTGTTCGGCGCCAATTGGGAGTGTTTAAAGATCAATTAATTGATCGGCAAGTGAATTGGGAATAAGTACGGTACAAGCAAAATGTTTCACAAAAGCCCTGTTGTTTCCATATTCAAGACAACCGCACTAGAAGTGTATTTACCATTCTCGGCAATGGATAGCGCAAACCAAAGCGGTGGCAACATCATCGACACTCCCATCCTTTGACCAAGGCTACGGCGCAAAGTCGTTGTTAACAGAATGTGATGATGCATAGATTTGAAGGATTACAAACTTACACTAAAGCAATGTTCTGTGTAGATGTTGATGAACATGCAATATTGTTTTCAGAGTCATAGACATTCAAGTTGTTGTAGAGATTATCCAAGGTCATCTTTTCAAACACATCTTCGTTCTAGTAACTTGTTAGACACATGTTTAATTCCACCTTTTATGGGAATACGTAAACTTTATAATTAATGGACATAAATAGTTCATGTACATGACACTGGGCAGCACCATCATTTCAGTACGTCTTTTCCTCATTATTAAAGTTTGTCCTACTTTTGTGCATCCCGATTTGGGTTATTTCAAAATATCCATGCACATCAAGAAACCACAGTAACCTGCACACATACTTGAAGTTCATGACATAAATTGTTAGTTATATTATAATTGTATATTGTTACAGAAAAATATAAAGTAAATGTACACCTAATAATACCATTTGTATGTTAACAACAAGGGTAAATAATATTTTTCCTAAGCCATACACATCATAATGTTATGGACCACGTGGCATACCTTACTAAAACATTTTTTTGAATTGCAAATAAACAACAGGCTAACTAGTTTAGTTGCCCCCAAATGGTTTAGTTGCCCAAAAATTGTTATCTTTGGGCCAGGCACCGTATGAGTACTACAGAAGCTTCATTAATTGCATTTGGCTTAATGTGCATTTCTAATTACTTGACAAGATGCAACTATTGACCAGTTGACTATCCACATTTACTTATATTGACTTTAATTGAAAATAAAATCCATGTCACCCCACACACCCATTTTGCTTATATAAACGGACACCATCTAATTTATTTTCAAACTACTTTTGTGAAATGACATACACTACCCACAACAGCATTTACTACAACAGAAATGGATAACTATATTTACGACATGGCTAACACTGTCTTCGTGCGTGACAATGGACGTGACTTAAAGTTCATTAGTGACATGCATGCAACGGTGATGGAGCTAATTGGTCGATGCAGTGTGCGGGGTGAGCAGATCAAGCAGTTGGACTGTTTGGTTGGGTCCACTGTTGCCAGTGCTTGTACGGAAATACTGTGTGAAATCCAGGATGAGGAGCTAGAGAAAAACAGGACGCTGATGAGGCTCATCACTAAGACGCAACTGCAAGTTCTCAAGAAAAGCTCCTTTCTGGCCATGATGCGCAAAAAATATTAAACCTATACTCCTAGCTTGTTATGTGCTCTCTCTCAAGTTCTGTAATTGTCATCTTTTTTTGTTTTGGACTCATCATCAATGTTGTTGCTTCGTTACTCTCTTTTTTTATCGCTTAATGTAATGAAATGAAATGTATTATAAAAATGAATTAAAGCAATTGTCAAATGGTCGAATTTATCGTATCACGATAACAAACATATAATACTTTTGGACAAATCTTTAGTTAACAACACTATATATACTACGTGACGTATTATTTTTAATCCTTCTTGAACAAACAACTCGTAGTTTATGTATAACTTACTTATTTCGAGTATACAATATTAACATTTTGACAACCCTCCAACAAGATCACCCTGTATGTATTTTAACAATCTCGGTTATTATACAGGCCAAACTACCGCTTGTTCTAGAGTAAGCAAACGTTTTCGATAAGGCGGAATACGTCCGAACGACTATAAGATTACATGTAGTGAAGGGTGTATTTTTGGTGATTGTTGTGTGTGAGTTTGTATATTTTTATGTCGATTGGCACATTGTCAATGGTTGCAAGTTGATGATCCTGCTGACGTTGCGCTAGCTTATCGCGAGAAGATGAGTCGGTTTTTTTATAGAGTTAGATTTTATCCTTTGTGTCAACAGTTTTTAACTTATCTCCAACAACACTTTCGTTGTTTTATCATGCACTATCGGTTTTCAATATACGATATTGTATCAAATACATTTTACAATCAAACATATACCATGGCTCATCCATTGACATATTCATTCACACATTAACACCCACATTATTACACAAACACGCTAGACATAAAAACGCTTAACAAAATAAAATAACATATACCCCATTACTATTTTCGTATCAAAATCAATGGATCATAAGTCTCATATAATATATAAGTACATTGTTAATAGTAAAATAATACTACCTTTGCTAATATATAGCAAATGTTCATCAAGATCACATTTGTACACTAGTCAGGATGCCTATCTCCAAACAATCTCTTTCATCAAAAAATGCTTCTAAGCCTTCAGTTGCCTTATTTGATCTCAAACTAAGGTATGAATACCATCACCCTTCCTAAAAATGTTTATATGTTACCGTGTGGCTCTCACTTGCCTTGACTATATTTTTTACCATACTTGCTATTCTTATTTATGTACATTTATATACCTTTATTACAGGACGCCATGGTGCAGAGTCATTGATATCTGTTTTGAGATTCACTATGATGGTACCTTCATTCGGTTGCCCAATTTAAGTTATGAGTTTGGCCGAACCCTTTCGCTAAGGTTTAGTAACTCCACAAGGATGAACTTTAAGCAAATGCTTGACTTGTTGGCCTACAAGCTTGAGTGTGAGATACGGGCTTTATATTTTTGCACGCCAAGATTTGTTCTTTCAACTGGTTTGACAATTGTTGAATGTGATAATGATGTTAAATGGATGTATGAACTTGCCGATGAATATGGATTAATCGGCTTGTACGTTGCACATAAACCTGCTAACTTAGCATGTTTCTATTATCCTAACCTAACTTTTAATCTTCTTGATAAGGAAACGCATGCAAAGCTTGCGATACATGATAAACTTGTGCAACTTGCTACATCTAAGTCTTACTCTGATATTCTAGCATGGGAGGAGGAAGAAGGGCGTTCACCTCCCCTAAGAACCCCTCATTCCCAACCTAGACGTAAAGGAATTGAATTCCAAGGAAAGAATCTTTTCATAGATTTTTTTGCATAGTGAAAGTGTTGATGATGCCATTGAGTTCATTGACGATGAATGGTACTATGGGGGATTTTTGGGTTGTGTAGCAATGGATGTTGGGTGGTCTACTTCCCCACCATATAAACGGGTGCAACGGGTTATCGAATATGATGATGCCACTTTAACGAATGTACCGACAAATTCTCTTCCAAATCGGGTTTTGTTGGATGCGGGATCTTCTTCCGCTCCACGTCAAGTAGGGAGTTGTGTCAAGCCCGGTATGGACATAAGGTTTCGAGGAAACCGTATGCAAGGAGGCTATGCTTTGAAACACCAAGAACGGGTTTACGGAAGATCAAGATGTTGAGGCATTTGAAGGCTCTAACAAGAGATCGGCGTCGAGGATGTTCGGGATTAAAACCAACTTGGTATTTAAGGAACATAAGGTTGGAGTGTAGGTATTGTTATGCAGCATGCTAATGGTGTTGTTAACGATTACAGACACTTGTGTTAACATTACTTTAAAGTCAAAAAAGATAGCCTAGTCTAGGTTTTTTTTGTAAGGCAACGTCTATGCATTGGCCACGTGCATTGTAACTATCTCTTCCTGGTATAGTGCTCTATCCAGACTTGTTTGTGTATACCCACTTTGACTTTAAAGAAAGGCACCCAAAAAGTATTTTCTGATTTCTGACTTGATTATACATTTTTTCATATTGTTTATCAAGTGTGTGCATTTACCTACTATTTACTAACAACATGTTTATGTTACTTGGTCTTCAAAGACTAGCAAGTACTAATGTGCAATAGCGCTTTTAAGTATTCATTCTCACGGCCTAATATACGTGTCATATGTTTTGTATTATATTGCATCACCAATGACTACCTTTATAAACAAAGAAGAACAACCAACGAGAGCAAAGAAGTTACAACATTATCATGAATTTGTGCTATTCGCAGCGATCGTTATCATATTCAATTAAACCCTTTGTATACTTATCAAAAACTATAACAAATCACAAAATTCGGAAACTAGTTTAAGATTGTTTCTACTTTATGAAATGCAACATCAGATAATCTTGATTATGTATTCAAAAATCTACACATGAATCATTACTCTAGGGGTATCCATTTTATGTGATCTATGTTGTTGCTTACATTATGTACAGGTAATTTGTACCGTATATATTTTGTTGTTCCGGTGGGCTATACAATTCAACACTGAACATAAAAACTTGCAACTTCTCCAAAAGTAAATTACATATATAATTAAACGTTTATATCTATTCCATTACATTACTTGCCTATTAACATACCAAGTCAAACACAAGTAACCGACAAAGATCCTAACATAATGAAAAACAACCTATCATACAGCTTCAACTTTGAATTTGCATCAGTCAACTCTTTGTCCAAGATTGACTTGTCCAAAGCAAGAGTATCAACCAAGTGTTCAATATCCACCGACTTCTTCGATCTTTTATCCTTTTCAAAGAAGCCATACACCAGATCTTTATAGTATTCACTAGGCAGATCATCATCCAAAAACTGATATACATCACAAATAGAGCATTTTACGAAACGCTTCCCAGGGTTTGCCCTTGTTGTTGACGTCTTGACTGGTAGACGAAGACTGCATCTGCAAAAGTATTCAACTTTGCCACCAATTAGTCGGGTTGTAGCTGAAGTTCTGGAACTCATGATAAACAGGTTTTTAATTAACATGTTTGTGGCAATGTAGGAAAATGTTGACCGACAAATTAGGTGGTGGGGAGCTTATAAAAGTTGCAAAAAGTACCTTTTATGCCCAAACAAAATTTTTAAAGACATATATACAACTTATCTTTGTTCTAAAAAGTAGTGGGACCTACCATGACAAACAGTTAAACTTTTTTACCCCATACATCACTTATCCTTATGGTCCCGACCATCAACATCCCAACATTCCTGCTTTATTATACCCTAGGTCACTTTCATTGAAGATTACAAAAAATAATCGGTGTCCTTTTCATCTTATTTTAGGAAAAAGTCCAGGTTTGTTGTACTATCCAGTATGTACTTTGTTACCTTATTCGTTCATATTGGTTGATATATTTATATATGAATATAAATAATCGTGCGACTTTATATTTTATATTCTATTATTAAATTATTATTTAATTCAAAGTTATTGAATTTGTTATTGGGTTTATGTTTTATAGGTATGGTCAAGATACCCTTTAAGTCTAGTTGTTGCTTCTAGTTGTTATTAGTATTTATGTTTTATAAGACATGGCGGAAACCAAAGAAGTCATATTTAAAGTTCACCACAATGGGAAGTTTCAATTTCAGCCACTCCGCTATGTAGGTGGTCGCCTTGCTGATGTCTGGTGTTTTAGCTCCAATAGGGTGCATTTACAAGGGTGCTTGATCATGTTTTCACCGATATTGGGGGAATGGGCTTTATTTTATGTTGCACCAAACAAGTCACTCGAAGATGGTTTAACTTTGTTGCACACGACAATGACGTTCGGCGAATGTATGACATTGCGGATGAGATCGGATCAATGGACCTCTACGCTACGCACAAGCAATGACCTTTGTCACAATTTTATTTAAAAACATGGTTTAGCAAGAAGAGGACATCGCATGCGATGCGGTAGTGCAACACCGTTCAAAAGAAGGAAGCTAACAACCCGTGTGTCTATAAGGAAAACTGATACAGGGTTCGAGATCAGAGAAAAAGGGGGTAGTGCACAACGAACTGAAAAATGGTTGCAAGAGGAAGGTGTGGAACTCCGAGCTGGAAATGCTGCCGAGAAGGGAAAAGAGATACTCTTTTATGAGGATGTACATGAGTTTTTTGCTAGAAGTCACAACATGATTGCGTTTTTGAAAAAACCAAAGGAGGTTACAGGGTTTGAACAAATTATTGATTTCCTGAATGCACACTCGCTTAGGTATGCACTCACTGCCAAACCTGTTATCTACGTTTGTTGTATGAAGCAGTTTTGGTCTACTGCAAAGACTAAAACTATTGGTGAGGAAGTACAAATCCATGCTAGCGCATATGGCATGCGAGATAATTATTACCGAGGCATCAATTAGAGAGATCTTATCCTAGATGATGCCGATGTTGTGTGTTTGGATAATGATACCATTTTGAAACACTACCGCTTTTGGGGTATGGAGGTGAATTAGGACCAAAATTAAAATTTTAAACCACTTTTCTCCCACAATGGAAATTCTTGATCCATACCATATTGCAAAGGTGTCTAAGTCCAAAGACAACTTCACGGAATGAGTTTAGTACAAACATAGCATCTTTTGTGATTTGTGTAGCTCTTAGTAAGAAATTCAATTTATCCAAAATGATATTTGATGGTTTAGTCAAGAACTTGTTGGATACGCATGCAAAATATTATATTTATCCAAGGTTTTACAACTCGCTATTTGACAACCGCTTTGAGACACCACCCAAGCATTCAAAAATTGGCTGTCGTTGTCACACTCAAAAACTTATGAGTCACATGAGATGACAGGAAATAATTTTGATGGGACACTAACACCATTGTTCCCACACATGGTGTTGTTGCCTCAAAATTTGGGGAAGGATCGAAGTCCCTCGAATCCTAAAACACACCCGGACTTTTCCTTCTACAACCCAAACCAATGAAACTTCAATTTGAATCAATTTCGGTGAAACAAGTTCTCACTGATGAACCCACCCAAGCGGAAAATATGGGGATCTTTCTGCTCATGGTAGGCGAGATGAGGTCCGCACACCTCAAGATTCACTCCGTCGGGAGTTAACACAATTAGAAGGATGACGGTGATCGATATTAAATAAACTGGTGGAAAAATGTGATCAACTATGTAAACAGGTATGTGAATTAACAAAGAAAACTTCAGCACAACATGCAAATTTAAAATATTTGAATAGGAATTTGAAGCGGTTGGAGAAGAAAAAGGCATGTACCACAAAAATAAAACGTTTAGTGAAGGTTCGAAAACATCAGGTAGTTGAGTGATCTCTGGAAGAAGCAAGTTGTGATCATGCAGAGGATACTACCAAGCAGGGGAGGCGTACCGAAAATAATGAAGATGTTTCAGGGGAGGCTGTTGTTCCAGTTGAGAAGTCCATCGAAATTAATACAAGTGATCACGATGTTAGTGCCTCATTTGAGCCACGACAAAGGTAACCGTGTCATTACATTTCTTAAGCATGTTCATATGTAAATGCATAGTTGTCGCTTGCCTTGACTAGTTAGTAATTGCACAGAACGGCCGTGAAGGATGTGGATGGTTCAGGGGAGGCGCCGAATGTAGTGGAGAAGACCATGGAAACTAATAAAACTGATCACACCATCGGTGCCTCATTTGACACCGAACAAAGGTATGCGTGTCATCAACTCTGCTAAGTATGTTCGTATGTAAAAGCTTTGTTGTAGGTCGATGTGACTAGTCGGTGCTTATACAAAGACGAGCGTGATAAATGAGGATGCTTGTGGGAGGCTGCGATTGGATGGAGGAGACATTTGAAAGTAGTAAAGCCGTCAAGATGTAAGCGTCTCTTTGATTCAAAACGAAGGTATGCGTGTCCTTACACTTGTTAAGTATGTTCATACGTAAATGCGTGGTTGTCGCCACCTTGACCATCGATAATTGTACGTAACGGCCGTGAAGGATGTGGATGATTCAGCGGAGGCGCCGGATGTAGTGGAGAAGACCGTCAAAACTAATACAACTGTTCATGACGTCGGTGCCTCATTTGAGTCAGAACAAAGGTATGCGTATCATCAACTCTGCTAAGTATGTTCATATGTAAAATATTTGTTGTCAGTCGCTGTGACTAGTCAGTACTTGTACAGCACGCGTGTGATGAATGAGGATGCTTCATGGGAGGCTACGACTGGACTGGAGGAGACATTTGAAAGTAGTAAAACTGTTGAAGATGTAAGCGTCTCTTTTGATTCAAAACGAAGGTATGCGTGTCCTTACAATTCTTAAGTATGTTGATATGTAAATGCGTGGTTGTCACTTGCGTTGACTAGTCTGTAATCGTACAGAAAGATTAGGATGGATGTGGATGTTTCAGCGGATGATGGTAATGCAGCAGAGAATAGAGTTCGAACTAAAAAGACTGCTGAAGATGTCGTTGCCTATTTTGGTTCCAAAATAAGGTATTAGTGTCATTACTCTTCTTTATTATGTTCATGTGTACATGCATGGTTATCACTTGGCTTGACTAGTCCGTAATTACACCATTGCCATCGCAGTTGGGAGGATGTTTTTGCTGTCAATGCTAAACAGTCTAGCGGACGTACAAACCGGGATCTCAGATTCTGCCGCAGTACAGATAATTCTGCCGCTTGTTCAACAAAACCAAAGATTTTGTCGAAATAATCGATGCTTGTATATCTGTTTATGACGTTGCGGCGAGAATGAAAAAGCAACATTGAACATGACGATATTAATGTAGATGTTCTGCATGTGATTAATAAATATTTCACCTCAAGTGGAAATGAGGAGTCTCCTCTGGTGAAAATAGTGAACCTCAATCTATTACTAATGATACTCATGTGACTAGAAGCGTTGAACCGCCATTCGGTAATGATCTTTGCAAAAGATCTTGTAGGGCATATGGTGATGTGACAACAGAAAACACAACGGTGAAAGAGACTGCGGATGCAGGTGGAAATGGTCAACCTGAAACCGCTGCTAGTGTCGCTGCAACCACCGCTGCAACCACCTCTGCAACAAATGGTGCAACCACTTCCATTATAACTCAAACAAACGCTATCAATGAACAAGGTAATGATGCACCAACAACAATTTTGAACAAAGGTACGGCTGCTTGCGCATATGTTTATGCTGGTGCTACAGTTGAAAGTGATTTACTTAGTGTGGAAACTATGGAAGCTGGAGATGTTAGTAACGCTACTGACGTGCATACAAGTGTTGAAGTAGCAGTAATGATAGACGGAGGTAATGAAACGAAAAACCTTGGGACTGCTGAATTTGGGCTTGCATGTTTGAAGAGCGCAAGTGATATGCAAGCTATTATTTCTATTGATTCAAATGTCGCTGCTACGTTCTAGGAAAGCGTCCGTTGGTTAAAGGAACCAACGCAAACGCTTTATCTAAAGAAAACAAACGAAGTCGATAACGACATTCTTTGGTAAGTTGCAGGATTACTTTTTAGAGAAAAATAAAGATGACAAAGTCTTTCAACCGATGCGAAATTAGGCGATAAGATTGTCACGACAATGTAGCGAAAAAGCAACAAATGAAAAAACCCGGTAGGTTCTCCCAATGCAAAAGACAGAGCAAGGGTTAAAAGGAAAAAAAAAGGCGAATGTTGTAGCTAGACAGGAAGCTGCGTTGGAACATTGGCATTACATTAGGTCAACAGCTAAAGCCGATGAGATACTAGCATTTAGGATGCAGAACAAAGAAATTGAAATCCTAACATGTGAATAGGAAAAAGAAGCTCTTGATCAAATAGTGATAGAAAGGAAAAAGTTATACATTAAAAAAAGAGCACAAGAAAGGATCCGAAAGCTACCAACGAAGAAAGAACAGAAAATCTTCATGTGTGAGTACTTGGAGAGGATGGGAGGGCATAAAGTAAATGTCTTGCGGAGGCTAACTTATGATAAAGTGAAATGATACGCTTACACAGCGCGTTCGGGGTCAAAGGAACTTCCTTTTCGTCGAGCAAGTTTTTCAACACCCTAGGCAGTGAACCTAATCGTTGTAGTGTAGTATTAGGGTAAGCCACGGGTATTGATATCGTTCTCTAGGGGAATAGGAATGCTAGTAAGGAGTTACTACGCTAAGGTTGAGGTTGAAGAAGATTATTTTTGTATTTTTATATTTTATGAAATTGAAAGGTACGAATCTCGGGTATTGGATTTGGGGGTTGGTATTTCACCGATTACTCTACTATTATCTAATTATCTAAACTAAGGTTGTGGGAGTCTATGTCTAATTAATGTGTACTGTATGATAGTTTAAAGATGTGTTTACTTAGGTTTTACTACTCCTTAATTATCTCCTATTGATGGTTGAGTTGTCACGTCCTTATTCTTAGTTGCGTTGTGTGTCTAAAGTTGTAGGGTATGCGTTTCTCCTAACTCTTTGAACTTACCAAAGGGTCTCGTCTACAAAACCCACTAGGGATGATAAACTCTTACTCTAAGGCACTCTTTGGATGGTTTAGCCTACAACTACTCAGGTAATCATATTCTAAGGTTCACAAAGATGAATCAAGCATTAAGTACACAACGAATGACCTATCGCATTACTAGATCATTAGTCAACTAAGATAAGAAACAACCAATCAATATTCAATAATTAAGTTTCATATTCCTAAGCAAATACACAAATAAATTAGCCGGACATGGAGAACATGCAAGCATACACACAAATAATCAAAGACATAATTGAATTGATGAAGTAAATACTTATCTTGATGTAAAATAGGGTTTAGAACCTAAAATCTCGTACAAGATACCCTTGGTTCGGTTTTAGGTTTTACTCCAAAAGACTCTCTAAAAGCGAAAAATTGGATTCTATATATAAGATTACATATGCGACGGCGTCACCTTATGTTTCGTGACGCCGCCGTGTCGCCGTCATTAGGGTTTCGTCTTGGCCACGTTAACCTTGCGACGGCGTCACCTTATGCCTGTGACGCCGTCCTCTTGACCGACGCCGTCCCGAGTTGCGACGGTCTACTCCTTTAAAGCCCGGCGCCGTCTCTTGAAAATACGAGTTTTGTCTTGACCGTCACAAAATCCCACGACGGCGTCGTAGATTAAACATTGACGCCATCGCCTTCTATTTTCAAGCGACTTTGAGTGTCTCGATTCGACTTTGGCCATTTTCTTCAGTATATTCGCCTTTTCGTCCAAATAAGTGCCATTCCAAGATTTTGCCTTCAAGAGACCTAAAAGTGAAAAGGAACGATATTAAGCAATAACGGATACAAAAGTGATCAAATAAGGGCTAAACGACCCTCAAAATGGTACCTTTTAAAATCTTATCAAATATCCCTACACTTGTTATTTGCTTGTCCTCAAGCAAATGTGCTTTTAGCCAATTAATTTATAAGTTAGGGGTCATGAAGCATTACTTCAAAACGGTCCACAACACATATAAGCCCATAAAAGTCATAACAAGCACGGAATTACATACTAGCACCTCACATGGGGTGTTTGGATACTCACATCTCTCGGGTGTATATATGAAATATAACAAATAGGAAATGGAAGATAAACACTCATTAACCGGTCCTAGTACATAGATTACCATAGGCTTGAGAATAGATCAAACCTCCATCGCTGTGGCGTAAGCACCTAGGAAAGACTATCAAAGAGGTCTTTTAAAGGGTTGTAATGTTAGGCTTACGGTAGGGAAATAAAGGGTTTGGTGGGATAGGCTTTTTAGTGGTGGCAAGTCAACAATCTCTATGTTACAAGCATACAAAGAATGGCGTTGCTAAGCCAAGACTTGACACTCTAAAACTCTAGGTAACGGAAATAAACAAACATAAATTTAAAAGATAGATGTAGGATGGTAGCCCGTATTTTTTTTTTTTTTTTTTTTTTTTTTTTTTATCACTCTATTTTTTTTCTTTTCTCTTTTCTATTTTTTTTTCGATTTTTTTTTTTTCATTCACTTTTACTCTACCATCCTCTAAGGTAACATCAAAATGATAGGGATTTATAGGCACATCCCTACACTTGAGTTTTATTATTCTAACACTAATTTGACCCGAATTGAAAAGATCAAAACACTTGGGGTACATTATTATGCAAACAAAGGAATTTGAATTTAACATTCCCTTCCGTCATTTCATAAACTTTAACTTTTCCCATGAATCCCAATCGTCCCAAAAGCGTATACAAGGGATATGACTCGACTTAGCAACTCATGCAAGCAACCGGATAATTGAACTAAGGGTTTAGGGTGATAACAATAATGCACTAAAAGTGAGTGCATATAGGGTAGGCTAAGGCGATTTGGGTGTATATTTGGGGTGGGGTGTAAACAATGCTCTTCATTGATATTCGGGAAAACCGAAACATCACGAGAACCGCGAAAAGGATAGGCTCGAGGGGTTAACTAGGGTATCGTGTACTAAAGATGAGTACAACGCAAAGGGTGTGGGGAATTACTCAACCGATGTGGAAGAAGTAATTATATTACGGGTATCAAACAAGGGTTTATCCTAATGCCTCTTATCATTTAGTTATTCCTAACTACACAAGTGTAGCCTCACTTGCGAACTCGGAATGCATCACAAAACAAGTTCTAGAATCTAATATACTACCGGTTCACACTCTAAGCATTAAAGATGAATGCTTTTAATTCCTACTAATCTAAGGGCGATCCTCACATTTTGGGTGGAATTTGGGTGGTAAAGGGTTTTTGTGCTAGTCATGCAACTATCTATCCGTGAGACGCTTTTGTTAAGACTAATGGCCCACTCCTATATGTCATGAAAAATTTTAAATTTGGTGCCAAAATTACCCTAACCGACATTTTCTCATGGTTTATTACACAATCACAATTGGACAAAGCAAATAATCAAGAATAAGCATAGTTTCAAAGTTCCGCTTTATTTTCCTCCCTACACTTAAACCGAACATTGTCCCCAATGTTCCCCGAAAGTATCAAAGTTATGATAAAAGAAGGTAATCAAAAACGAAAGAAACTAATACTCCCATGATTAGCTCGGTAGGATCCGTGTGTGAAGTAGTGGTTAAATCCTTTCCAAGAAGAATTGTGTGCGTGAAAAGCTCCTTCCAATCTTTTGTATCTTCTTCTTGATAAATAAAACCTGCACACTTGAAGAAAACAAACAACCCAACGCATCAAACCGAACAAAGAAAAATCACAACAAGATGTAATTCCAGACTTAAATAAGATATAATGCTTGTGGAATGGATGTTTGCAGATTTTCTAGAAAATTAAGACACGAAAATTCCAAAAATTTATAAGTAGTACGTGAAAACGAGAAAAAGTAATCAGTTGTTTACGCTCCTTCCGACGCCGTCGGTTGTGATCTGACGCCGTCAAGTTATCCCGACAAAAAGCGGTGCGATTTTCGGAAAAAATTATGGAAAGTTTTATCTTTAAAACTGGAAAAATTTCTGCAATAACATCCATTATGACTCTATACAAGCATTTGACTCGAACAACACACATGTATATCTTTTAAATAATTGTAATTCTCATGTTTACGTTTCTTTTGGCGTGTGTAATCCTCCTACACTTATCCCTTATGTAAAATACCTTTATATGTAATTAAGGCGAGGTTAAAGACAAAATAAAGCATTTTTACAAATTCAAACATGAGAATAAACAATCAATAAAAGATATACGACACACAAATAAAAATGAAAAACAAATACGCATGGGTTGCCTCCCAAGAAGCGCTTGTTTTTGTTCGAGTCACGAGCCTGACTCTACCCTTATTTAACAGATAAAGGGGAAGTTTTTCCTACACTTAGGTTTAAGTGCGGGTGATAGTAGCAATACACACCCTTAGGGTGAAAATTTGCTACGTGAGGAGAGGGTGATGGGTGATTTATATGCTCAAAGGAGTGTGCTCCATTCATTATAACCTTACCTAAGTCTATTGGTGTAGCGGGTGAATCAAATCTCCCTCCTAAAAATGGATCATCTTTTATCAACTTCAAAAGATTCTTAGTTAAGGATCCATCTTGACCTAATAAACCCGGTTTAAACCCATAGTGTTTCTTGTTATCAACCATGAATGGGTGATATAAGTGTGTAAGGTCATGGGTTACTCCTATATTAGCTTCCACTATACATGGCCTAGAATCTACCACCTTTATCAAGCAACTACCGGACTATCTATTTTGATGGGTGGATTGGGGCGAATTCAATTCCAAGATTCACATCTAAAGACGGAAAATTGGGTAAGGTTTTTAATTGAGGCTCGGTTCATCAAAATTAGGAACTTCCCTAGGACTAAGAGATAGGTCATGACAACAAGCATCTAAACCTACATTCTCTAGTGGCGTTTGGTCCAAAGGTTCTATATCAATCGGGTTCCTATAATCTCTTCTACTTCTTAGGGTAAGTTATAGGCGATGTGTGTTCCTCAGTGATGGTAGGACTTGTGGGTTATCCGATGGGATTGGATTTTCTACTCTATCCTCCATCTTATCAAGATCACTTATGTATTCATTTTGTCTTGTGGTAGCGCCTAACCATGACATGCACCTTGGTACCTCAACTCTAATCATCTCCTTCCTAAACAACCTTTCCGATCAAGTTTCCAAATTGAAAATAGGTCTAAAGATTCGTTTTTGGGTCCCATGTTCCACTTACGAATTGGGCGTGAATCTCAAAGGTTTCCATGCATTTGAACACCACGTCCCCAAATATCCCCATCCGCTACATAGTCAAGTCTCCTTTGGGTTTCGTGGGTGATACGAGTGTAAAAGAATTGTAGTGGGAACAGTAAGTCAATACCATGATAAAGGACTTTTTGTAATAAATATTTAATTCGAGTCCAAACCTCAGGAAAGGATTCATCATGATGTTGCTGGAACCTCAAGTTCTCATTTTGGAGTGGAAAGGGTAGATTATGTAGTGGATTTCGTTGATTGGGTGAAAGTTTTGGCAGACTCGCGTTCTCCATAACGGCTAACGGAATAATCAATGAAAATGGTTACGAACAAAGGTCACGAAGAAGGGGGATAGACTATGAGAAAGCTAAAAATGAGAAAAAAGTTTACTTGATAGGAATCAAGCAAAGAAACCTAAACGAGGTGGACTACTAACTAGCTATTCTATTCCGCAGTGGCGCCTAAAACTTGATACGCTTTACAGTAGCGTTCGGGGTCAAAGGAACTTCCTTTCGTCGAGCAAGTTTTTCAACACCCCAGCGATGAACCTAATCGTTGTAGTGTAGTATTAGGGTAAGCCACGGTATTGATATCGTTCTCTAGGGGAA